>JAEIFT010000180.1:0-519506 GCA_018904225.1 Lordiphosa mommai
TATGCAAATGTTATAAATAAAACATTTTCATTTTTTGATCCCTTAATATTTTAAAATTTTTGTTAAAAATTTAACTGAAACTAGTACTAGTAGTAGTATATCATAAAAAAGATACGTTTCATAGTTAATAAAACACTTAGGGCCGTTTTTTCTTCTTCATGTTTTTTAAATCTACGTGGATATTAACAAAATGTTTGCTGCCTACTTTAAAGGTCGTTGTAGACACAAGCATAGATATTTAAAAAGCGGTCTAAAAGTAGGCCACTTACATTTCGAATATTGGCTTACTTTTTCAGCATTTTAGCCAATGGCAGCTGGAATTGGGGCTGGTTTTGTCACTGTACACGAGAGACTTCACGTAGCCCCACAATAGTCTAGGGAGTTCTAATCATATGATCTTGGCGACAAATGGACTGGTCCAAATCACGAGAATAATTGCTTACCATACTCGCCTCTCCATCGGTTTATGGTTTCGCATTTGGCACCGTCTTGTTGGAACCACTTGTCAACCAAGTCCAATTAATTCACGTTGGGCAAAAAAAAAATCGGTAATCATCGCACGCATCTTTTTTCATTGACTACGTTGCAATTTTAATTATTTCAGAAAGAGTACGATCCTATGATGCCGCCGGCTCACAAACCGCACTAAACAGTGCATTTTTCAGGTTCCATGGGCTGCTCTTTAACTGTCATTAGCTATTCTGTTTGTTGACGTTCTCATTGATCAAAAAATAAGCTTCAACGCTGCAGACAATTTTTCGATAAAAAAAATAAGTGGATCTTCATTCAACTTTGCTAAGGCCCATTGAGCAAAAAACGACATTATGGAAGGTCACATGGCTTTAGTTTTTGCACCAGCTGTATTTTGAATGGTTTCATACCGAGGTCCCTATGTGAATTTTTTCAGATGTTCTAATAATGCAGCCGCATCATTCTCCTCGTTACACACTCTCCGCACACTGCCCGGTGGATTGATGTCTAATCAAAGTGAAACTGGTGCAAAATTGAGTCAAAATCAAATGTGTCACGGAAATCTTATCCAATCAAATTTTAACCCAAAACCAATTCTCAGTGTACTGGAAATCTCTTTTGGTTGGTTTTGAATCTCTCGATTTTGAGAAGAGATTTTGCTAAATACACCACCCAATCAATTTTTATAAGCAAAAGTAATTATGGATATGTAAACAAGAAAATTTTTCTGGTTAGGTTGCATTAAATGAATTAAAAATTTTCTTTGTTTTAATAATGAAATTTCCATTTCAATAATTATTCGCAAAACTAATTGAAAGCTGCCATATAAACTATAATCAGTTTGCCACTCAAACGCAGTCGGAGTTGCAGACGCCATCTTGAAATTTTGATAACATTAATTGTGCTTAGGGTTTTCAAGGTATAACCTTTTTGAAGTGGGCAAAAAATCTTTAAAATTTTTGAATATTATTTTTAGAGAAAATGACTTAAATCTGAATTAATTTTTAAAAATTAATCTATATACATAAAAAACATTCAACAAATTTCACCTAAAAATTAACTCATTGCCGAAAAATGAGAAATCCTATTTGAGGAGATGCGCAACTCTGTTTGATGACCATTATCTTTGACACAAACATTCTAACCTAAATAAAAACTATGAAGTCTCTCGAAGTTCTCCCGAACACCTAAGGATTTTTCGAGCGTTTTGCAAACCAACCAAGGTCTAAATCTCTTGAGTTTTCTAGGACACCCCTGAATAGCTAGAATAACCTGTTTTGTGAGTCGATAAAATAGACTAAATTTGTGAAACACATTTTTCTCAAAGCTCGAATTTTGACAATAAAATTCAATGAAATATAGAACAATTGCCAATGAAAAAAAATTTCATATCTCCCACTAATTTTTAGGTATATTCTTCGGACCTTCTTAATAGATATACATGGTAATCAGCATTATTTATATATTTAAATAGAAAAGTCATAATTTTTGAGGATTCGAAAATACTTCTTTTGTTCGGTAAATTAAATTTCGGATCACTCGTATCAAAGACTCTAAAAAAATGTGCCCCAATGCAGTGTTTACAACTTTCCTAGCTACCCAATTTTCTGTACAAATGTCAGGATTTTCGTATGGTCTAAATTCCTTATGATGTTTCCAAAAGTTGTTGCATAATTGGATATTAATTATTGTACAGATAGCTCCGTAGTCTGCAGTGACCCGTGGAGAGCCCTGCCAGCATCCTGGGGTCATTTTTCCCTGTTGGATATATTTTTTAAACTTTTTTAAAACACAAGAAGCTGTTCTAAGCGTATACTCTTAATTTTTAAAGAGTTATCTGATCTGATCGTACACCCATGTCCAAGTTGAACGGACTTTTCATCTTTATTTTATCTGATCAAAAAAAGAAAAACAAACAATTATTCTTTTAAATTTGAACTAAATAATACGATTAAGTTAACAAAAAATGTTGTACTTAAAACAATATAACTGGTTTTATTTTCTTCAAATTGGTTTAAACAAATTTTGTTTTTAAAAAAAAAAATTTAAAAATAGGCCTATAAAAAATTTGGTACGAACCCGCCAACCGGAAATCGGCAAAGCAATTTTTGGTTTTCAGTTCTCCTGAAAGTATCAGTAACAACAATAATTGTTTAACATAATTCAATGTTTTTTTACATTTTAATTTAAAATCGTTTAATTAAGAAAAATAATCCATACTCATATATTTTTCCAAATATATTCAATTCACCCCCCCAATTCCACTTCAACAACAATAAATTTCTTAGAAAATTCATTTGAAATTTCCCCAAGATAAACAGAAATCGAAGTTTTCTTTTTGCCGTCGCCCAAAGGCAACCAGCATTTATTTAAAGACAATTAAGAGACAACAGGAAGTGCGACCGACCAGAGATAAAAGACAAAGAGAAAGCATAAAATCAACATCAAAGATAAATATAAACATATATATATATATATTTTCAAAATGGCGTCAAACGTAAATAAATTTAACTACAAAAAAAAATCGATTAAAAAATGCCATAAAAATTGCAAAACAAAACTTTGACAGATGAAATTAATTGCAGTTAAATAAAATTAAAGGGAATGTCTCTCAATGTTTAAAGATTTTTATGGCAACAATGAAACCAACAAGCTTCGTTTTATGCTCTCCTCAGGGCCATAAAAATTAACAACGAAATTTTCCCTTGTTTAACTGTGGGATGAATTATTTGAGGTGCAGAAGCATTTGGCGTAACACGAAAGCAAAGCTAGGATTTTCCTCCCCCAAAATGCTGCCATGTATTGTGTAGTTGTTGTAGTTGGCAGCTGTTGCTGTTGATGGGGCGTTGTTGCATGTGGCCAACTGAAAATATTTGAACAATTAACATTTTGCTAGTCGTGTTTTGGCAACCTCTGACGGAAATTTTGTGCTGTTTTTTTTTTGGTTGTAGACAAATTTTTATGTGAAATGACAACAATAACAGCATATGGTTTAATAGTTTGGTGTGGGAGTTAATAAAATATGAACTGGGTTTTTAATAATTAACATTTTTTAGTACTAGAAGTACCAGATAGAATTAAAAGTCCTTCGCTTAGCGTTAAATTTTTTTTATAGACCAGAGAGCGACCTTTAAGAATAGTAAAGTATTATTTTAGTTATTACGTTCTTACTTACGTAGTAATAAAATAAATTAAATAGAAGGCCCAATGCCCTGTTTCATACACTACCAACTGTGGCAAACTATTTTTTTATGCCACACTTTTCTTTGCCTTTCAGCCCGGGAATCGCATTTATGTTGCGTTTTTTTTATGATGGGTATTTTCTAGCGTATGTGAAAGTGTTTGCTGACATCAAGTTCATAAAAATATCTGCCATAATTGCAGCTAAGTCAGCAAATGTTGACTACCAGGACTAACCTTCCTTCTAACCCGCCCGACACTCGCCCCAGCTGTCATTCGTTTCGCTGCTTGCCACTTTTCTCATTGTTGTTGTTGTTGGTGTTGTCTAGCCGCATTTTCTTTTCTGTTGCCCTTTTCCTTTGGTTAAATATGAAATGAAAGGATTCACAAAGGCCAAAATGGGATGTAAAGTTTTATGCGTTGCACAGACATGACGCCATGTGAATGTGAGTTGAAGAGCAGAGAAGCACTTAGTTTTATGATCTCACATTCTGAGCTGCTGTTCAATGTGGCAGAAGTAAATGAGGCAAAGAAGGATATGCAAGCGAACTACCGTTTAGATGGTGTAAGTCAGTCTTAGCACAAATTTACTTCTGATATTTAATTTAGTTTGCATTCAAAAATGAAAATCAGTAGCAGACAACTTAAGTCAATCACAAGTTGTAAACTAAACGAAGCATGTACAAATGTCCCTCTTACTTCCGGTCTCCAATTCATTGGACACTTGACTCTATTTTGTTGTCAACTTGGCGCCAAGTTGCAAAAAAATAAATAAAGCAAACATTTAAATATCTCTCAAGCATACTTTAATTTCTGTTTTCTTCGCCCTTCTTTTAGCACTTTGCTGCATTTCCTTTTTGGCGAACACAAAACTTTGCTCTTGTTTTTGCAAACAAATTGCGGCTGTATTTCATTTGCTTTTGTTTGTCATGGCTTTCCTTTTTGGCTCATTTGGAAAATGTTTCGTTTGGCATTTCAAGCAAAGTTGCAATTGCAGTCACTTAATAGTTTTAAAGAAACAACTGCGGTTCAAGGAACATGTTTTAAATCATTTTTGCTGAACCTCAAATTATAAAAAATAAATATATTTTTCTAAACCTCAAAATATATAAAATAAAAATATTTTGCTAAAAATAATCATTTTCAAATTTTATAAGTAAGCTGAACCAAAGAAGTTTTAAGGTTTTTTAAGTCACGCATTTCGATACAGAACTGCCAGACCGACAGGAGGTGGTTAACAAAACTTTACAACTCTAAAAAATACTTACTTCCCACCCACTTCTTAACTTTCTTATTTTGAATTAGAGAAAAGTTCAACATAAGATCCCATCCTGGGGTACATTTGTACACCAAGAATTTTTTAATGCTAGATTTTAGAATAATTAGGAATTATATGAGTCAGAATCAATGGCAATTTTTTTGAAAACGTTAATGCAATTATTCTTTGAATATATATCTTCACATAAAAAGTTAAAAAATCCATTCTAATATGAGCTGATGATTTTGATATTTTAAAAATATAATTTATTTCATATCATTTTAAATCGAAAACATATAATTTTTACCCAAATAAATATCATTTATTCATTAAATTATCATATTGATATGAAATAATATCAATTTGATATAAAAAACTATCATAATGGTATCATAAAAGGTGTCATTGATATTTCAACATAAAAATTTGATTCTAAAAGTATATTAATTTTTATTAATATGAAAAAGTATAATATTGAGTCCTTTCTGTGTTCCAACGTTCATAATACGGAAATGTTCGCTATTCGTCTTTGGGGTACAATTGTACCCCGGTACAAACCGTTGGTACAGTCTGCCGAACAATGCCAGCAGCTGCTGAAATTGAGAACCAACACTCTTGCTGCAAATGCAAATCAACTTTTCTCGAAAGGGACCAACTCTTATCCATTTTTATTTAGGAAACATTGATGAAACATTGTCAATTATTTTACTGTGGTGGGAACTACTTGCAAACAAATTATAACAAATTTTTTTGTCAATTACTTTAAGCACATGCGAAAAAATCATTTACTCTAATTTATTTATCCAAAATATTTTGTTTCTTAAGATTTCAAGCAAATGACATATTTATAGAATAATACAGTAATATATAATATTTTAAATGAATTAATAAATACATTAAAAATCCATTTTAGTTTAATTGATTCTCATGCAATTGTTTTGGGGTACTTACCGTATAAGTGGTAATACATAAATTGACCAATTTTGCTAAAATTTGGATAGGTCTTAATACCTTTTTAATTTTATCCAAAAGAGATGAAAGCCTAAACAAACAAAAAATCCAAGAAATCCCAACCGATGTCAAAAGAACGTCGATTCGGAAATTTTTTCTAACCAAGTAAGTAATAATTTGCTTATTCCGGAATTCTTTGGCTTATTTCAAAAATAAGAGTTGGATTTCAGCTCTTTTTTTAAGACCTCTGGTGTTAAATGTTATGGTAATCCCAAAAATCTACTCAAAAGTGAGAAGGATCATGTCTTTCTTTTTGTCCAAGTTAACCTGGGGTTCCAGGAAGCGGTCCGCGAACCGAACACAAAGATTCTTCACGGGTTCGAACCCTCAAACTGAACCTCTTTAAAAAATTTGGAAGTTTGCAGCCTTGTTGAGAAGAATTGTCAATCGACTCAATATTTTTAAATTAAAATATGATTAAAAAAATTTTTGTAATGAAATTAAACAGTGATAAGCCCACATTTAATTGTGATTTTTAATATTTTGGAAAGAGACTATTTTTTTACAATAAATGGGCATTTTCTTTCAAGTTTTCTTAAAAAAATTAGTTCTTTAGTAAGTTATAAATAACAAACTTAGACAAAGTATAATTTAGCCTTCAACAAATTAAAAATATTCCAATACAGGGTGTAAAAGTATATAAACTAAACCTCTCACCTAACTTTCATAATATTCAGGCCTGTTGCCATTTTCGATTTCGATCAAAATATGCGGAATCGGAATTTGTAAATATTTCCTATCCCATAAACTGATTGGGGTATTACGCTTGTAACTTTCAATTTATCTTTAGTCAACTGTCTTGATGGCAATTAGTTTGAACCAAATTTTGTAATGCTTTCTTGGAAATCAGAACTCTTACCAATTCCGATCGATCGGTTTCTGAATCGATAACAGTCCTGATTTTTTATTTATTTCCTCAGGTCTGTAAAACGGATACTGTTTTAAGGGTTTTTTACGATTTCTTGGTAATGATGATGATTCAATGGAATAGCTTTCAAGAGACTAACTAATCAGTGGGGAAAGTCCAAATCAGCTTCCCCTGGACGTCTTCTTTTTTCTATATCAATTATGTTCGGATGCTCGCTGGTAGGGTAGGTTAAAGAGTAATAAGATAATGTCCAGCTTAAAATATAACCTCTAAAGCTATGTATTCTAAATTAGTTTTCGAAACGAATAAGAAGAGATTGCGTTTCCGAATTCATTGACTCCTTATGAACTAACATCTTTGACCTTCTGTCACCAAAAGGTCTCATTTTTTGTTCCTAGTGTAATGATATCCGGCACTCTTACCTCTGTTAAGATTCAAATTTTTGTCTATAAATGAAGTGCAAAATGTACATCCTCTTCGTTATGCCCAATAACCCGAGAATTTCTTTTCCCTCATTGTTCAAGTCAAATGAAGTGGAACATTTGATTGTTTGCAAATTCTCTACAAATTTAATTTACATAAAAGCATTTGGATTATTATTCCATTTGAATGGTTCATTAGTCATTGACTTTATTTGCCAGCAAATTGTTGTAAACAATTTTTAAATACATATTTTCCCACTTTTAACCATCCACCATTTCTCATTATATGTCAACAAATGTCACAATATTTGGTTGACTGAACTTTAAATGCAAAATATTGCGGAAAATGGTAATGTAATGCATTGTTTTATGTGTATTTTCAATTAAACTGGTAGCCAATCCAACTCGAAAACGCCACTCGCACATCCTGTTCACACTTCCTGGGCATGGGGTCGGTGGTACGTTATCTGAGCATCCGCTTGTGTTTAGTTTCCACTTTCACTTCCTCCAATGGCAACTGAAAGTGTTTATCATTAGCATCGCATGACTTGCCGGAGGAGTTTCTGCTCATTTGCGTAGTCATACAAAATTAATTACAAGCTCCGATTTGGCAAGTGAAAACTGAGCCTAAACGGAAACTTCTGATGTCTGACTGCTCTGAGAGCTGCTCATTCATTTTCGTTAATCAGGGCAGGGTACACGAACGTTCAACTGAAGAGGTTCAACTCTTTTAGAAATAGTTACTGACTGCCATTAAATATGAAAGCAAAACTCCTTGTAAAAAGCATCCTTATTATTTAGAATTTACAATAAAATCTAAGAATATGTAAAACCAATATGAAAAAGAAGCTGAAAAAATAAAGACAATTTAATCAGAATTTATTCAACTTATTTAGTTGAGCCGGAGTGTACCTTTTAAGCCACAACCAGCTGTTGTAGATTTTTCAATTGTTCGGCTATTTATTCACCTTCGATAAATAAAAAAAAAAAAAAAAACTTTTAAAAGTTTTCGAACATTAAGTTGATTTATTATTTTTTTTTACAGAGGTGAAAAGTTGCTCCAAGTCATAAAACAGAATTGTGCCTAGCAAGATAGAGAGCAAAACTAGCAGCAAAAATGTACAAGAGATTTGTCAAGAGCAACTGAAAACTCACAACTTGTCGAGGTCAGAAAGGAGAAAGAAAGATGAGAAACTGCTTGAAAGAACAACAAAAAAGCTAAAAGGGGACTTAAAGAATGAAATTAAAGTGCAGTTAATTATGTGAAGTGTTGGGAGTTTCTATCTCAAGTGAAAAAAGAAAAATTTACAGTGGTTTTTAATTAAGATTCAACCACTTGAACAATTTCCCTTCAATTCCCTGTCAATACTTGCAGTAAAATATGAAAAATCGTAAAAATATTCAACAGCTTCTTTCTACGCCTGACATTTCAGTTGACATTTTCCACTCTCACATTTTTTTTTTTTTTTTGGGCTTGTATTCGTTTGATTTTAAATTTTCCTTTTTTTTCATTTTCTTTTAATTGAAGGCAGGCGGCGATTTTAACGAATTTATTGATTCTCCTTGCCCACCAAGCTGGCTGAGTGTGTGGGGGATGAATGTGAAATGTGTGTAACATATTTTATGCATGCCTCGCTGCGCACTCACTGAACAACACAGATAAAATATCAGCTGGATTGTTTCAATAAGTCAAAGCCAAAGAGGGAAAGGGGAGAGACATACTGTCAGCATATGGAAATAATGAAGCCATTGAATTATTAACCCACAACTACAAGTGCATTCCCTATGCTCCTTCCCTCTAATCTTGGGCCATAAATCATGCAACACCTTTGACACAATTGAGCGTCGTCATACTACGTGATATTGAAGCAGTTGCAACCCCTTACCCTTTATTCTCCCCCCAGTTGAGATATTCATGTTCTCCGTCATGTTAAAAGCAACGCGACATAACCATTCAAATTGATGGCAAAGGGTAAGAGTTGAGTAAAAAAAACTAGAACAATTCATGCATTTGGGTCAACACAAAGTCGAAGACATGCCAAGCAGCTAAAACATAAGCCAAACCCAAAATGGATAGGAGCTAGATTCTTTGTCACTTGGCAGAGCTCAGAGCATGCGTGGTTATCCCCCACCCACTTGGCACATTTGCATTTTTCTTACCGAAATTGTAAAACACCATGAAATATTTATTAGAGTGCCAAAATGTGAGAGTGTGTAACTTGATATTTGTAGTTCCAATGGAAATGAGCCAAGTGAATTGTTACAGCCACCTTTGGAAAGTTCAAGGCTTCAACCTTGACCGGCAAACTCATTAAAAATGCTAAACGCATAAGCAGAACGACAACTAGAAGCATTTTCAAACAAGATAAATATGCGGTTGTCTCAAGGGGAAAACCAAAACGGGGGACAACGGTGCGTATGAGTAATTTAATTTAAGTGAGGAGTTTATGTTGTGGCTGGAATTTTAAAGGCTGCTAAATGGTGGGCAGTTACTTAGATCAAGGTATAATTTCAACCGTTCTTGACCCTAATCTATTTAAATATAAGAAAATATGGAAAAATTTGAATTTATATTTTTATTGATTCTGTCAAACTACTAGCAAGTTTTAAACTATTCGTGTCTATGATATTTTATATAAAATGAAAGTTTGGAAATATGTCTATTATAAGACAGAATATTAAGAAAATACTAGAATGAACCAAAATACCCAAATAACATTTTAGGGAGATACAAAAATTCTGCATTATGCACAACAGATATTTCAAGTGTGAGGACCAAACAAAGACCAAATTAAAAGGCATGCCAATGGGACCCCCTACAGCGAACATCGACATAAACAAAACTATTGTTCAAAAAATCGAGAAACAAGCAGGACTGGGAATTAAGTACATATCAAGCAGAACTTATGTCGAACACGAAACTTATAATTTTGATCTGTTCTCTGAACTTGAAGTTTAAAGATTTTAAAATTGACTTTTATAAAAATTTAAGGCTAACAAGATCAATTATCGCTGGTTGAAATGTTTTTAAAAATATACCCTTGCAGTTTTTAGACGTCTCTATCCTTTGATGTGAGACTCACCCGTCCCGATTCGATAACAAAAAAGTTTTTTCTCACTAGAACTAGTTTTAAGACCGATTGTTCCTCTGCCAGCTATAAGCTATAGTTATCCGATTTTGATAAAATTTTCCAGATTTATGTGGAAGCATACAAATCTGGGTTGCTCTTTAAGTTTCAGCCTAGGTCACTTCTAGCCATTTTAGGACCAATTGGCCTTTTCCCAAAAAAAGTTTGGACTTTTATCGATAAAAGCTCCATACAACTCTTTCATGTGTGACCACATTTGATATCGATTAACGATTAATCAAAAACTTACCTCGGCAGAAAAATGGAATTAACTCGTGAACATTTTCGTGCAATCATTTTCACAACTTTCAACGTGGATTATCACGACAAGAGTGCAACGATGAACTAAAATCTTTGTATGGCGATGAAGCACCATCCTATAGCACTGTGAAAAATCGCGGGCGACGCTCGCTCGAAGACGAAGGTCGTGAAGGTCGTCCAAAAACAGTCGTTGTGCCAGAAAACATTGATGCCGTGCGTGAACTGATAATGCAAGAGCGTCATGTGACATACCGTGGGATAGAGGCATCCTTGGGCATTTCTTTCACCAGCATACATTCGATATGGGCGTTAAAAAGGTTTGTTCTCGTTGGATCCCGCACAATTTGACAATCGCTCAAAAAAAAAAGGCTCGTGTGGATTGGTGCAAAGAAATTTTGAAAAAATATAATCGCGGTGTTTTCAAAAAGACGTTTATAAAATCGTCACAGGTGACCCGATTATCATGACGATTTTAACGTCTTTACCCATATGCTTATGAGCCCGAAACAATACAGCAATCGACCGTGTGGGTCTTCGAAGACGAGCCAAATCCAACGAAAGTCGTTCGGCACGCGCGCTTCACACTCTAGTATAAGATAGACATATATTATAAGCACGGAGGCATTTCGATCGATAGCCACGCACTCGTACATATGCTTTATTATAATTGTACAGTTTCCCGATCACTGAAATAGACTCAACGATTGCTCAGTCGAAACTATTTTACTTAGAAATTATTCAGCTCTTCTTTGTCTTTTACGCTCTTTGAGTGCTTTTTTGACTATGTCCGTCTCGCTCTAACCACCGTGATTTCATATGAATACTAGTTTTGAGTAGTATAGCGTCACGCTTAACATCAATCGGTACAGAAAATATCGTTAAGTAGTGTTAGCTCAATGTTCATACTGCCGAAAATATCTTGATCAAGACCGTCTGACAACACTATTCGTCGCTTAAGATGTACTACACAGCAAACGTTCCGTGGTTTTACCCCATAAAAGATGCACTTCGAAGCAAATGGTCGCCTGTTTCTTTGGTAAAACTGGTCATGTGTCGACTGTTCCGCTTGTAGGACGGTCAATTCTTAGTGGTAAACCACAATTTCTTTGCCTCAAGTCTTTGGAGAAATTGTGCACCATGACAATGCGAGCTCTCACTCATCAGCCCACACCAGCGCCTTTTTGACCGCCCAAAACGTCGAATTGATGGGTCATACGCCGTACAGCCCTGACTTGGCAACCAATGACTTCTTTTTATTCCCGCACATCAAGGGAAAAATGCGTGGTCAACGATTTTCGTCGCCAGAAGATGCTGTTGAAGAGTTCAAAAACCATGTTTTGGAGGTGTCTCAATCGGAGTGGAAAAAGTGCTTCGATAATTGGTTTGAGCGCATGCAAAAGTGTATAAATCTTGCTGGAGCATTTTTGATCATAAATATTCGCCTTTTCATTATTAGGCCAGAAATATATATAACAACCTACGTACTTGTTAAAAATAACATCAGTCTTGCTCGGGATATTCTCTTCATATTCTCTTCAACTAAAATTCAGAAAACACTTGAATGTTTCAATTGGAATCACTTGACATATGTATGTGCATTTATTACTCAATTCTATGTGAAATCGATCTGAAAATTGAATTCCATTTCATCAAATGCCCAGGAAAAAAAATTCTTTTGTTTGGTATCTTACCAAAGCATGCCAACGTGGGGAAAATGCTCCAATCAACTGCACGGCCACGCCCAAAAATGCGGGCAATAATGAAAGTGCTGACAATGTGAACCGAACCGAGGCCCCAAATTGCAAAGTGCACCTTGTGCCTTCTCTTCCACCGAACCCATGGCGGCCACAACACGCTGCAATTTAGTAGAAGGCGAGGAGCCAAGCTGATGTTCTGCGTGCATGGAATTTTAAATGGCTGCCAAAAACAGGCAGCTCCATCTATCATGGAATGGGGCGGATAGCACTTTGACCTGCATCTGCTCATTAATTTTGGGGTATGCCTGTAAAATTGGATTTGCCGATACCTCAAATTGCCTGTAAAAACTTTTCGGACAAGGCCTTCAATTCAATTAACTGTTTGTCACTTAGTTGGAGGCACAAGTTTGTAATTGGGTTAAAGTGTGACATAAAATAGAAACACGTGGATGACTTTTCAAGTTGAATGTCTGTGGTTTTGTCAGCTAAGGAAAAAGCAGGTCAATTGACAAATCGAAACACCCCAAAAAAAAAAAAAAACCGTGCGAGAAATCAATAGAAATAGAACCAGGCGTTGGATTTCGTTGGGGGGAGTAAGGAAGCTGCAGCAACATTTCACAAAGGTAGCCAGACCTTGGCCACATGTTGCCAGCCACATTTGGTTCTCTTTCGCTCTGTCTCTCAGATAAAATTCCGAGGAAAAGCTTTACTTGCCATAAATTTTGAGTGGGCAGGTCAACATACGGCAATAATTTTGTCCAAAAAAATGTTTAATATTCAAGTCAATGGCTTAAATGTTGAGAAGGGTTTGGGTTTGTGGAATTTAAAAATTAAAAATAATTTATCATCAATCACTGTTTAATAGCAGCTTAAATTTACTTTAAAGTCAGAGTTTCATCTCAGCTTGGGCAAACTTTTAATTGATTTGTGTGGCTGTAAAACAAGTTTCCGAAACATTTCTCTTAATTTGTTTGTCTGTCATTGCACAAACAAAAAGATAATCTATTAGATCAACAGCAGCTAAAAACTGCGCAATTTCTAAATTTATTTTCCTTTCAAATGTTTTTGGTAAACACTAAACCACGACAAAAACAGCGGTTCATCAGAATCCTCAATGCAAACACAGCAAAATAAAACAGAATAAATGATGGCGTTCGCATTTATTGGCAAACTTTTTATGGAGAGTTTTTTTTTTTTGTTATTATTATTTTACAGTAGTTTAAGAACTTTTCTCTCAGTTTTTCATTTTAATTTTATAATTTAATTCGACTTATCCTTGCTCAAACTTTAACCACAAATTACACAGCAACTTTGCATTTGCCTAAATAAACTTAATGTGTAAATATATAAACAATATATATAACTTTTCATTCACTTTGGCAAATGTTTGCATTTGCCTACCTTTCGAGTTAAAGAACATGAACAAATTTTTGTTTAGTTTTATTATTTATTTATGTTTGCTACAAGTGTTCTAGAGCGGAAGTCCTTGAGCTTGTCTAAATTTGTTTTCGTTGGTAAAGTAGTTACATTACGGCGGCTCCTTGAAAAACAAAACACAGCGATAACAAACAGAATTTTCTGGTGACTTTAAAATATTAATTTAAAAGCGAACGTAAAGCTACAAATTAGAATGTATGAATAAGTTTGGTTGAAATCACGCACTGCTACGATTACTTAAGCTCGCATATGGTTAAGTAAAAAAAACACAAGCATGCAAAAAAGAAAAAGCTACAACAACAACGGTCACAGCATCTTACAGAATATTTTAATCAAAAAAGATATATTTGACTGATTTTTTTTGTTATATAATTTAATAAAAATAATTTATAAATTGCACTCAACTGTCAATTAAAAGTGATATCGATAACAAATTTAGAATTTGTATAGTATTTAAAAAATCACTTGGCTCTCAAACAAACTTGATCTGCCTTCAAGTAATATTAGTTTATCTATCATAGACTTCAAACCTCTAGCTCTTGCCATCTCTGAGATCACTTCGTTCATACGGATAGACCGAAATACGGACAGACGAACAGAGCTCTATCAATTCGGCTGTTGGTGTTGATCATGAATATTTATACTTTATAGAGTCGGAGATGCATATCCACAAACTCATTATACTTTTTGTACCTTTGGTAAGGAGTATACAAAAATTAAATCAAAAATAAGTTTCTGTTCGATATGGCTATATAAGTGGATATCTCGATTCCTGGTTTCGGAAATACAAATAATGGCAACACAGACTGAAATATTTTTAAAAACCCACAGATGCCTTTCCAAAAAACGGTCGTAAATAAAGTCCTTATTTGCAGAATTGGAGTAATCCTACACTCAAATAAAAAAATCAAGAAATTCCGTTCTTAAACAGAGGAAGTTCAAGTACAAACGATCCCAAAAGCTGACTAAGTTCGGAATTTCCAAATCTGAAAACAAAATTCGAAAAACTCACTTCAAGTTTAAATTTTCGGGATAATAAATTTATGCTTAAAAACTACGTAAAAAACAACTATGATCTTAATTTAAACAGAGCAAGATAAAACACTGAGCATAAAAATAAATTTTCTAATGCCTTATTTTATTCTACAAAATTTTAATAACGATCCCATAAAGCTGTATTATTAATTAATTAAATAATAATAAAAAAAAATTGGATTTTGCAAAGTTAAAGGCCACCAATTTAGGTCCCAAAAAAAAAACGTAAGTAAGGTGTAATTCTTCCCGGCCTTGTGATTTCGTAAATGGAAAGGTAATATCATCAGAAATTATATTAATTTAGTCCGTACCAAAATCATATTTTTGCAAAAGTTAAAAATCAAAGTTTTTTTACGAATTTAGTGTAAAAATATTTAGTTTTTCCATATTTTATTGAGGTACACCAGAATTACAATGTCATGTAACTTCTTCGATTGCAACAATGACTTGATTCAAAACAATTCAGTATGTAATCAATTATACCAGGTAATAAAAATTATGTGAAAAAAATTTGTCTTTTTTTGAAATTAAAAAACATTTAAACATTGCTCCAAAAAATGGCTATATATTTAATATTTTGAAATTTAATGAAAATTGGTTTGAAGGATGATAGAGGAAAATTTTTAATAAAACATTTAAATAAAAAAAATGAAAAATTACAATTTCAAAGGTAGAAGAAAGCGAAAAATAAAGATTTTCGCAATTGTCTTCAGAAGGATTTTTGAAAAAACTATCACAGTGTAATTGATCATTAATCAGATATTTGTTTAAAGTTAAAATATATATTCTTGATCGGCATCTTTAGAGCTGTGATTTTGTTTCGACTGTCCGTGTGTTCGTGTACATCCCAATGTCTATTTATTCTGTAACGACCAATGTATAAATTTGTTTGGGTTATATAATGATTTTCGGGATTTTTAGATGTCATTAAACTTTTTACGTCACTGCGTTTGCGCCAACTATCTTGCCAAAATATATTTATGTGTTATAAGAATCTTGTATTATTTATTATCAGAAAAAATTAATTGTTACTTGATACTTCTTTTAAGTGATTGAGTCGAATTCTATAGGCCAAAAATTTCTAGAAAAAAAAAAGTGTAAAATTTGCAAAGACAAAATTTGATGTCTCACCTAAGCCTCATTTCAATGATAATTTCTGTATGCAAAAAACTACAAGTACAATGTACAATATAGAATAAAGTTGACCAAACTTTCAACTACATCAAATTTGAAAGTACTTAAGCTTAATTAGAACAAATTTATAATTCATAAGAAAGCAAACGCAAAGGTAAGCGGCAGTGTAAAGGAAACTTTAAACATCCAACGCACCAACTTGTCAAAGCTGTAACTTCTTGCCCAGTGGCAATTACTTAGTTATATGTACTTAAGACAGACAGCTCTGCTTCCCTCGGAAATAGAGGCACATTATTCAAAATGCCGAAACCGCAAGCTAATTTGAAACTTGTACCGCAAAATTACGCGAGCTGATGAGCAAAGTTGAGCTTATAAGTTCCAATGGAATAAGAGAACTTATTTTGCAATTCTGCTCAAGTAGCGTGAAAATAGGAACACACACACACAGTCACACAGTTGTGTTTTATGGGGAAAGCTTGGCGCATTATTTAAATTTTTATTATTTTTTTAAATTTATTTTGCCGCAGCCTCGTAATTTAATTCAACTTTTTTTCAAGTGTGTCCCCGAACACATGGTGCGTGCGAGTGTGTATGGCTTCTTTTTTCTTATTTCTTTTAGTTCTGTTTATTGGGTGGCTGAACACGCTTTTACCATTCTTGGCTACCACAAGCAACAATAGCAACAACCACGACGATGACAACAGTTACCTTTCAGTTTACAGCCAACCGTTCAGCATACAAAAGCAATTACGTAGCGTCGCCCCATCGTCTGGGGCCATTCCACCTTTCCTCTCATTCATATGTGCACCGCGAGGCACAAAGTCAAGGGATTGACAGGGTACCGTTTGGTCCCCGTCGATGCTTCAAAATGTAAAAATTGCGCAGAAAAGTATGCTATGTTTTTTCACTGTGTTTCTCTGTCTTTATTTTCTTCATTTAGTCATTCACTTTGCTTGCATTTCATAATTACAAAGAAGCAGAATTTAGCTTTTGTTGTCGTTGTTGTTTTTTTATTATCTGCGGCTTTCCACAAAGCTCTGCTTAGTAAAGAAACTGTGACATGACCTCAAATTTCTGTGGCACAAAAAAACATTTGAAAAAAAAAGGAAATAAACTCGGAGATAAAATAACAAAATTTACTGCCGACTTTGTTTTCATTTATCGAGTTGTTTTTTGCTGCTTAGCTTTGGCTTTTGTTTTGTCTGGGGCAAGGAAAATACGAATAAAAAAATGCAAAAGAATTTGTTACAAAAACGAAAAGAAAGAAAATATGCAAGGATCTAAGCAGCTTTTGAAGAATGTGATGAAAATAAATTAAAAAATAAAAATGTGTACAAACAAATATTCTAAAATAAAAACCAGCATATATGAAACAATATTTGGCGAAGAGAAGCATTTTTTGGCAGCAGTAAAAATGACGACTTTATAAAAGCTAAAAACTATTTTATGAGAATAACAATCTAAGTTTAGTCATAACCAAAAAAAATTCACTTCTTCTTTGCCCCATTTACCCAGTTAAGACCAAAAATTTATATCTCTCCCTCTTGCCTTTGCTATTCATTTCCCACAATCTACCAAATTATGTTGGCTACTAGCCAAGTAACTGAATTTTGGAAGTCAAAAACGAATTAAATTGGCAAGCTCTGACATTTTTTTCGTATTTCCCTATATTTTAATTTCGTTGAAATGTCGCATGTAACTCAATTCAACTGAAATGCGGCACAGAATGAAAAGAATTGCCTATAATAGAGTGAAGCGCTAGCCCAAAGGCATTTCGGGTGTGACATCTTTTTGCGCAAAATTTGTAGTTTTTTTCGTTTTACGGCTACGTGAGACGCGAACAGACTCTGCGTTTGTGTACGTGTGTGTTTGTGTGAATATTCACCGTGAAATTGTGAAATACGCAGCCAAAATACAAAACGAAATCAGATATTCTTTTGGCCCATTGACTGGCAGCCCAAATCTTCCATCAGTTTCACAATTTCTCGGCCTGGTTTGTTGATATTTGGTGCGTCTTTTGTTTTGAAATTCTGGTGAAGTGGAAAAAGGAACGCGGCACGAAATTTATATATATTTTTATAAATTTATATCATTATTATTAATGCTTCATCTTGTTCTTTGCTTACATTCGAGAAAATTGTAGCAGATCTAAAATGCAGTTGACTTGGGTTAAAAAAAATAAATAATAAAAAAAAAAATTTTAGATATAAAGGAAAATAGCATTAGGATCAATCTTATACAAAATTTATTCTCATTCAAATTATTAATTGCAAATTCGGTCTTGAGATAGTTAAATTTTATTATTATTATTTTCGCCCGTCAAAGTATGCAAACTTTATTTTCTACCATTATTATTTTTTGAACGAGATAATTTAAAGTCGTTTTCGACAGCATCTTATCGGGGTCAAAGGTATACAAAAATAATAATACTAAAAATAAAATTTTCCTTAAATATTTAAATTTATAAACATAGCATACTTTGAAGTGGCCTCATGATGATTTTTTTATTAGTGCCTAAACGTATATCTCTAAATGCGTACATACACATCAAATTTCTAGTTTATGAAAGAAAATTCTGAGCTTTGACTTTAAACCTCTTTTCAACCAGTTCAGCGGGTTTGGAACCAGTTTTGATACAGTGAAATATCTGTATCTGCATAATAAAATTAAAAGTTTATAGCAGAGTTGGCATGTTTTTATTCGTATACGGATAAAAAACTTTATAGTCTTAATAATTTCTTAGACAATGCTCTGAACCACTTTTGAACCGGTTCAACTGGGCTTGGGATAGAGCCTACGACTCTTTCCTGATCGACATAAACATACTGTGAAAATTTCATGAAGATCGGCTTGATAGTTTCAAAGATATGGCTCTAAACCAATTTTGTACTGGTTTAAGCCACTTTCAAACCAGTTCACAGACTTGTGACATAGACTACGACTATTTCCTGATCGACATAAAAATACTGTGAAATTTTCATAAAGATCGGTTTAGTAGTTTCAGAGATAGGTCTCTGAACCACTCCATAGACTTGGGACATATGATATGACCTTTTCTTGATCGACATAAACATACTGTGAAAATGTCATGAAGATTGGTATTCTTTGTTTTCAGAGATATCGTCAGCGTACCAATCTTGTTAAGCTGGTTTTAATTCCAATTTTTCGGTCAAAAATTATAAGAAATCGGATGACTTTATTAGGCTGCCATAAAAAAAACTGACTAAGTTCGAAATTTCCAAAATCCTTTTTTAAATTAAAATAACATAATTTTTTTTTTAACTTAAAAATAAAATGTATGCTTTAAAATTAATATTATTAGGTTTTTATTCTTTGATTCTAAGATTATTTCAGGCGTATCTAAAAAAAAAAGAACAAAACGGTTTTAATTCAATCACTGTTATATTTAAATTCAGAATGGCTCTCGAACTGCCAGACCAAAAATGGCATATATCGTATGCGAAACTCCATTCTCCCAGAGCACGAATTAGGATAATAAAATTCAATGTTTTGCAAGCGCTGCTCGATTTTTAGTCTAACTCTACTGAGAATTTTTGTCATTGGCAAATGTTAAGTAAGATGTCAAAAAATATACACTCAAAAACCAAATAGTATAAGAATCACCCTATACTATTCAAAATTATGAAAATAGCGAGAAAAAAAACTGGTATATCTTTTATCTATAGACCTCTTTTCAGATGCCATAACCGTACATTTTCGCAAAATACTTCATATAAATAAAATGCTGTTGAAAAGATTATTTATTTAAATGAAGCATAAAACCGCTTACAAATTCTATAACTTTACATACGAAGAGTTAAAATGAGAATTTTGCACTTGGATCAAGTATTTTCATACCAAACGTAACGTAAAGCGTTTGTATTTGATTTCAGTTTATTTTGCTTCTTTGGAAAAACTCAAAAGTCCTGCGGGTGTTCATTTAATTAGTCAACAAATGCGGCAATCAATCGCCATATATTGTCAATTTAAAATCAGCATCCCAGCAATTGTTAAGCCATCAATCATTGTTTCATTTTATTCTTTTGTTTGTGTTTGTGTTTGTGTTGGTGCATTTAAATTGGCAAATAAATATATACAATAGATGGGAAAATTGTAAACAACTATTCAGTTACAAACGAAAAACAATTCCCATTTTGCAGTGACCGATGCGATGCAACTGTAAATTATTTACCGATAACCGCAAATGAAATGTACTTATTTGACTGCGCTGATAGAGCGAGCACAAAGTGAACTGCCGCATTCTGGTCTCGACTTTTTGCTATTTGGCATTTGGAAATTAATTCAAAAATTTGTTTTTATTCATTTGTGCGCACATTTCAGTCTAAATTCAGATGGTGTTGTTTTTAATTAGTTGGCCACTAATGTGATTTGGGTTTTGTTGCAAAAATCTCACAAAATAGATGGAAATAAACAGATGTTTTCTCAAAAGTTAAGCACATAAAAGGACTCACTATGTGAACTATGAAATGTTACTAGAAGCAAAATGAGTTCAAGGATGAAACTTAGAGAAGATTTAGATCCTAAGAAGTGAATAGACTATTGTAATCTGCTCAAATAAGTCCACATTTACACGACAAAGTTTATGATGTTCTCCCAAAAAAGGAAATTAATATTGTCGTAATATTGGGACCTTAACATTTACCACTTTAAAATGATTTTGCAGAATCCCAACTGCTAACTTTATAATATAAATATTAACTTAAAGTCTTACCAGTTCTTCAATTTATTCCTTTTAATAATTACAAATTCATAGACAGAAAAGTTTATGACTCTATAGAAGACCACAGCCACGCACCTGTTCCCATTGTCCGCCCCTGTTTCCTGTTTCTAAGCTTCCTTTGGCTAAATGTATGCCATGAATAATTTTTGGCCATTTGAATGCCGTGTCCCACTGACAAATTGTGTGGCTCGTTAAATGTTTGCCACAAAACTCGAGGCGCATTATGTAAATTTTAGTTTTGCTCTTGCATATCCTTTTTTCGTGGTTCCGCTCACACAATTCCTGGGCAATTGCTTAATTTCAACCTGTCAACGCGTTGAAACTTTTCCTTAAGCGGAGGCAGACAGACATTAATTTTAATTCCATTTAAATTGTATTTCTGACTCTCTGCTTGGGTTTCATAAATAATTTTTAATGATGTGAAAATGTTTTGCCAGGCACTTTTCCTATAATTAATGTGTGTGGCACAAGAGGCAAAACCACAAGAAAGGCCATAAAACGGATGAAGCAGCGTGCGCCCAGCCTTGAGGTTATAGTATTTTCCACATATTTCTTTACCTGGCCAAAGTTTCTCTCTGGTTCAATTACTTGGCACAAATTCAATCAGAAACTTCAATGTAATATTTTGTTTCCCTTCTTTTTTTTTCTCCTACTTCAATTCCTTTGACATTTTCCATTTCGATTTTCCATTTACTAGAAGTAATTTCCGTTGCATTTGAAATGACGACTCGCGCGCACAATGGAGGCTACAATGAAATGAAATGGTATGGAATAGTAAGACAAATGCTTGAATAAGAAAAACGAATGTAATTAGAGAATGAATTTCCCGTGAAAGTAATAACTTTAGTTCGACCTTCAACTTGATCTCACTTTGAACTTTTGGTAATTTTCCCCAAATAAAATGGCACAGTACTCGCAGTGGGAATTACCAAAGAGCCCAACCAAAACCAGCTTCACCCCCCATGAACCAAATACCGCAATGCAGTTCGTGTCCAAGTTCTGTTTTTATGACCACTGGCCAGGTGCTGGTGCGAGGGTCAACATTTATATTGTAAAAGAAGTTACGATGCGATATGAATTAATTCTTTAATTGTGTTTTAATAATTTAATAATAATAATTTCTGCAATTTCTAAGGGTTCGAAGAACAAGTTTGCTTAGCCTAAAAAACAGTAGATCGAATTCAATTGCTAAAGTTTAAAAAAAAAATTAAAGCAAATAAAGAGCAATACACTACACAACCCAACAGCTATTTGGGTTCCGACTTCTCTCTATTCTGATCCTGTTTTCTGAGCTAGTTCCAAATCTTTTCTTTAGATTCTTAGAAAATCAGGCGAACTTCATATGCAAACCCGAAAGTGACTAAATTTGCCCTTGAGGATAATTTTTTCATCAATTTATGGAAATTTTTTCCGAATAAATCGTCGTCTACGTCGAAAGATCCAAACAACCTTTTTTGCATTTAGCCTAACATGTCCGCTATTTTATCAGATAATTTCATTTTTGGATCCGGTTTTTTGCTTTAGGTTAGACATACCGTTGGGCTAAATTTTTTAGAAAAAATGGGCGTGGCAGCACTTGGCCATGGTTTATAAATCGGTTTTTAAAAAATATAGCATACTTTAAAGGGCCTCTTAAAAGGTGCTCCTAGGTCAGCTTGGTATCATTTTACCCCGAATAAAAACATTAATTTTAAAATATTTTTTTGTTTATTGTAAATTGAATTTGTCATATAAAAGAACCGAATTATTGCAGCAAAATCAGAAACATATTTTTGACTGCGTTATTAATAAAAAAAATGGGTTTCCAGCAAAACAAAAAATTAAAATTTTTTATTTATTTTCTGAAAGTCGCACTATTCTCAATATAATTTGTGATCTTCGTCATGATCATGGCCATGTCCTATTGCAGCTACAAAATATAGTTACCCGATATTGACAAAACTTTTCAGATCAGTTTGAAATCAATTAATATCCATAACTGCAGAGTTTAAGAACGCTAAAATTGAAAACAGAAATGTTTTTTTTTAATACCTATTTTACAAACGATAAGATATAGTCATCCGATTTGGGCGGTTCTAGCATATAAGCAGCGTGCAGTAATCCAAATTTCAGCTTAAATACTTTAAAACTAGAGACTAATTAGCGTAGAAACAGACAGACAAACATTAAAATAAGCATGCGGCGAAACACGAACTGTGTGAAGTGCTGCCCATCGTAGGTCCTGTTTTGAGAAGAGAAATTTTGTTGCTAACCTTTCCCACACTTTTTTCTGAGTGTAGTTTAACTGAAAAAGCTAGTCTGCAACTTTCCAGCCTATACCTACGGCTTTTTCGCATTTATCGAAAATATTGAAATTTTTTAATTTACAAATTATAGGAAAATCACTTGAAAATCGATAAATGGTGGGAAATCTGTTTTATAAAACTATATGTTCTTCTACCAATTAGCTACGAGTTTTTTCTTCAAAACTCCACATAACAAAAATTATACAATGATATTTTACACATTTTCTTATGAATTTTTTAAAATTTGAAAATCAAGTTGTATATCAGGGGTCCCCAAACAAAGCATATGCAAGCACCAATTCAACCAAAGGGGTGAACTTTTCAGAATATTGTTATGATTGGTATACCAGCAGGTGCCGACTTTTATTTGCCACTGTTCAGGAAATGCCGGATGTCTTCCGATTGCCCAAGGCTGAGGTAAAAATTCAATTTCGACAATTTTCTTACCGCAATTGGGAGTGTCGTGTCGAGAAGTGCAGAGTCGCTCGGTTCGTGTGCTAGTAAGAGAGCTTACTTATAATATCGCGAAGAATCTGGGATCTCCTTTCAGAACTGTTGCAGAGGATTTTTTAAAATTAGTTTAGGTTATGTTACACATAGACCGCGTAGTCCTTAGTGAGACCGGATTTTTTTTCGGTAATGGAGGATCCCACTTAATAGTCTATAACTACCCTTGACGTTCTGGCGAATGCCTGTATAAAAATATTAAATAAATATTATAATATTAAAACAAAAGTTCTGGATCTTTAATTAATATTTGTGCTGCCGTGTGAATTACTGGCATGAAGATGAAAAGAAGTTCAAACTGACGATATATATACTACTTTAGTATTCTTTTAAATATGTCTACTATTTTTGAAAAATGTTGTTATTATTAATGGAGGAAAAAAAATCCCATTAAATACAGATAGATAAAGTTCACACTACTATTATATAATTCGGAAGGCTATCTTGAAAAACCGGAAAGTTTAAATAGAACATTTTCCAATTGCGCTAAAAATTTTAATTATTTTTTTCAAATATTGTTATACTGTTATACTTACTCAATCCATTTCCTGACTTTGAATATAAATAGTGACCCTCGTTAAGCAGCAGGGAGGCAACATAGGTAAATTTGTCCAACAGCGAACTAAATTTCAAACGGAAGTGACACTCTAATTGAGAGCAACGAGCCAACTGGGAGATGTTATGGCGGACAAACGTAGAGCGAGCGGGAGGTGGAGGTGGATGGAATATGTCCACTTCATGCGGACACTGGGAGAGGCACTAAAAAAGTAAACTCGTTAATTGCTAAGTGCAAAACCATAAAACGAATGTGCAGAGGGAAATATCTGAGCAGAGAGTGAGTGAGTGAGAGAGGGAAGGCAGGATGGAGCTTGGTTTGTTGGCTTAGCCAACAGTGCACCGGAGATGATGGTGATAAGGTGGATGGACATGAATTACAATGCGGCCCCGTTGAAGAATTTAATGAGCGCTGTAAATGTTACACAGTTTGTTTCGCTTTGTAGGAATGTTAAAAGCAAAAAAAGAAAATTATAATGCAGTTTGAATTAGTTTTGTCATCGTAATTTGCTAAGCTCAAGTAGATTGCATATTTTGGAATACTGCAGGACTCTACATTAGTAGCAATTGTAAGACACTTGAATTGAACTTCAGTCGGTATAAAGCAACATGCTAACTAAACTACCCCCAGCTTTGTCCTTAAAGGTAAGCTTCAAGCTGGGCCTCCTGCCGTGCTGCTTCACCCCAAGACGACAGCTGAAACAATTTCTTCAATTTCTTAATTATTATGAGAGCCAGCCAAAACCCTCGACCCTCAGCTGTGACATTTTTATTAAATTTCTGCCTCTTCTCCCCCTCACTCTTGGCATAACAATTTATGTGCTATGTAAGTTTGCTTTGCGTTTTAATTAAAGAACAAATCAAGCTGAATTTTTTTTCTTGGTAATATTTCATATTTTATTTTGGGAATTCAACATTAACTTGTAGAACAACTGAAATGAGGTTTGATTAATGAATAGGAAAAGGCAAAGGCCAGTTAAGAG
The DNA here is from genome assembly GCA_018904225.1 of Lordiphosa mommai. Lineage (NCBI taxonomy): Eukaryota > Metazoa > Arthropoda > Insecta > Diptera > Drosophilidae > Lordiphosa > Lordiphosa mommai. The sequence goes on from JAEIFT010000180.1 coordinate 24,974, forward strand.
TGGAGTAAAAGTCAAGTTTAAGTACGGATTAATTGTTGTTCTACAAATAATTATTTACATTTTAAAGAGAAGTGGGAGGTTTACTGAGTTACCAAATTAAAACATACAAAATTCTAATGAAGGTTTGAGCACAGGTTTCTGGAAGCATTGAAACCAAGGATTTGGTTCGACAAAACATTGAGCCACACAAGGCCACATTTATATTTACAAACATTGAGTAGAAGACTTACTGCAAAATCAGGAGTATTGGGCTGGTGCAACATATCGAATTTGAATGGTTGACTTACATCTTTATATGCATTCGAAATTCCTGAGAATTTGATGGATAGTTAATTGACCCATATTAAAAACTTCGGGTAAGGTAACATCCTCATCCAAGACTATAAAAAAGAAAGCAAAATCTTCTCTTTCCAAAACTAGTATACAGATCGTAGGGGTTATCTTCCAAACTTTTAACTTATTATTTTTCTTATTTTTTGTTATGTTCCTTAAAAAACGCTAAATTTTATTATTAGATCCATCTGTTTGATCATCATCTGATAAACCAGCGTTTAACACATCCTAGCACACCCATGGCTCTGTTTACAGAGCGTTCGATATGTGCCCTTAAAGATAGTCTACGATCAAGCGAAATGCCCAGATTGACTAAGGTATTAACCATCACAAGCTAGTGTCAGTAAAATAACTAAGATTGTGGAAGTGAAGGTCTACTTTAGAAAATCATAAAACCCCACATAAAAATTGAGAGTTATGACTTAAAAAGATTTTTAAATCAATCGGGTACATAAGTGCACTTAAATGTTTTTAAATATAAGGGAGAGTTTATTAATAAATAAAGCAAAGAGAAAAGGGCCAAGATGACTTCGTTAGGGAAGACTTTCTTCAGAATTCCCAAAAACGAGACAAAAAGTAAAATTATTAAAAACTACTATTTTGAGGTTTGGCCTTAAGATAAGATGTTATCGAATTAAGAAGCCCTTACGGATAGCCCAACAATCGCAGTTTTAGAATTAATAGAGTATGCGAAATGCAAACAAATGCTTGAAATACAAGTGCTGAAAATTTTAATAAGATCGGACCAAAAACATGGAAGTTAGGCACGAATCTATTTTACATGCTCCTTTCAGTAGGGATCAGCGGGAGCAGTAACAGCTACGCTACCTACCAAAACGTGTGTGTGTTTGTGTGAACGCTCTGTTGATACTTATGACCGCGAATTATTTCAGATTACTAATCAGTAATTGCTGATTTTCAAGGGGCAGAATACTCATAACATTTGTTAAGCCATTTTTTGGCTTTAACTGTTTTTTTCCGTTCAAAAAACTGTGTTTAATAAATCAAAATTATTTTTGTTTCTATGATTGATTAAATTTTTAAAGGATCATAGCAGAAATTGGTAAGTCGCAAAACAAAAGTGCGAAGGAAATTAAACATTGTCACTGTTCTCATTTTTAAGGAACTAGTTTCATTTGACGGTATTTATTACAGTCTTACCGATATTTGTACCTCTTAGAATTCAAAAGTGTTTTGCAAATAGTTCTATTAGGAAGTGAGTCTGGGTACTTTTTGATTTATGTAGAACAGCGCATGAAATTAAAAGTTTGAGAGCAGTCCAACAACAACAGAAAAAGAAGAAACCCTTATAATTTTTAGGTTTTTTTTAGATTGAATTTAATCCAAGTAGGCCAGGAGGAATGTGTAGAATAGGAAAAAAACACAAAATATCGAATCCCAAAAAGTTAAATGAATGAACCATTTTCCCTGACCTACTAAGATTAAATTGAATTTGAACCAACCTAAAATCCGCTGTCTACTTATAAGCGAGGCTCAAGGCAAGCAGCACTTCATCGTTTTAAAAATCATAACTTTTGAACGAAATAAGATAATTGCATAATTTAAATAATAAAACCTATGTTTGAAAGGGGTGCTACGCGTACTGGATGCATACCTATGGATTTTCAAAGTCAAAATTTGTAAAAAAAACAATTTTTTGGTAACAAAAAAAATATTTTTAACAATTTTTTATTTTTGTTTGTTTCTTTCTTAATGAATTAATATTTTTTAAATATATTACGCAAAAAATTAAAAAAAAAATAATTTTTTCAATTTTTTTAAAATATTTTATAAGTTTTTTTCCAAAATAATTTTTACGATTCATATGACAAGGTGTCTCTAATAGATTTATAATTTTTGAACTTAACCTTGTGCATTCTAACTCTTTTCGTGACTTCCCATGCCGCAGAGATGAATAAGTGAAAAGGAAGATGGGGCCAACATGTTGAAGAGATTTTGCCATGTCTTTTTTATCAATTTTATCTCTAGCAGTCGAATAGGCAGCGAAAGGCAGGTTTAATCAAAGAACGTATTTTGAAAATATGGCAACTACACAAAAAATATAATTTTTTTTTATTTTCCATCAGAGTTGAAAAATAGTGATAAAATGGATAGTTTTTAAAAATCGATTTATTTAGAGGAACAAAAAGCAAACAGTACATTTTTTTTTGTAATATACACAGTATAAAAAAAATTATGACGATTCGTTACCTGGTTTTCGAGATATTCCACCTGAAAAAATAAAAAAAATTTTTTTAAACTAAAAGTTGGTCAACTTTTTCGAGTTGTATCTTCTAAAATAAAAATCGCATTTTTTTTAAGCGTTGCATATTTGAAATCGTTGAACAATTTGCTTTAAGAAACTTCAAAATTTCGTAGGCGCTCATGAAATTTTTTATTTTCTGTGCGTCTGTCAGGCCCTGTCTCGGTGGCGCACACTGCTTCTATATATTTTTTTTGCTGCCATCTACTTGTGTGATCTAGCGCCGGAATGGCATGCAATTTGTTTTTTTTATTCTTTCCGAAGTGACTTAGAGCCAAGGGCTGCCCATCGCTGATGTAAAAGACTCTATTCAGTCCAGCTTCTACTGTTTGCTTATTAAAAATCACTCATCAAGACCAAGACAAACGGCAAAATCTGTTTTTAAATACCCAACTCGTAATTCTTTGCACTTTCTTTCATTTGCGAAAGTAACAGAATCTTTTTTTATGGCCCATAATTTGCCCCATTGGTGTTTATGGCAACGCAATAAGCTGCACTTCTTTGTAAAGAGAGAGAGAGAGAAATATTAAATTTGTGCATTCACTGTTTTTTAATGCACTTTCATTGCAATTGTTATTTAATTTTTTTCTTCTTTGTTTTTCTTTTTTTTGCCAATTTAATAAGTGCTTTAAAAATGAGAGAAAATATTTCTAAAGTGGATTTCTGTTTGTGTTTAAAAATAGATCAAGAAATTGAGCCACTGTCATCAATCAAGCAACTTTTGCTTACAAGAAGTCGCTGTCTGTTTGCTCATTACAAAATGTAGAAACTTCCTGGGGAATGTCACAGCGGGAGGACACTGTGGTTTCAAAATATGAGTGATAAGCTTTTGGAAAACGATTTAGCAGCATTCATTGAAAATTCTTAAAGTAGTACAGCAGGTGGGTAAGCATTTGAAATCTGGCAGGAAATCACGCTGAGAAGTATAAGCAAAGGTTTAATGTTTGAAAATAGGGAAAACCCTAAAAGACGAAAAATTTCCTAACAGTTAATACAAATCCCATCCGACTTTAGTGTCGCCTGCATCAACACCCTTAAAGCAGGCCAATTTAAATGCATAACGAACCCACATGACACATTCCCCTTCTTTACTTTGCCATGCCATAGGCCTGGTTTAGCCCCAATTTTGTATCCTGCTTCTGCCTGATGTTTGGCAATTTGGTTGATATTATGCAGCTGGTCAAATGTTAAACTCCAACGGGTAGCCAGCCACTCCACACAGACCAAACACCATAAATATGCGAGAGTAGCTCCAAGCACACATTTCACAATCCTCTTACCACATGCACTGGCCATAGGCAGTGGTCCGTCAAGGATTAAGGATGTCACATGCGCATTTATAACTATTTCAGTATTTGCATTTTGTACAAGTTGAGCGCATTACGGTGAATTTGGAAATCAATAATTTATTCATATGTCAAAGCCGGAAGCTAAAGGCATCAATGCAATTATTTCATTAACCCCCACCCCCAATTTGTGCAGTTGGCGTCATTTCCTTCCGTTTTTGAGGCTTATCAACTCAATTGAAAAAAATGTGGCTAAGCGGTAGTTAAATCACCTTAAATGCATTTCGAAATTGAGAATTAATTAATACTGTACGCTCAATTGAGCAGAGAGTTTCGTTTTAATTTTTTCTGGCCACCGCCTTGGTATACAATAAAAATGTTTGTAAAGCCTTTTACATACGCGCATTTTCTCAACCAGGTCAAGTGAAATGTGCTCCATAAACTTTTCCTTTTTCACACAAACACACACAAAGAACACTCCACCCAGTTGAAGAGAAAGCGGAAAATGTGACCCGATTTGTATATTTTCCGCACTTGGACACGTTTTTTTTTTTAAGGATAATACAAAATGAGATTTATGTCGCGTCTTTAATCTTTATCGGTCTAGATAAAGGTTAAGCTTTAGTTTAATGGAAAAATTTGTAGGTCAGGCTTAAAAATAAAGTTGTCTACTTTTAATTAAGTAAACCGGCTTCATTCGGGTACTCCACATTTTATTCATATTATTTCTTTAAAAAAAAAATTAGAAATATTTTCGATACTACTATGAAAAAGTTTCTTAACAATTTTGCAACAATTCTGATTCAATTTTGACTTCTGAATCAGGCCTCAAATAATGTTCGAAGTATGGTTTTAGTCTCCTCACATACCCATCAGCTCCTCCCAATCCCAACCATTGATTTGGACTAGATATTAGGAAAGCCCTGGGAATTTGTTCTTAAATGGTCTTCATTTATTTTAACGCCCAGCGATAGACGAAAGTCCAAAGCTCAAATGTAATAAGCGCACTACCTACCTTTCCTTCTTGTCTTTTTTTTGTGTGTAGTCTCCAGTGGCGTAAATATCTGATTAGACGTCCACCTCCTCTTTCCATGCTATTTCTCTAGGCGACCAAACAAAAGGAAAAGAAAATTGACGCAAAAAATAATCTTAGGCTACATCTGTTAGGAAGCAGAGTGCAGGAACATGAATGGGACTGCTCAAACAGTTCGACTGCTCCCTTTACGATTGAGGACAAGGTTAAACATTTGGCCGTAAAATGCCAACTTTTTGTTTGGCTTTGTTCAGGACAAAACAAAGATTGGTGGAAAAATGGTTCAATTTTGAGGTTTCCCCGCATCGAAATTAAATTTGTAGAGGTCATGGAAGTTATGTACATAAACTAGAGATGCTTTATAGCCCAACATTTTGAATAATTTTTGAAGACGTACAAGTACACAAAATAACGAGCATTTTTTATGTTCAAAGTTGAACAATGTTCGTCTACGGAAGAGCACGAAATTTTTTTTAAATTTTTGTATCACATGTGCAGAGAAAGAAATTTGAGATATCCAGATGAAAATCAATCCTAAACGTTGTCTGAAGTAGGTCAATCCCTGAGTTCTCAAACCAAGTACGAAACTTGACTTGAGTTGAGTACGATTTTACCAATTCCAAAATTCTTAAACTTGATTATCAAATAGGATAGGATAGGACTTGAAATGAGCCTCAATTCGGATTGACACAAAAATTCTGGGATTGATTGTACTTGAAAGTATAATCCCAAAGTCGTGATCAAACCAATTTTTTATCTCTACTTTAGATCCACATTTTTTTTATTTTGTGTGGCAGTAGAGTAAATCGGAAGTTTTTTTCGTCTTGATTTCAGGAATCTCGAATCAGAAAACTTTTGTGTTTGGTGGCTAAAAATTAAAAGTCTGCTTGGATTTAAACCATGAAGCAAACTTGATATCATGAAGTTTTCTTAGTAGGAGTAAATGAAGTAAGGGAGTTTTTGTGTTACTAAGTCGGGATTTACATCAGGCGTGGAATTTAGAGGAAATCTTTCAGACCTTTTTAATGAATAGTAAAGAAATCCAGTAAAATCTCTCGCCTACTAAGAAAACTTCATGAAGTTTGATTCATCATGTAAATCCCGTCTTAGTGTTGTGCGTAGTAGGCCAGCAAGACCCCTATTTTACTCTAAGCTACAAATAAGATTATTTAAGCGGTACTCCGTCCTTTACTGATCTAAAATAGGTTTATTCCTTCAAATAAGTGGCCATTAGATTTTAAACGTGCCAACGCTTTATTAAATATACAAAGCACTTCTGAAGCCATATCTTTTAGATAGCGTTTAGGTTTCTAAATATAAGCGCTTGTGATCCTGTCACGGTATGTTACGACGTGATCGTGAGAAAACACAGCCTTTCGTTCGTATGCATCCGTGATCCGTGCTTGATTCGTGAGTGTTAAAGATATACCTCGTGAATATAAGTCATGCAGTATTTACGAACTTTTTTTTTGCATTTATAATTGATTCAATATTAGAGGGATTCCTGAAACTGATTTGCTTTTGATTTCGTGAAGCAGCTGTTCGCAGCTGCTCTATACAAAAGGCGCATTGTGACCATGAAACATGCAGACAATACGGCCACTTTTATGTTAGTTGGATGGCCACGAAATCAAAAGCAAATCAGAATAAAAAGCAAATCAGTTTCAGGAATCCCGCTATTATTTCTTAAACTTATTTGCTTTTGCTCGTAGCTACTCTATACAAAAGGCGCAGTGTGGCCAAGACACCCATGATAATATCAAGGTTTCTCCACACAAAAATTCGAAGGTGGTTGATCGTGCGTAATATTTCGTGACCTCTCCTTTAATCGTGCATGATTCGTGCGTGACTCAAAACGCTTAACAAATTGTGTGCGTTAATCGTGCGTCAAAAGATTTTTATTTCGTGAATCGTGCGTTACGTGATGGAAAAATAGCTCACGCGCGCACCTCTAGTATGGACCTTGATGCATCACTGTATTAGAGTTGAGCGTGTGTCGTTTTTTTCTTCGTGTCAAAAACACGCACGAATCAACACGACGTGTTCGTGTTGCAGCTTTTACGTGTCAGTATTAAGCCCTTAAAACACAAACACGGTCTAACACACTTTTTGATATCAGTAAGAAAAATACTAAATCAATATACCAACTAGAAAAAATATTCGGTTTAAATATCTTAATTTTTCCTTTGAGTGACAAGTAAGAAAGTCGGTTAAGCCCGACTGTAATATACTCTGCACCTGCCAAAGTTTGTATATTACTGATTAATTGTAAGTGTGAGACTTTGAATACTTTACCGGCCCGAAACTTCTTTAAAATTTTAGTGGTACAGGTATGCTTATTTAGAAGATAAAATATTATACAAACAGCTTATGTAATTTTTTGTTATCCTTAATGAAGTCGTGCGTGTAGTGTCGTGTAGTGTTTGTGACATTTTTGACCGTGCATGTGGTGTGCGTGCTTAAAATATGACATTCGTGATAGAGTCGTGTCATATGGAAAAAATGCGACACGCGCCCATCACTAGATAGTATAGATTTTCCTTTAAAGCTTTTAAACTGTTTTTAATGGCTTAAGTTAATATGTTCAATGGATGTATCAAATATCGATTTGTCGAGCTTTGCTTTCTGAAATTATTGATTTCAATATTTTTTAGCAAAACGACATGGTTAAATATTCGACTTTGATGATTACCGAAATTTGTAGATGAAATTCGTCAAAAAGTCAATTTTATAATATTTGGATACGGCTAACGCTTTTAAAGCAGCATTTGGTCCTGTTTAAGTAAAATACCAATTCCATTCTAAAGAAGTCAAAGGAGCTTTCATAAAGGATTAATATCTATGGAATCTTTTAATAAAGGAAAGAGAATCATTGTGAAGTATTACAGTGAAATTTTTAAATAAATTCGGTGGGAAAATAAAAATAAACTAGGCCTCTTTTGACAAAAAAAAAAAACGAACCTTTGCCTAAATAACGTACCAGCATATCCAATCTGCGACTTATTTTCCCACATGATAAAGTGGATCGAAAGAATGAAAGAAGAGGTTACAGAATCCGATTTTGGGGAGCTCGACAATTCCTTTCATTTTTTTTTTTTAAATAATAATTAAAGAAAACTTGCGTTTCTCGAGGACAACTCAAGCGATCTTTTAAAAATTGAAAACAAATTAAAGTAAATTAAATATAAACCATCTATTAGCTTGGCATAATTTTTTATTTTAAATTAGCTACCTTTTAGAACCTTTCCCCTGTTGAAAAACCATTTAACCTTTGCTAAAGTCTTCCATTTAACGCGCTTAATTAAATCCTGTAGCCTGGCCTAAACTGCATTTGCAGCAGTCAATCCCCTTCCAAATGTTCTATATGCAGTGTGAGCAACACTATCCCTTAGCTGCATATGTGTTTATGTGTGTGTTATTCCAGCTGTCAAAGCAGCTGGCATGCGGAAAATCATTTGCAGCTTATTACAAACAGGACGCCAACTGGGCGACTTGACTGACGATTGGCTTATGGCATGCCTCGCCGCACACTGGGCAACTTGTGAAATGGTGGGGCAGGCTGGCTGGCTGGCTGATGCACGAAGCATGGGGCAAACAAATGTCACAGTCGACGCATTGCCCTGTCATATGGTAACCCAATTAGTGTAATTTGGTTTAAGGCAGCTGACGCCGTCTGTCCAATGTCCTGTTTGAGCTTTGCGGAGCTTTAATTAAACCGCACAAAGTGCACACAGATGGCAAACAATAAACTTTAAAGCCGACGGCGGCATTAACAAATTGAGGGGACAGGAAAACTCATTAAGTTTATGGGTTCATTAATGGTATGTGGAATAGGCAAATGAGACGGCTAAAGGGTAGATTAAAATTCCAAAAATCCTACAGGGTAAGTGAAACGGATTTATTAATTTCAAATATTTTTGTTATGCGAATTAATTCCGCAACATTTTTGCGAAAGTGGCAATTGAAGCGGACAATAATCAGATACAAGAATTTATTTTTTTATCCCAGTTTTAGTAATAAATTATTTCACTAGCATGTGAGTAAAATAATGCTGAGGATAATTTGATTTAAATTAAATTTCCTCCAGCTTCATAAAGCTAAACATATTGTTTCACCCACCCTACCCCCTCTGTCTGTCCACTTCAATACAAATATTATGCCTTGACACCAGCTGTGAGCTGGTGGCTAAGCCTGCTTTACTGACACCACCTCATCCCAGGTGGCCTTTTGAAGCATTTACATTTCCATATTGTTAGCTAATAACTTGTTGCATAGCCACAAATCCCAGACGACTGCCATAAAGCACTTAATCAAGTTAATAAAAATTGATGGCTGGAAAAGCAAAACAATTTGTTTGACTACACGGAATAGAGAGTCTCAATCATATGAATAGTTGACTTGATAATTAAATTTTCGCAAAATTTAAGCCAAGAGTGAAGATGACAAACCACAGCAACACGAAATGGTCGCATTTTCACAACTGTCATTGAAATGTCAACATAAATCTAGAGGCAGCCAGTGCGCCTGGTTCTGGTCTCTATCTCCCCAGCCTCCCATCCACCCCCACGACTTTTGTGCGCTGCGTGACGTAAATGCTGATGAATATTTCTCATCTGTTGTTTGTGGTTGTAGAGAGAAGAGAGGGTGTGTGGTGTGTGGGGTCTCGGTTTGCCTTGCAGTTTTGTTATATCGTGGAATTCAGAGCTGAGCTGGCTGACTCCTGCCTCCTTCAGCCAAATGGGCTTGTCAGTTTTGATGAACTATGTTTGGTGTTCCCCATCGTCGTCGTAGTCGTCGTCCTTGTCCATCGCTAATGCTAATGCCTCTGACAGAGATCTATGTGCGGTCTGATTCATTCGAGTCTCTCAGTCTCTCTGGTAGGAATACAGCCACAAGATGAGGTCACGTACAATTGCGTCGACATTCGCTTGTTTGGCTTATTAAATGTTAGTTGTATTTTGCCATTCCAGACATTGGTTTCTTTGCTATGTATTTAGTATTAATTTGGCTTAAATGTGACTAATGTTTGGCCAAAGGATTTCGACAAAACCAAACAAAAAGAGGTAGAGGAAGAGTTGGAGGCAGTGGGGCTTAAATTGTGAGTAAATAAGTAGAGGCTAGATATAGCTTAATTTTGTATTATCTTGGAAATCAGTGCCTCTTTAACAGTGTGTGTAAAGCTTTAAATGAGAATGTTTAAATGAGCTTGCTTGCATACTGCACTAAGCATACATTTGACAGAGTAAGAAAGACCCAAAGAAATTTGAAAAAAACTGATTTTAAGAAAGCTACAACAACAAACCACTGATTTTAATTACACTCAGATATGATCGTAATTGAATTCATATTGTATTTCTTAAAAATTGTAAATTGTTTTGTTTAATTAAGCTAGAACTAGGTATAAATCAATTTTGATTTAAAACTGACCCTTAGCTATTAAAATATCCGAAGTATTCCGACACCCTATTAATAAACTAATCGAAATCGATTGTAGCTAGTGTGTACATTTTAGTCTGTCACAATTCGTGATTCAATTTAGACCGTTTTGTTCCTAAAATTTGAAGATAGTTTTGCCTTTTTTTTAAGAATTAAATTTTAAAACATAAGAGTAAAAAGATAAAAAATAAGGAAAAAATATACCGGAATACATTTTTTTAATAGGGATTTTATTATCACACAGCGAACTAGAAATAAGAATTTTGTTCTCAGATTTGAAAGTTCCGAACTTAGTCAGCTTTTGTGATTGTTTTTACTTCAATTTCCCTTGTTTAAGTACTGAATCCTTGATATTTTTGTGAGTTTAATCATATTATTATAATAGAATTAATATTATTAATATATATATTATCATTAAGAGAAAAAACCTAGTGTTTGTATAAGTCCCAATTCACTTGCGCCTTGTTAAATGAACCGGTGTCACATCGATCCACCTGTGCCACCAATTTCCACACTTTAGAGTTTCTACCACACATCACTCCTTTTATTTTGTCGTAGCACCAATTTATAACGTTGATTTCCATTAATAAGTTTTCTTGGATTTTTGTCACCTAGGCTTAGTATTCAGTCTAGCTCAATTCCGCTAAGCGGAACTGAAAAGATTCTTCGCTCGGGTTAGCTAAAATTCCAGTTTAACCCTTCTACACTAAAATACTACCGATTACCAAAAAAATTCATCAAAATCGCAAACGGTCACACTGCGCCCCCAGGCCAAAATTAGTTTATCTGAAAACTGACCCAGCGTAGAGCCTAGTCAGAAATTTCCGAATGCATTCCGACATCCTATTTTGTATGGAGTTGATAGCAATCGAAATTGATTTAGCTGGTGTGAGTACCTTGCTTTAGTCTGTCACAATTCGTAGAGTGGTTGCCTTGGAGTTGATTTTAGTAAGTTGTTTAATATGACCATATTATTCACTTCTGCTGTTCGACGAAATCTAAATCAAATCTAAAGTAAATCAAAATAAAGTCAAAATCAAATCTAAATCAAATCCAAATCAAATTTAAATCAAATCTAAATCAAATCTATATAAATTTTAAGTCAAATCCAAATTAAATCCATATCAAATCTAAATCAAATCTGAATCAAATCCAAATCATACCTAAATCAAATATAAATCAAATCTAAATCAAATGTAAATCAAATCTAAATCAAATCTAAATCAAAACTTAATCAAATCTAAATTAAATATAAATCAAATCTTAATCAAATCGAAATGGAATCTATATCAAATTTATACCAAATCTAAAATCAAATCTATGTAAATGTTAAATCAAATCTAAATTAAATTTAAATCAAAGCTAAATCAAATCTAAATCAAATCTTAATCAAATCTAAATCAAATCTAAATCATATCTAAATCAAATCTTAATTAAATTTAAATCAAATCTTAATTAATTAAATAAATCTTAATAAAATCTGAAACCAATGTAAATCAAATCTTAATCCAATCTAAATCAAATCTAAAACAAATCTCAATCAAATCTAAATTAAATTTAAATCAAATCTACATCAAATCTAAATCAAATCTAAATCAAATATAAATCAAATCTAAATCAAATTTAAATCAAATCTACATCAAATCTACATCAAATCTAAATCAAATCTAAATCAAATCTAAATCAAATCTAAATCAAATCTAAATCAAATCTAAATCAAATCAAATCTAAATCAAATCAAATCTTAATCAAATCTAAATTAAATATAAATCAAATCTAAATCAAATCGAAATAGAATCTAAACAAAAACAAAAATCTAAACAAATTTATATCAAATCTAAAATCAAATCTATATAAATTTTAAATCAAATCTAAATTATATCTAAATCAAATCTAAATCAAATCCAAATCAAAATCAAATCTAAGTCAAATCTAAATCAGTTACAGAAATCGCATTAAGATTTCTCAAATATCAAAGAATAAAAAATCGTGAATATTTCATTACATATAATCACGATGTATAACTTTACTAGGCACGAATCATGCACGTATAACAGATTCACACGCACGAAAATCTGTGTTTCTCCCGATCACATTGTAAACTTATTTCATATTAACCGGATTTCAAGAAGATTTCATCTCAGATTTTAAAATATCGAACCTAGTCAGATTTATTGATGCTCGAATTGCTGATGCTAAATTGGAAAAATTCCCATTTCTGTTCAAAAATGAATGACGTCCCGAATCAGAACCAAACACGAAACTCTGCTTTTGGAAAAATTATTGATTCATAAAAGAATCCTAATATCTCCTTCAAGAACTTAGAGAATATTCTAAAAATGCATTAAAAATTATTTAACTAATTCGTTACACATTTTCAAAGTGAAAGTCAATTAGTATTGCCCTATGCTAACTTTTCCTCTGTTCATTATGAGCTTGAATAAACCCTAAAGTAAGCAAAAGTATGTAATTTACGTTTGGTATCTGGGCATTTGATATCTGTATGTGTAAAATTGCATTTGCATACATTCCCAGACTTTTGTTTTTCTTGCTTTCACAATTGAGCAACTTTTCAATGGAGTTGATTGTCTTTGTGAAATTCCATTAGCAAAGGATGTGGCAGTAAATATCCTTTTTGCATAAATTCCCCCCAAAGCAAACTCAACTAAATACATAAAATACTCGTGTAGATAGTGCGGTTTTGCTTAAGAAAATCCAATGCCTTAATTAAGCCATGCTCCAAATGCAGCAAAATGAAATCCTTTTGTAAATGTTAACAATCATATGCATATCCGGCGACCCTTCATTGGTGCACTAATTGAAACACATGTCCAACACCCATATAAAATGCAATTTACAAATGAAGATTCATGTTCAAGCAGCAGTTGGACTGCAGCATTTCGTACGCCTCGGGCCAGACCTTCTTGTCCCCGGGCATAAATCAATGCATCCTGAAACATCTGGTTGGGTTATTTGCTCGGCTCGTGAAACCCAGAGACCAATTTTGTAGGCATACACATACACATTTGGTCATTTTGAGTAGCTTTTTGCATTTAAAGTGGATCATTGCCTGCTGCAAGGATTTGCATTTGACACTAGGGATAAATGACACGACAAGAGTGTGTGTGTGCGGCTAATGTAAGTTACAATATATATTTGTGTGTGCGGCTAATGTAAGTTACAATATATATTTTGGGCAATTCATAAGTTATTCTAATTAGTTTTGATGTTGCTTGGAATTTACTCATCCTCTTCATCAGTTAGCTCATCCTCGCCATAACGTCGAGATTTTGGCAAAGGACTCGGCTTCCTTGGCTCTCTATAGCTTAAGTATATGGGCAAAGGAGTATCCTCTGGCAATTTATCGCGCTCCAGTTTGGTATTCATAAACTTCTTCCAGGCCAGCTCTTCCTGGCGGGCCGAGCGCTGATTCATCAATCCGTTTAAGAGTCTCCCTGCATATGTAGATACGGTCTCACTCTGACTGATGTTATAAGTTTGATGGCTTCTATTGGTGGAACTGGTGCTGCCGACCATTGGGACCTCAGAGCTATCGTCTTGTGAACCAATTGCTCCATTGACGCTAGCTGCATTTCCAATAGCTTCAGGTCCAGTGGAACTCGTTTCAGCGTATTCGTCAGTATTTTGTTCAGCGTCCATTGTAATATAAATAATTATTACAATTTTAGAATATTTTTTTCTTGGTGCTTTGAAGTGAAAAAACGTGGCAGTACAGTCAATAGCTTGTCAAATTCTGCTGCCTCGTGTTGCAAAGCACACTTTGTTAAGCCTATATGACACGACATTAAATGCGAGTGAACGGCACAGCTATATACGTCTTTCGTTCTGGATTTCTATCGCAAGTACGAACGGTCACACTTACCACATGTGCCGGCATTTTAATAAATTTAAATTTATAATTAGCATCAGAAATAGCCATGAAAGTTAAAAGAGTTGTCATCTATGCAATTGAAATAGTACAAACCGATTTTTGGCAACGCTCTAATCTTGCAACGCTTGCCTGTACAAATTTTCAATATAATTGGATTTTTTTACAAAATATATATTTGTAGTATTGGTCCCTGTCTTATCCATTTTTTTCCACAAATTAATGGCAAATGAATTAGTTTTAAAATACAATTTAATGCATTAATCTATCGGCCGATGCCAATCGAAATCGGTATATTTTTTTTGGAGTTAGTATTTTTTTAGTATATGTATCGAAAGTCGATTATAACGCGTTAATGAGATATTAAAAGCACATTAATTTCCACATATATTTGTCTCTCTCTCACTCCCGCAAAACCAATATTAACTGAAATAAATGCATTATTAATACGTTTAATTAACGTCGTGTCATAAGCCGGAAAATTTAAATTACTTAAATTCCACTGCGAACATTTGATAAAAGTTCGTAGGCTATTCACACTAGAGGGATTCCTGAAAATCTTGATTTGCTTTTTGAAAACAAAAAGTTTTAAAATTAATAATATTTAATTATAAAAATGAGAGAAATAAAGATAAATTATTATTTAAAATTAAAAATTAATTTAGTTTTTAAAAGACTTTTGATAAAATGAATTAAAAAAAAAATAAAATTATATTTTTTTTTTTTTAAAGGTTAAAATAATAATATATTTTTTTTTTAATTTTTTAAAAAAAAAAGTTTATATTTATTTTAGTGAAAAAATTTAATTTAATTTAAAAAAAGAGAAATAAAGAAGAAATAAAAATAATAGAAAGTTTGTAAGAAAGGATGAAGAATAGAAAAATATTTTTAGAAGAAAAAAAAAAATAAAAAAGAGGAAATTTAACACAAGAACTAGTTTTTGGACCGACCGTTTATATGGCAGCTATATGCTATAGTCATCCAATTTTGATAAATTTTTTGCAGAGTTGTGTGGAAACATATTAAACATATATATACCACGATTGGTGTCGATGCGATAGAAAACAAAAAGTTTTTCCCACTAGAACTAGTTTTTGGACCGACCGTTTATATGGCAGCTATATGCTATAGTCATCCGATTTTTATAAATTTTTTCAGAATTGTGTGGAAGCATATAAAACTAATATATACCACGATTTGTGACGATACGATGGAAAACAAAAAAGTTTTTCTCATTAGAACTAGTTTTTGGACCGATCGTTCCTATGGCAGCTATATGATATAGTCATCCGATCAGGCCGATTCCGACAAATGTGCAGCGTATTTGTATTTAAAGATTTTTTGCAAAGTTTGGTCAAGATAGCTTCAAAACTGAGGGAGGAGATAGCATAGAAACAGACGGACAGACGGAAATGAACTCAGCTCGTCATGCTGATCAAGAATATATATACTTTATGTGATCGGAAATGCTTCCTTCACTGCGTTACAAACATCGTGACAATTTTAATATACTCTCTGCAAAAGAGACGAAATTGTTTGTCTTATAAAGTCATTTCTTACTTCCATTGGAATCTCTGAGTTGTCTTTAGCGCCTAGCTGCTGACCTCGCTCGGAGCGCTCATAGTTTCTCATTTAAACGCTGATGATGATTGACGTGTGATAAACGCACTAACCAAAGCTTGAGTCGATTTTTGGTGTTTGATGTTTGAAGATCGATATTTTTTTACAACTTCCAGGTCCAACACCCATATAAAATGCAATTTACAAATGAAGATTCATGTTCAAGCAGCAGTTGGACTGCAGCATTTCGTACGCCTCGGGCCAGACCTTCTTGTCCCCGGGCATAAATCAATGCATCCTGAAACATCTGGTTGGGTTATTTGCTCGGCTCGTGAAACCCAGAGACCAATTTTGTAGGCATACACATTTGGTCATTTTGAGTAGCTTTTTGCATTTAAAGTGCTTCATTGCCTGCTGCAAGATTTTATTTGACACTAGGGATAAATGACATGACAAGAGTTGAGTGTGTGTGTGCGGCTAATGTAAGTTTTATATATTTGTGTGTGCGGCTAATGTAAGTTACAATATATATTTTGGGCAATCCATAAGTTATTCTAATTAGTTTTGATGTTGCTTGGAATTTACTCCATCCTCTTCATCAGTTAGCTCATCCTCGCCATAACGTCGAGATTTTGGCAAAGGACTCGGCTTCCTTGGCTCTCTATAGCTTAAGTATATGGGCAAAGGAGTATCCTCTGGCAATTTATCGCGCTCCAGTTTGGTATTCATAAACTTCTTCCAGGCCAGCTCTTCCTGGCGGGCCGAGCGCTGATTCATCAATCCGTTTAAGAGTCTCCCTGCATATGTAGATACGGTCTCACTCTGACTGATGTTATAAGTTTGATGGCTTCTATTGGTGGAACTGGTGCTGCCGACCATTGGGACCTCAGAGCTATCGTCTTGTGAACCAATTGCTCCATTGACGCTAGCTGCATTTCCAATAGCTTCAGGTCCAGTGGAACTCGTTTCAGCGTATTCGTCAGTATTTTGTTCAGCGTCCATTGTAATATAAATAATTATTACAATTTTAGAATATTTTTTTTCTTGGTGCTTTGAAGTGAAAAAACGTGGCAGTACAGTCAATAGCTTGTCAAATTCTGCTGCCTCGTGTTGCAAAGCACACTTTGTTAAGCCTATATGACACGACATTAAATGCGAGTGAACGGCACAGCTATATACGTTTTTGGTTCCGGATTTCTATCGCAAGTACGAACGGTCACACTTACCACATGTGCCGGCATTTTAATAAATTTAAATTTATAATTAGCATCAGAAATAGCCATGAAAGTTAAAAGAGTTGTCATCTATGCAATTGAAATAGTACAAACCGATTTTTGGCAACGCTCTAATCTTGCAACGCTTGCCTGTACAAATTTTCAATATAATTGGTTTTTTTTACAAAATATATATTTGTAGTATTGGTCCCTGTCTTATCCATTTTGCGGGCTTTGCCACAAATTAATGGCAAATTAATTAGTTTTGAAATACAATTTAATGCATTAATCTATCGGCCGATGCCAATCGAAATCGGTATATTTTTTTTGGAGTTAGTATTTTTTTTAGTATATGTATCGAAAGTCGATTATAACGCGTTAATGAGATATTAAAAGCACATTAATTTCCACATATATTTGTCTCTCTCTCACTCCGCAAAACCAATATTAACTGAAATTAATGTATAATACGTTTATTAATGTCGTGTATTACTTTAATTCCTTTTGATATTTAGTATTCACACTAAGGTTCCTGGTGCTGTTCCAGCTGCTCATACAAAGAGTTGGCCATCCACCTAACATAAAAGTGGCCGTATTGTCTGTATGATTCATGGTTACACTGCGCGTTTTGATCCCATTTATACTTTGTGTTGTTGTTCTTAATTGTCGTAAATTTTTTTATGTTTGTGGCGTCTCTCCACCTTGCACTTTCGTGCTAAGAGCCCGAGCAATATTTTGAGACTGTTAACGGCTTGAGATAGTTTTAAAACGTTGCCAGCGATGCTAAGGTCTTATAAATACAGATAGGGAAAACACGGTGGTTAGAGCGAGACGGACATTGTCTTGACTGTACTATATAACAAAAGAACAGCTGATAATTTCGCTGTTAAGTTTATGGCGACAGAGCAATCTTTCCCTCTAATAATATTGCTCTGTGGTTTATCTCATATTTGCGCCTTCAGCAAAATCTTGATGTTCTGTTTGTTGCGCCATTAATTGTAAAAAAAGCTAGGTTTGTTTTCAGCTATACTTAATGCTCAATAAAAAATCGCATCTTCGTATTCCAATTTAAAAAATTTGAATATTTATAAGAAATCACTTATAATCGAGTTTCTTTAATGAAATAAAATTCGTTACATAATGTTAAAGCTCAAGTAATTCAAATTCATAAATAATGCAAATCAAGCAGAAACCAAATATGAGTGAAGCATACAAAACATATCTCCTCCTTCTCCCCGCTTACACACACACACACACACACGCAAGTTTCATCATCTGTATCTTCTCCCCTTTCCAATAGTTGGAGTACAACAAAACGCACTATCTGTCATAACTGTCATACATAATCCTGAGGGAAAGCATCTTGTTAACCATCAATCAAGACCAGCATGTTGAGCGTTATGGATCCGTGTAAGAGACGATAATATGGCTATCACTCGAGAGATTCCTGTAAGTTAAATGAAACAATAAAGGTAAATTAAGACAAAGTTTGTTAAAGCAAAGGCAATGGCAAAGCAATCATTAAGAAAACATTATTTTTAAGAAGCACAACAAAAAATCAAAATCAAAAATAGAAGGCTAAAATTGGCTCCGCCGATGTTTTAAATACCCTTGCAGTTTTTGAAAGGCGCTACCATTGATAACAAAAAAGTTTTTCTCACTAGAATTAGTTTTTAGACCGATCGTTCCTATATGCTATAGTCATCCGATTTCGATAAATTTTTCCTGAATTGTGTGGAAACATATTAAACATATATATACCACGATTGGTGATGCTACGATGGAAAACAAAAAAGTTTTTCTCACTAGAACTAGTTTTTGGACCGATCGTTTATATGGCAGCTATATGCTATAGTCATCCGATTTTAATAAATTTTTCCAGAATTGTGTGGAAACATATTAAACATATATATACCACGATTGGTGTCGATGCGATAGAAAACAAAAAAGTTTTTCCCACTAGAACTAGTTTTTGGACCGACCGTTTATATGGCAGCTATATGCTATAGTCATCCGATTTTGATAAATTTTTCCAGAATTGTGTGGAAGCATATTAAACTTATATATACCACGATTGTTGATGTCGATATAGTTTTAACCGATGGAAAACATCCGATTTTAAAAAAAGTTTTTCTCATTAGAACTAGTTTTTGAACCGATCGTTCCTATGGCAGCTATATGATATAGTCATCCGATCCGGCCGATTCCGACAAATGTGCAGCGTATTTGTATTTAAAGATTTTTTGCAAAGTTTGGTCAAGATAGCTTCAAAACTGAGGAAGGAGATAGCATAGAAACAGACGGACAGACGGAAATGAACTCAGCTCGTCATGCTGATCAAGAATATATATACTTTATGTGGTCGGAAATGCTTCCTTCACTGCGTTACAAACATAGTGACAATTTTAATATATCCTCTGCAAGGGTATAAAAAGAGACGAAATTGTTTGTCTTATAAAGCCTTTACTTACTTCCATTGGAATCTCTGAGTTGTCTTTAGCGCCTAGCTGCTCATCCTGCTCGGAGCGCCATAGTTCATTTAAACGCTGATGATGATTACGGTGATAAACGCAAAGCTTGAGTCGATTTTTGGCGGTTTGGCGATATATTTCATTAAGCGAACTTCCAATCCAGAGATCACTTATGTGTGGTAGTTCGATATCCAAGTGATTTTTTGACTTCAAAATACTCTGAACAGTTGGAGCTGGATTTTCAGCCAGCTTAGCAGAATTGGACTGCTCCGGGTCCTACAAAATGAAGCTTAAGTAATTACAAAAATTCAAAAAAATTCCACACTTACCGCAGGCTCCTCCAATTGCGATTTCTCAGTTTTAACTTTGCTGCTCTTCTTAGCACGTTTGGCCGGCAAGCTGCATTCATCTTCAGACATTAAATTATCAGAGGTATAAACAATTTCAATATAATTTCTCATCTTTACTTATTTAACTTGTTCACCAATTAAATCAGGAATTAAATGTAGCAACGAATTCAGAGCCTACTTCTGTATTCACAGAGACTCGATTAATGTAAATCGAAATAACAAATTAATAGTCAAATTGCCATCGCTAGCATTTATATAGATACATATTGCAAAGCCCTACGCTAAAAGCTTTTCTCTCGATTATTTATGTACTAAATGCAGATAAAATTCCTTTTTAAAGGCTGGACTCTCTATGCACTTTACCCGTTGGCCCACCCAAATAAAAAAAACCCCCCGAAATTCAGTCACGTTTCGGCGAAATGGAAATGGTCAGAAATTTACAGCAACATAAAAACAGGCCAAACTGCAAATGGGAGGCTCTGGCACACTCTTGGTGAAAGTCCTTTTTTTTTGCTTTTGTTTTTGTTTTGATAGGGAGGCTTAATGAAATTTTCGTTTTTCGTTCAACGAACTAAATTGCAGGTAAAAGCTTTTATCGGGGATGAGGAAGAGCAGGACATAGAAATGGATTTCAAAACATTTTGTGTAGCTCTTTTAATTTAAGTGCCTGAATGGAGGGGCATCATCCATCGGCTCTGTAAATAAACAAATGTTGTAAAACATATAAAATCTGGTTTGACTATCAAAAATTTGCCCTATTTATTGCTGCTCCTCTCTTGGGGTGTGTGTGTGTGTGTTAGTTGGTGGTTTTGTGTTATTTGCTTAGGAAAAATAAAACATCAACCTGAGTTTATGGGGTTTGTGGTCAGTTAAATCAACTTATGGCTTGTTACCTTTGCCAGCAACTTTTACACGCAGATAGTAAAAACATTTACTGTGCAAATACTATGCAAACCACAAACTTTGGCAGTTTTTAAACCAATTTAAACTGGAATATGTTGAATGCTATTTATAATTATAGTTATCAGAATTTTACCAAAAACTTTGGACGTCAGTCCACGCTAAGTTTATGTATTGTTCTAAGCAAGACTGCAAACAAGCCAGATTCGATCGGAATTTTTTGGGTCCTTCGAAGCTTACCAAAGGCAGAACCTTTTGGATTTAGAAAAAAAATTTTTCTATAAATTACTTAAGGAACTTTTTTACAATAATGTAAAAGTGTGATTTGCTGTTTATCAGTCTAAGTAACTCACTCAGTGGAATGACTCATCTTTAATTTAGAGTGTGACCGTACACCCTCCGAAATAAAAAATCTGGCTACTGCCCTGTTTCCAACGCTTCCGGCATCACAAGAACCAGGACCGAACCGGTTCTAAAGGGATCGGTTCCAAGCCGGTTTAAAGCTCTGAAACAATAGAAATATTGTTTCTATCCCATACAATTAAAAGCCATTTGAAGAACTCATGGGTATACTTCATTTTTTTCTAAATCCTATTAAGATCTTTCATTTAGTAAACTCCGGTGCATATTTATAGCACCCAATTTTTTTTAGTTTTCGAGTACTCAGAAAGGGGATAGCAACAATTGGAAAATGTAGATAAAAAGAGAAGCAAAAATAAGATAATCAAGAAACAAAACAACAACACTAGCAATGCAAAATATCTTCATATGTATTGTTTTTTGCATATATTTTTCGAACTCATAATGCCCAAAAGTTCTTCTTTATTCATGTCAGGAGAACATGCGGGCCACCCCAAAACATCTTTCACAACTGACGTGCAATGAAGCGTTTAATTGCTGAAAAATTAGTCTTTTGCGTCTACATCTGCGCAAAAAAATTCATTTTTAGGATCTCCGGTTACTCACTAGAGTAGTAAAGAACCACCACCGAAATTTATCTTTGTGAACACATGGGAATCTTTTTTTAAGTCCCTCCAGTGGTGGGATACCAGTCAGGAACGTCCAAATTAATTTTTCTCATCCGTAAAAATGTCCTACAAAAATCAAAATGAATATCTTTATTGCTTTTAAATTTAATAATTTCTTAGTCCAATTAGTTGGTATGTTTTTTTCGGGCAAACTCAATCCGGCTGGCTTTAATTTAATTTAATTTTTGGAAAACAATGTATCTTGAGTTCTTTAAAACACGTGCTACCGTCCCACGTGACACTAGTAAACCACATTGATTTGCTTACTGATTAGCGCTCTGCAACGAATTGCTTACAGAGCTCACAAATCAACGCCGAGCTCGCTTAGTCGAGATTTACACGATGAAGCAAACTTCATGATGTTTTCTAAAAAGCTCTTGCTTTAAGGAAAGAGGTGTAGAGGGGAAAGCTACCCCACCACACCTCTTACCAACAAACAAAAGCTTTTTGAGAAACTTCATGAAGTTTGCTTCATCGTGTAAATCCGGTCTTACTCAGCTTAGGCTTGCGTCCACCAGTTTTTTTCCGTCCATAATCATCTTGATTCTTCCAAAAATGACGGACCACCTTGTCGGAGCGACCATATTAATTTACTAATCTCCCGAAATAAGCTAAAGAGAAAATGCATGTCTTAGGCTAATAATTTTACCTTTTTCCACATCGGAATGCATCGGAATTCCCCTTGGCATATTGATTTCTTTATGTAAATTTTAATTATCAAATCATATTGGCATAACCGAAATGATCGCTAGCCAAACACGGAATGAGGAATTATATCGTGAGGCTATACCAAGCATAAAACCAAAAATTTAAATATAACGATTTATTTTGCATTGACAGTGTTGTTGTTTTGTTTTTTCGCTTCTCTTTTTAACTGCATTCTCCAATTGTTGCTATCCCCTCTCTGAGAACACTTACACTAAAAAAATTGGGTGCGGCTATTAATATGCACCAGAGTTTATAGCGCTTTGTATTACGAAAAGGCTTTCTTTTTTAGTAACAAATTTTCCCAACATTTTAAATGTGACAAGCACCAGAGAGCTGCAACGAGCACTTAATTTACGAGCACACTCGCCCATTTACCAGGCTTGTTTGCGCTCGTTGCTCATACTTGCATCGCTCGCCAATGCTCGTTTGGACAGTTAATCAAAATGAGCAAAGCATTTGCAAGCACAAAAAATGGAAGTTCAAGCTCATTTAAGCTTTTGAACGATATGAGCGACTTGAGCAAGATTTATCTATTACAGGTGTGTCGAACAAAAAATTTGAAAACTCAAAGTTTTTTCCTAAATGCGCAGGAGTAAGACAGACAACGTTTGCAAGAATAGCAAACTGACATATTGTCATATGTAAGCATTGAAATAAAAGACTTTGAATGACCGCCGCACATGTAGTACATACACCTAGGGCCGAGCAGGCTCGTGTACGCTTGTTGCAGGTCTCTGGTAAGCATCTTTATTTTAAAGAAAACAATTTGTAGAAAGTAAACTAAAGGAAAGTTTTTTTTTCCACCTGTAGCGGTAACGGTTTTATTTTAATTTAAGGTTTCTAGTTTCGATTCCAATATTATTCCCCGAAAATCGGACATAAATTAAAAAAAAAGAAGCTCTTTACGAAGAAAAATCAGAATCAAAATAAGAACACTTGCAAAGGAATATAAAATTATTTTATTATTATTATTTTATATAAAAATAAAAAAATTTTTGAAAATAATGCACCTGTACCAGTCCCAGATACCTGATCACATATTCCCTTATCCCTGATCCCATTTTCTTGATGGCAGATCCCTGATCCCACATCCTTGATCCCAGATGCCTGATCTCACACCCCTGATCCCAGATTCCAGATTCCTGATCCCTGATTCCAGATTCCTGATCCCAAATATCAGATCCCTTATCCCAGATCCCACATCCTTGATCCCAGATCCCTGATTCCAGAGCCCCAATCCCAGATCCAAGATTCTAAATCCCGTCCTCCAGATCCCTGTTCCAAGATCCCAGATCCCGTATTCCAGATCCCAGATCCCTGAATCGCTCTAATTAACATGATTTAAAATTGGCTTCTAGGATTTTTACTAACATAAAAAGGTTTTTAATTTCATTTTGAATTTCATCTAATTTTTGGATATGGCCCAATATTTTTTTTTTATTTTTGATTGCAATGCAAATGGTTGTCAAAGGAGTTAAAGGGTTATGCTTATTTGTGTATAAGTATATATGACATTTTCGTAGAGTTGAAATTATTTTGATATACCCTCTAAAGACACCATATAGTCCCTTAAAAGCTTTAGCAAGCAAAAATATGCATTAATGTTTATGACTTAAGGCTACAAAATGTTCCGGACATGTTGTTCAAATTAAGTTTCAACTTTAACCCAACACACAGGCAGGTGTGACATAAGCTTTTGCAGAAAACCACACACACACACACACCGACATGTTACTCAGGCGGCCAACAACTCAACTTTTTGTCAGTTGTGCAAGCGACGCCTAGTGTCGCAACTTTTGCTGCCATTTTTTGGCTAGCTTTTTAATTTCATATTTTATGCAGAGTTACATTTTCGCCAACTGCCGTAGGGGGAGGGTGAGGGTGCAAAATGGTAAAGCTATTCCATAATGAAGCAAGGCTTCTTGTAGCTGCGGCTAAGCAGCAAAGTATGACAAAATGTTGAGCCAGCGGCGCATATTTAAGCCTTCCCGCAGCGACTCCTTCTAAAGCTGCTGCTGCTGACAGCGGAAAATGTCGCAAAATGTTTGCTGCGCTGACTTTTCGCTGCTTTCTGCATGCGTCTGCTGTTTTTTTTATTTTTGGGCCCGGGGTTTTGACTATCGCATTCATATTTTTGCCCTTTTATGACTTTTTCATAATCTTTATGGGGCTCAACGTTTTTACAACTCAAGGAGTTACGACGCTTAAAAGTGCAATTTATATTCAAAAGCCGCTTAAAATATTTTAACTGCACTCAGTTAAGTCAATTTTGGCTAAAATGGTACATTTATGGCAAAGCAATTTAACTTTTGCCTAATTGCGCGACATGTAAAATTGGAAGCTAACAAGCTGAAAGCTTTAGTCTCCCTCTCTCTCTCTCTCTCATGCCATATCTCTGCAGGAAGCTCAAGTTGTGTCCTGACGCTTCATTAAATGCAACTTTAGACTGTTGGAAGGCGGCACAAAAACTTTTCTGGTACGAGCAACAGGATGTGAAGCAAGTGCAGCTGCAGCTTGGAGTAGCAAATAAAATGGCTCATTAGGATGTGCAAGTGGAAGTTATTGGATTAGTTTCATGATGCTGCAGGCAGGCGAAAGCTGCAAAAGCGTTGCAAAACGATACGATGTTCCTTTCTCACTATTTGGTTATGCGATTAGGAATGAAGGGGCCATTTCAGTTTGGGCTTAAAAATTCCATTAAATAGCTAATGATTTATGCGGCAATTTGCATTTTTAAGGGATTAGGGTTAAGGGTTTAAGATGTCTTGAGATCTTAATATTTGATCAAAAACGCAAAATTTAACATTTCTATAAACAAAAGCAAATAAGAAAATCGGTTAATCCCGATTTTAATATACTCTGCCAAAGTTTGTATATAACTATAAAAGTGCTGCCCATCACTGCTGCGACCAGTGCTGCCCAGCTTAATTTCTTGTTTCGCTTATAACTCGACTATCGTTCATCTAATCGAAAAACGAAGTACGGAAAATTGATACAAAATTATGAGTTCTATAAATCTCCAGAGGGTTTGAACAAGCTAACTCCAAAATTGTGAAATATATCAGATTTTTTTCATATTGCGGGGGAGAAAAGAGCGTTAAAAAAATTTAAAATAAACTTGGTCTGCCTGCAAAAAAAATATAAATTTAAAATCACACTTGGTCACACTTAAAGTTGGCTATAAAAAGTGAAGTATGATTTCTGGAGATTCCTTTTATACGACCAATGAGTAGTAGGTATGCCTACTATATAGTATCTAAAAAATTGCATATATATTACCTCAATTCTAGGACATATCAAGCCCTAAAATTTAGGCAATTTGTACCTAAATTTTTGACTTAAAATAACCTAAACTTTTGGGTAAATCTTACCTTAATCCAAGGAAATATAGTACCTAAAAAATTGTATATATATTACCTCAATTGTAGGACATATCATGCCTTAAAATTTAGGCAATTTGTACCTCAAATTTTTTTTGTACCTCAAATTTAGCCCGTAAAGTGCCTAAACGTTTTAGGGTTGGAGTTACCTAAAATTTAGGATCCCATGACCTTGGCGACTTTTTTAGGTAATTTTTCCTAAATTTTTAGGCAATTTTTTTACTTTTTAGGCAATATTTTTTTTTGAGTGTATTTACTGCCTTTTTAAACAATTTATTGTTCTTGATCTAGACCCATACTTATTGTACTTACCAAATACAAAAAAAAATATATCACTTATGCCTCGCCCCAACTGCAATTTTTTGTGCCAACATTCCAAGTTCTGAAACGTTAAGCGCATTGACAATTGTCTTAATTTTTCCCCGCGGTGTCTTTAGTTGGATATTTTTTTATTTTTTTCAATTGCAAGCGCCGCTTTCCATTTGTTCCTTAGCCGCTCTTCACAGGGATTTGCATTACAAGTTCATTTTGAGTGGATTTAAGTGGCCTGTTGCTTTAAATGATTTATGTAGCGATTTGTTTTATGGCTCCTCAATGAATTGGATTTTGAATGCACAAACACAAAAGGAGAGAAAACCCAACATGAATGTGAATATGCACAAAGGATTATTGATATATATGTGGAAACAAAAATGCTTCTAGCTAAATGCAAAAGGAATTGGGAGAATTGTTATTGAAATTTATAGAGATTATGTGAAACGAAGAGCAATGGAAATTGCGATAAATTGTTTTTGTGTACAGCTAAAGAGATTTAATCGACGGTGGAAAATATCTACACGTCTATACTTATTTATATGTACATTTGAACAGATCTACTGAGTATGAAATTTTTAGATTTTAAAGTACAATTAAAAAAATCTGTTTTAACTGACGCGAGAATGCTCTAAACTTTGTATGGGCTCATATTTCAATGAAAGTAGTTACCTTTTTGAATTTCTAAAGATGACAACTATTGATTTGCATTAAAGAATTCATTATAAAAATTTTTATCTGGTAAACGTGTCGTATGAGGAATTTTTAATGCCCTAATGTACATTAGAGCGAATTTGCCGATTATGATATATTTAAGATCATGGTCTTTTAATCCTTTCCCTTGTTTTTTTTGTGTATAATAACTCGAAAAACTTGAGTCTTAACTGGCGTGTGAAAGCTCAAAATGTTGTTTGTATCACTCATACGCAGTGTTGCCTTTTTTCATATATTAGTTTTGCTATATTTATCAAAGGTTGGCGTTGATATTTTTATATATTTACCGTTTTAAATTTTAAAAGATGACCATGATTGAAAGTTACTAAAGATTTCGTTGTAAAAATTTTGAGTCGTTTGTGTTACTTTTTTTTTAAATTTAAGTTGCTTCCACTTATAACTAAAATCAAATTTTTTGGTACTCACAATTATTTATTTTACTAATAAAATGATTGCTTAAAAATAGCGATTCCCACTATTTTCCATTATTCCAAAATAATAACCGCTAAGGAACATTGTACATACATAAAACAGTGGATGTACACTGATAAAAAAAAAATTTAAAACGGATATTTTAAAAAAAAAATTTAAAAGAAAAATTTTTTTCATCAATTTATAGCAGTGTTTTGTCACCCATAGCTCCTGGGGGCTGAACACATTTGGTTATTTAAACCTACTCGAGCCGAAAGCAAACCGAAGCTTATGCCAATAGAGCAAACAATTTTTAGTCGCTGGCCAGCGTGCAATGAAGGTGGTCAGCACACCCAAACATTCTCAATTTTTGGCCTCGCTTTTGTGGCAAAAACTTATTTATATAAACACTGGTGCATAACTATAGCCGCACTCAACTTTTTCAGTTTACGTGAAGTTAGTGCGGTTAGCGATAATTATGGTTGTTTTAGTAAATTTTATAATTAAAATTGGCATTTTTCTGTGGAATAAATAAAAATTTCAAAGAGAACTTTGCTTTCCGATGTCGTAAAAATTATTGACCTAGGACATACAAAATTGCACATTTCGGGGGAATAGGTAAAAAATGTAATGCTCCGACAAGCTGGTCGTAAATTTTTGGAAAAAGTTTATAGAAATTAAAAACAAGTCTTTTTCAAAACAAAAAGACGGACAAGAAAAGAGACGGACTTTGCATTATAATTTTCAAAATTTTTGACCGTGCGTGTGATATGCGCATTTTGAAAATGCGATTTACAAGTATTTAAGATAAATCTTGCTATATGGTTTGTGTGTATGTAGTTGGAAGCATTTTCGGCTTAAAGCCATTTCCAAAGCCATTTCTAAAACTAAATCAAAACTGGTTTAAAATCGATTAAAACATTCTTAAATGGAAGAAGGCAAAGCTAACTTCGACTGTGCCGAAGTTTTAATACACTTGAAAAACTTTACTCCAATTGATTTAACAGGTCAAATATACACAGGATATAGATATCAGATATTTAAAATTTTTAAATCATTGATAATAAAAATTTGATACCATAAAAAAAACTTTTCTTAGTGAAACACATTTTTCGACCGATCGGTCCTATGGCAGCTATATGCTATAGTCATCCGATTTTGATAAAATCTTCCAGAATTATGTTGACGCTAATAAAACTAATATATACCAAGATTGGTGTCGCTACGATGGAAAATAAAAAAGTTTTTCCCACTAGAACTAGTTTTTTGACCGACTGTTTATATGGCAGCTATATGCTATTTTAATCCGATTTTGATAAATTTTTCCAAAAATATGTAAAATCATCTAAAACTAATATATACCAAGATTGGTGAAGCTACAATGGAAAATAAAAAAGTTTTTCCTACTAAGACTTATTTACCGACCGATCGTTCCTATGGCAGCTATAAGATATAGTCATCCGATCCGGCCGGTTCCGACATATTAGTTGCGTGCAGTAAAAAGAAGACTCTGTGCAAAATTTCAGCTCGATAGCTTTAAAACTGAGAGACTAGTTCGCGTAGAAACAGACGGACAGACAGACGGACGGACGGACAAGCGGAAATGAACTCAGCTCGTCGTCCTGATCAAGAATATATATAGTTTATGGGGTCGGAAATGAATATTTCTATGCGTTACAAACTTCTGGGCAAATTTAATATACACTTTTTAAGTGTATAAAAATAGAAGTCTAACATCGGCTACGCCGATGTTTTAAATACCCTTGCAGTTTTTGAAAGGTGCTACCATTGATAACAAAAAAGTTTTTCTCACTAGAATTAGTTTTTAGACCGATCGTTCCTATGGCAGCTATATGCTATAGTCATCCGATTTTGATAAATTTTTCCAGAATTATGTGAAATCATATAAAAGTAATATATACCACGATTGGTGATGCTACGATGGAAAACAAAAAAGTTTTTCCCACTAGAACTAGTTTTTGGACCGACCGTTTATATGGCAGCTATATGCTATAGTCATCCGATTTTGATCAATTTTTCCAAAATTGTGTGGAATCATATAAAATTAATATATTCCACGATTGGTGATGCTACGATGAAAAACAAAAAAGTTTTTCCCACTAGGGACCGACCGTTTATATGGCAGCTATATGCTATAGTCATCCGATTTTGATAAATTTTTTCAGAATTGTGTGGAAGCATATAAAACTAATATATACCACGATTTGTGACGATACGATGGAAAACAAAAAAGTTTTTCTCATTAGAACTAGTTTTTGGACCGATCGTTCCTATGGCAGCTATATGATATAGTCATCCGATCAGACCGATTCCGACAAATGTGCAGCGTATTTGTATTTAAAGATTTTTTGCAAAGTTTGGTCAAGATAGCTTCAAAACTGAGGGAGGAGATAGCATAGAAACAGACGGACAGACGGAAATGAACTCAGCTCGTCATGCTGATCAAGAATATATATACTTTATGTGGTCGGATATGCTTCCTTCACTGCGTTACAAACATCGTGACAATTTTAATATACCCTTTGCACGAGTATAAAAAGAGACGAAATTGTTTGTCTTATAAAGTCTTTACTTACTTCCATTGGAATCTCTGAGTTGTCTTTAGCGCCTAGCTGCTCAGCCTGCTCGGAGCGCCATAGTTCATTTAAACGCTGATGATAAACGCAAAGCTTGAGTCGATTTTTGGTGGTTTGGCGATATATTTCATTAAGCGAACTTCCAGGTCCAACACCCATATAAAATGCAATTTACAAATGAAGATTCATGTTCAAGCAGCAGTTGGACTGCAGCATTTCGTACGCCTCGGGCCAGACCTTCTTGTCCCCGGGCATAAATCAATGCATCCTGAAACATCTGGTTGGGTTATTTGCTCGGCTCGTGAAACCCAGAGACCAATTTTGTAGGCATACACATTTGGTCATTTTGAGTAGCTTTTTGCATTTAAAGTGCTTCATTGCCTGCTGCAAGAATTTGTATTTGACACTAGGGATAAATGACATGACAAGAGTGTGTGTGTGCGGCTAATGTAAGTTACAATATATATTTGTGTGTGCGGCTGATGTAAGTTACAATATATATTTGGGCAATTCATAAGTTATTCTAATTAGTTTTGATGTTGCTTGGAATTTACTCATCCTCTTCATCAGTTAGCTCATCCTCGCCATAACGTCGAGATTTTGGCAAAGGACTCGGCTTCCTTGGCTCTCTATAGCTTAAGTATATGGGCAAAGGAGTATCCTCTGGCAATTTATCGCGCTCCAGTTTGGTATTCATAAACTTCTTCCAGGCCAGCTCTTCCTGGCGGGCCGAGCGCTGATTCATCAATCCGTTTAAGAGTCTCCCTGCATATGTAGATACGGTCTCACTCTGACTGATGTTATAAGTTTGATGGCTTCTATTGGTGGAACTGGTGCTGCCGACCATTGGGACCTCAGAGCTATCGTCTTGTGAACCAATTGCTCCATTGACGCTAGCTGCATTTCCAATAGCTTCAGGTCCAGTGGAACTTGTTTCAGCGTATTCGTCAGTATTTTGTTCAGCGTCCATTGTAATATAAATAATTATTACAATTTTAGAATATTTTTTTCTTGGTGCTTTGAAGTGAAAAAACGTGGCAGTACAGTCAATAGCTTGTCAAATTCTGCTGCCTCGTGTTGCAAAGCACACTTTGTTAAGCCTATATGACACGACATTAATTACATGCGAGTGAACGGCACAGCTATATACGTTTTTGGTTCTGGATTTCTATCGCAAGTACGAACGGTCACACTTACCACATGTGCCGGCATTTAAATAAATTTAAATTTATAATTAGCATCAGCAATAGCCATGAAAATTAAAGAGTTGTCATCTATGAAATTGAAATAGTACGAACCGATTTTTGGCAACGCTCTAATCTTGCAATTCTTGCCTGTTCAAATTTTCAATATAATTGGATTTTTTTACAAAATATATTTTTGTAGTATTGGTCCCTGTCTTATGCTTTTCCACAAATTAATGACAAATGAATTAGTTTTAAAATACAATTTAATGTATTAATCTATCGACCGATGCCAATCGAAGTCGGTATATTTTTTTTTGAGTTGGTATTTTTTTAGTATATGTATCGAAAATCGATTATAACGCGTTAATGAGACATCAAAAGCACATTAATTTCCATATATATTTGTCTCTCTCTCACTCCCGCAAAACCAATATCAACTAAAATTAATGCATTATTAATACGTTCAATTAATGACGTGTCATAAGGCCATTAGGAAATTTTAAATTACTTAAATTTCACTGCGAACATTTGAGAAAAGTTCGTAGGCTATTCACACTAGAGGGATTCCTGAAACTGATTTTCTTTTGATTTCGTAAAACAGCTGTTCGCAGCTGCTCCATACAAAGAGAGCAGTGTGGCCATCCAACTAACATAAAAGTGGCCGTATTGTCTGTACGATTCATGGTTACACTGCGCGTTTTGATTAGGCTATTACAAATTTATGAAAACCTTATATATTTCTGATAACCATAAAGAGTATTGTATGAGATGTAGCACCTAATCATTTTAAGGATTTTGATGTGAACAAAGCAAGGTGGAATAATTTATTGTGTTTGTGTGAGTGCTTCTTAATTGACACGTGCAATTTTTTAGTGTGCCCATGACACACAACGCGAACGGTCTCTCCACGCTTGACCTTCACGCATAAATTGGAGTGCACACACAGCTTCATGCTAAAGTTGTCCATCTCACTTTGGCGCCTTCAGAAAAATCTTGATCTTCTTCAACAAACATGTTGCGCCATAAATTGTAAAAAAAGCTAGGTTTGCTTTCAGCTATACTTAATGCTCAATAAAAAATCGCATCTTCGTATTCAAATTTAAAAAGTTTGAATAAATATAAGAAATCACTTATAATAAAGTTTCTATAATGAATATATATATTACATAATTATAATAAAGTATTCTATAATAAAGTTTCTAGTATATGCTATAGTAATCCGATTTCGATAAATTTTTTCAGAATTGTGTGGAAATATATGAAACTACTCTATACCACGATTGGTGATGCTACGATGGAAAACAAAAAAGTTTTTCTCACTAGAACTAGTTTTTGGACCGACCTTTTATATGTCAGCTATATGCTATAGTCATCCGATTTTGATAAATTTTTCCAGAATTGTGTGGAAACATATTAAAAATATATATACCACGATTGGTGTCGATGCGATAGAAAACAAAAAAGTTTTTCTCACTAGAACTAGTTTTTGGACCGATCGTTCCTATGGCAGCTATATGATATAGTCATCCGATCCGGCCGATTCCGACAAATGTGCAGCGTATTTGTATTTAAAGACTTTTTGCAAAGTTTGGTGAAGATTGCTTCAAAACTGAGGGAGGAGATAGCATAGAAACAGACGGACAGACGGACGGACGGACGGACAGACGGACAGACGGAAATGAACTCAGCTCGTCATGCTGATCAAGAATATATATACTTTATGTGGTCGGAAATGCTTCCTTCACTGCGTTACAAACATCGTGACAATTTTAATATACCCTCTGCAAGGGTATAAAAATGGAAGGTGTTCAATGTAGTTCGGAAAAACTTAATCTTCATCTTCTCAGTATAATTTTGCCGACCAAAACTGAGTTATCGGCGAAGTGTCAAGGCTGTGAACCCGTTTAAAAACATGATATAATAACTATTAGATAGCGCAGGAGAATAAACACAAAACATTTTCTTCATTAATACCGCATTTTCTTCGACAAAGTGCAATTCCTAAGTAAAAAAGAAAAACCATTATTTGTATATTCATTTTTAACCAATTAGGTAATTAAAAAATAAAACAATTATTTTTAAAGATTTTTGTTTGAAACTTTCTAACTACTAAACTGATTGGTATGATCTTATACTAGAAAATATTTTTGAGTTCAGCATTCCCAAATTACGAGAAAATATAAAAGGTTTTTTTTTTTTAATTCTAAAAAAATATTGTTACTTACCGTACCTTACACACAAAAATCAGGGCCACACAGTCATTGATTACATTTTTAATAGTTATCGATACAATAAACTTACTGCCAGTGGCGTAAACAGGATTTTTCCAGGGGAGCTTTTAACTAATTTTTATTTTGTCGCTACTTCTTTAAAAAATATTAAGGTAAAACCAAAACCGGTTTCAAACTAGTTTGAACTAAAAATATTGTATATAAGAATTGTTGTTCAAGTTATGAAACAATTTTTAAGTTTAATTTATTTAAAAAATAAAAATTCCTAAATAAAACTGAAACCAACATTTTAATTTTAGAAAAAACTTTCCTAAAAATGCTAACTCCATCTACAAACATTGAGCAACTTTAGATTAAATCTTTGCCAAAATTGTTCCTCTATTTTCATAGCAATTTTCCAAGCCGCAACCCAAGTTTGCCTTCAGATTACGGCAATTGCAGCAGCTCCTTGTGCTCCCAAGCTGTCATTTTAATTTCATATTTTATGCAGCAAAAATCTGCGACAAAAATTGTTGTTGCAACTTTGTTGCTTGCTGTCGTTTGAAAATGCCATAATGAAGCAATTTTTTGTTGTTGTTGGCCCCATGCCTCCCTTAAGGCGCATATTTTTAATCCCTGGCTCGAAGCAAATTATTTTGCTGACTTTGACAAAATGTGTTGGCACCATGACTTGCCCAACTATATATATAATTTACCGTTTTATTTAGCTTCAGCTTATCTTCCTTAAAGACCTTTTCCATACCGTCATGTGATGATGTTAGCTAGCCATTTTATCGACTTCATTTTGAAGTTGAGAACAACTTTTCTGTGTGGTAAGTTTTGTTGTTGTCAACAAGTTAATGACAGTTGTGTGTTTAGAATTTTCTTGCTTCCTTTGCTTGTGTGAAAGATTAGAGAAAATTTCTCATTAAAAAGTAATAAATGTCATTTGGGAGAAAATCAACATGAGGAGTTTAAAAAACGATTAGAAATTGAAGGGAAGGAAAATGAATGCTAAATGGAAACTATAAATTAAATAGAAATTAGGCGAGAGATAAGTAATTTTTATAATAAAAATTTTTCAAAACAATTAAAAAGTAATTACAAAATAAAAATTAATTAATCTAACTGTTAAAACAAAATTTTTATTTAAAAATCATAGAATAACGATTATTTTTAAATTTTTATTTAAAAATTAGAAAATAATTTTTATTTTAAAATTTTTATCAAAAAAGTTATAACAGTTACTGCCTCTGGTTTCTGGTATATATACGTGGGTTGCTATTTAAGTTTCTGGCCTAGGTCACTTCTAGGCATTTTAGAACAAATTGGCCTTTTCCCAAAAAAAGTTTGGACTTTTATCGATAAAAGCTCCATACAACTCTTTCATGTGTGACCACGTTTGATATCGATTAACGATAAATCAAAAACTTACCTCGGCAGAAAAATGGAATTAACTCGTGAAAATTTTCGTGCAATCATTATTCACAACTTTCGACGTGGGTTATCACGACAAGAGTGCAACGATGAACTTTAATCTTTGTATGGCAATGAAGCACCATCCTATAGCACTGTGAAAAATTGGTTTAATGGATTCAATCGCGGGCGACGCTCGCTCGAAACGAAGGTCGTCCAAAAACAGTCGTGGTGCCAGAAAACATTGATGCCGTGGGTGAACTGATAATGCAAGATCGTCATGTGACATACCGTTAGATAGACGCATCCTTGGGCATTTCTTTCACCAGCATACATTCGATATTGGGCGTAAAAAAGGTTTGTTCTCGTTGAATCCCGCACAATTTGACAATCGCTCAAAAAAAGGCTCGTGTGGATTGGTGCAAAGAAATTTTGAAAAAATATAATCGCGGTGTTTCAAAAGACGTTTATAGGATCGTCACAGGTGACGAATCATGGATCTATGCTTATGAGCCCGAAACAAAACAGCAATCGACCGTGTGGGTCTTCGAAGACGAGCCAAATCCAACGAAAGTCGTTCGTGGAAGAAGCACTTCGAAGCAAATGGTCGCCTGTTTCTTCGGTAAAACTGGTCATGTGGCGACTGTTCCGCTTGAGCAACGTAGGTCGGTCAATTCTGAGTGGTACACCACAATTTGTTTGCCTGAAGTCTTCGGAGAAATTCGAAAAATGAACAAGAGAAAACAGATCATTGTGCACCATGACAATGCGAGCTCTCACACATCAGCTCACACCAGCGTCTTTTTGACCGCCCAAAACGTCGAATTGATGGGTCATCCGCCGTACAGCCCTGACTTGGCACCCAATGACTTCTTTTTATTCCCGCACATCAAAAGATAAATGCGTGGTCAACGATTTTCGTCGCCAGAAGAGTTCAAAAACCATGTTTAAGAGGTGTCTCAATCGGAGTGGAAAAAGTGCTTCGACAATTGGTTTTAGCGCATGCAAAAGTGTATAAATCTTGCTGGAGAATACTTTGAAAAACAATAAAACCATTTTTGATCATAAATATTCGCGTTTTCATTATTAGTAGGACTCATTTTAATACTATGAGGGCGAGAATGAGAGCGAAAGGGGCAGCACACAAATTTTGTATGTATGTGTGTGAGACTTAAAATGATTATTTATTCCCAATTTAAAATTAAATGATCTGAGCCCAGCCTGCCATCTCAATGCACAAGATGCAATTTTAGTAAGAACAGCTTATTAACTTCCAAATTAATTCCAAATAATCAATCACTTAATAATGCTCTAGTAAACTGAACACTTAAACCTGATACACACTTAGGCAAAACCAACAGCAGCCACAAGGAATCGAAGTGAACAATACAAGACAATTACACTTAGCACTCAAATATGTGGACACATGGACAGCAGGCAGACGACTTTAGCCAGGTATCCATTTCCAATTTAATTCAAATTTATTTCAAATGCCTTAACAAAAGGTAGATCAAGCTGTGGCCACAGGTTCAATTTTGCCACCATACGATGTGGTTAAAATCTCCTCCAGCAGACGATTTAAAGATTCTGAGCCCAAAGCATAATCCTGTTTGGCATAATTGTGCATGGCATCAATATAGACGGGACAGCGTCCCAGTTCAATCTGCTTGCTGCTGAGAATGTGCTGCAGGGCTGCACTAATTTTCTCCGATCCCATATTATAGGGTTCCACACAACGCTCATCGAAGCTCTCTATAGCCGAGTCCTCTTGCTCGGCAATGTCAGTATCCTGATCCACGCCATTGACTTTTTTGATAAAGCGTTTGACTTGAGTGCTCGCCAAAAGGCCAGCCGAAAAAGTGGCCACCCACTGCACAATCGAAAGCATCAGGGAAGATTGTGTATTTGAGAATAATTTTGGTAATGTTTTATTTTGAGCACAAATGAATTTTGAATCAAGCGCCACTTGTCTCACTGACAAACTCTAAATGCTGGCAAACTATGCTTAAAATGTGCTGCTAAGCGCACCCAAACATAAAGGGGACTCCCTTTATATTATGTTATTTTAAATTACACCAACTTTATTGCGTTAATATCACAAGCAAATTACAATACACAACACTTCATTTCTTTTATAAAAAATATAGATTTACGTATACTCTACCAATCCCTAGGCGGTGAGGACGGAAAAATAGCTCCTATTGGAGGCGCTGCAAAAGAGAAAATTTATATTAAAACGAAATTCTACAACAATTTCTTAAATAATTCCAAATGTGTATTTTAATGAGTTTTTATCTCTCTCACTCATTAAAATACACTGCTCAAAAATACTCAAGCTAGAAAACCATTTGGTGTTAGTACAAGGCTCGAGTTGCCGCTTTTTAGCAGTCCACGTATCAAAGCCAAATCGTCGGGTGTCAGGGACCAGCCAGTCAATTGGCCCACCGATTGCAGTTCCGGACAGTGGTCCATAAGTAACTGGAGGAAGAGTTTTTTTTTTAATAGTTAGATTGTTTCATTGAATTGTTTACTCTTTACCTCCACCGCTTGAACGGTGAGTTCAGGTGCCAAAGTAAACCAAATATCTTCCAGCACTTTGAAGTCGTGATGAACAAACATTCTAAAAATAAAAGAGAATAATTAAATTAATTAGTTTAAAATAAAATTAAAATTATCAAATAAAATTTAAATATTTAATATATTTCAAGAAAAGTTTATAATAAACAAAATGGAGAAGGCAAATCTACCTTTGTCTGTGACAATAAATTTTCTACTGATCTTTCCGATGGAATATATTTAAGATATAATTGTCGAGTTTTTTTTTAAGTCCAAAATCATGTTAATGTTAATCTGCCAAACAGAGCTTCTTTCAATCTCTTGGTCCAAAATCATAAATTAATTTAAATAAGTACCATTAAAAAATAAAAACTATTTCTTACTTAAACCCATTTACTGACCGATATTGACCGATTCGAATCGCAGATGTAGGATATAGTCTAACGATTGTGATTAAAGACAGAGCTACTTGAAATCATATAATATTGATAAGTGTTGCGTTTAAGAGCGGTTACATTTAAAACATTAGGATGTTCCTACTAAAAAAAATTTTTCGACCGATCGGTCCTTAAGCAGCTATAAGATATAGCTGCAAGATCTTGGCACCGTGTAATTGAATGAATTAAAAGTAATGTTTTTGCCCAGTCAGTTATTCCTTGCGCTATTAAAATATGTTTATAGTGAACTTTTCCTTTCACTAAAGTCATCCAAAACGCGTTACGCTCATACGGAAACAGCATACACTCCAAGCAATCGCCTGACCAACCGTGGCATTTCAATTAAACTTAGAATTTAAATATTCTAGAAGACTTAACATTTGGCTTATGTGGAGTTTTCCAACACTGTTTTTCAGCATTGTTTTCCAACACTGTTTTTTAACACTATTTACCAACAATGTTTTAGCAGTGTTTTCCAACACACTTTTTTCAACACTGTTGCCCAACATTGTTTCCAACCTTTTTTCAACGTTGTTTCCAACACTCTTTTTCAACATTGTTTTCCAATATTATTTTTCAACATTCTTTTTTAACACTGCTTTTCAGCATTGTTTTCCAACACTGTTTTTCAACACTATTGACCAACACTGTTTTTGCAGTGTTTTCCAACACTCTTTTTTCAACACTGTTTCCCAACATTGTTTCCAACATTTTTTCAACATTGTTTCCAACATTTGCTTTTAAACATTGTTTTCCTATACTGTTTTCCAACATTCTTTTTCAACATTCTTTTTTAACACTGTTTTTCAACATTGTTTTCCAACACTGTTTTTGAACTTGGTTTTCCAATGCTGGTTTCCAACACTATTTTCCAACACTTTTTTATAACACTGTTTTCCAAGCAATCGCTTTGCCAACCGAGGCATTTCTCACGGTATATAAATTCCTTTCAATTAACATGTTTCACATCAAAGCCTCATGAGTGTAAGCCACACTCACCCTTTTTATTCCCGTTACTCGTAGAGTATGTATGTAACAGGTAGAAGGAAGCATCTCTGACCCCATAAAGTATATATATTCTTGATCAGCATCAACAGCCGAGTTGATATAGACATGTCCGTCCGTCCGTATGAACACCTAGATCTCAGAGACTAAAAGAGCAAGAGTTACCATTTTTTCAGTGTAGACTTGTTTTGTCTGCACACAGATCAAATTTATTTCAAATTTTTGCCATTCATTTCGAATCACACTGAAATTTCGTCACACCCTTTCCCCCTTTTTTACCTTGGGGGTCGATTTTCCGAAAGTTGAGAATTAAGTTTTAATTTATTTAGCCCATAGAGCTTAGAAATCAAGTTTCATATATATCTGCTTAAAAATAATAATTGCGCTCAAAAAAGTTTGTAAACTTTTGAACAATAGTTGAACTTATCTAAGCTATTTCTAATTCAAATTATAAAAGAATTACAGAAATTTTTTTTGCAATGGCTTGGACAAACATATTCTTTCAACATTATCGTAATTTTAAGTGACCTTATATACCGTACGTACCCAATGATATCTTCATCTGTAAATTCAACCGTATCCACTGCCAAACGCTTTAGATCCGTGCAATTGCAAAGAAATGCCTTCAACGAGCTGGTCATGAATGCACTACTGAGAATCTCCAATCCCTCCAGTTGCTGAAACTTTGCCTGAGTTTGTACATACGATAAACTATCGATCATATAACAATCGAGATCAATAAGTGAAGGGCATAATCTTGCCAGTTTGCCCAATTCCAGATTTCCATTGCCCTTGATCATGGTGAGATGTCTAAGATTTCGTCCAATCGGACGTTCAAGCAGTGGCATCAGCTCTCCCACCACAAATCTATAGATTTTCAATTTTCTCAATGTTCTGGTATGCAAAGCTCTTAGACAACCCATTTTGGGTGAGTCAAGATAGAGGGTTTCCAATCTGGGACAGGTTTGCATAATAACTTGAAGTGTACTCTCATCGGTGGCCGTGTCATGGACATACTTCAAGCGGCACTTGAAACGATCATCAATATTGTCATAGATAAACTTAAGAGCGGCTCCCACAAATGAATAGGTGGATAGGGTTTCCACCAGTGGACAATGTTCCAGTATTAAAGCAATATCCGAATAGCATATATTCTCCTCTCCGGGCATTCCCACATCTACCACAGTGAGAGATGGCGAACAGACTCCTTTGGCCAGAAAATCAATGCCAATCTCTGTGATATCCGTTTCACCAGAAATGTCAAGAATTTGCAAGCGATTGCAGGATTTTGATATCTCTTCAAGCAACTGATCGTTGGCTATATAGGGCACATATAGCTTAATGAGATTTTTGCAGCGTTTCACTATTTCATACATATAATGCATGTGCTCCTCCTTAACCCAAATTCCTTTGATATTTAAAACACGTAGGCCAGCTCCTTGTGCGGCTATGACCTGTAAAAAAATATAAGTGTTAAGTCATGATATGGTATGATGAAAACGAGGGCAGTTTGAAAGGTAGTTTGAAATTTCGAGCAATCTAAGTTATTTAGTTTGTGTTAAAATCAGACAACCCCGTGAATTTCAACAAAAATAGAAAAAACTGTATTTTGTGTTTCTTTTGTTGGAAACCAAAATTTCGGAATAAATCTCTGGATCGAGCAAAAAGTAGAAAAATCTTATTTTTCTATAAAAAAAATTTTTGTGTTGTTATTTAAAAATTCCCACCGACTTATCAAGCTGCCCTCGTCTCATTGAAATTTCAATTACCTGTAGAATTTTCTCATAATAACTGAACGGAAAGACTTCGGTAACCAGAAAGGTAACACCACAATTTAGCAGCATTTGCAAACAGGTGAATCTCATATTGGCATCCAAATAATCCGAACTGAGAATGACCCTCAATAGATCTTGATAAATATTGGGCGTAGCTCCCGACTGCGTCAAATACTCATTCAACTCCACCATCACAATATTAATATCCAAATGCACATCGGGCGCATATTGCACATAGCTAATGGTCGATACCAGAAGATTGGCCAATTCGGCCAATGCGCTGTCGCTCAACGATCGAATGGTGCACTTTTTCGACATGATTTTTGCAGATTTAGGCGATTTGTTTGGTAAACAATACTGCGACGCAGATAACCGTTTTTGTGCTCAGTTGTTACATCACTTTGTTGAGCATTTGAAATTTTAAATTATGCTTGATCACTTCATGATTCCATTTGATTTTCAACTTGTAATATTTGTAACTTCAAGAAAGGTTTTGATTTATTTGCTTTTTTGTGTGCTAATATGCAAAGGCAACAAAAAAAAT
Source organism: Lordiphosa mommai (assembly GCA_018904225.1). Classification (NCBI taxonomy): domain Eukaryota; kingdom Metazoa; phylum Arthropoda; class Insecta; order Diptera; family Drosophilidae; genus Lordiphosa; species Lordiphosa mommai. The sequence continues at coordinate 65,989 of JAEIFT010000180.1, forward strand.
TTTCTAAACCAAAATAGATTCTAAATTTATATATGCTATAGAAATTGCTTTCCCGCTAAAGCAAATTGAACGTTCTATACGATTAAACGGCGCGAGGCAAACTGAGTGCCCAAAACACAAGGGACGCTAAAAATTTGTGATTCTGTTGAGGCACATTGGCTAAATCAAGCGAGAGAGGATTGCGCTCTACGTATTTAAAGACACTATGCTACCCAAATATTTTATGTTTGACTTGAAAACAAAACCAAAATAAAATGCAGGTAAATGACTTTATGATGTGCTCATCACATTTTGTGTTTAAAGCCGGCTCATCTCTCTTACTCCCTGATCTTGTTGATATTGTTAAAAACCCATTTTGATTAATAGGAACATGTTTTGACGATCTCTAATCATACACTCAGAAAAAAATTCCATCCTTTATTAAGGTATGACCGTTTTTAAATTATGATCGTTTTGTTCTTAAAATTTTAACGATATTTTGGTCTTTTTTAATTGAATCATGAAAAAATCAATTTTAAATTAAAAAGCAAAAGAGAAAGATCTAAAAACAATCTAATTGAAGTATTCGTAAAGATGTTATTTCAACTTTAAGTGAATTTTGTTCTCAGATTTGGAAATTTCGAACTTAGTCAGCTTTGAGATCGTTTGTACTTAAATTTCCCCTGTTTTTTTTCTGAGTGTAGATGGCTGAATAAATAACCAACCTTAAGAAATTTATTTCATTCTGTTCAATACTGTGAATAAACATAATTTACTATAGATCATAAAGTGAACTAGTTCATATAATAAACTATTGTTCAACGAGAAGGCAAAGCTAACTTCGACTGTGCCGAAGTTTTAATACACTTGAAAAACTTTACTATAACCGATTTAACCGGTCAAATATATATAGGATATAGATATCAGATATTTAAAAATTTTAAATCGTTGATAATAAAAATTTCATACTATAAAAAATTATTTTCTAAGTAAAACACATTTTCCGACCGATCGGTCGTATGGCAGCTATATGCTATAGTCATCCGATCTTGATAAATTTTTTCAAAATTATGTGAAAGCTTATAAAACTTATATATACCAAGATTGGGGACGCTACGATAGAAAACAAAAAAGTTTTTCTCACTAGAAGTAGTTTTTTGACCGACCCTTTATATGGCAGCTATATGCTATAGTCATCCGATTTTGATAAATTTTTTCAGAATTATGTGAAAGCATATAAAACTAATAAATACCACGATTGGTGATGCTACAATGGAAAACAAAGAAGTTTTTCTCACTAGATCTAGTTTTTTGAACGACCGTTTATATGGCAGCTATATGCTATAGTCATCCGATTTTGATAAATTTTTCCAGAATTGTGTGAAAATATATAAAACTAATAAATACCAGGATAGGTGACGCTACGATAGAAAACAAAAAGTTTTTCTCACTAGAACTAGTTTTTGGACCGATCGTTCCTATGGCAGCTATATGATATAGTCATCCGATCCGGCCGGTTCCGACATATTAGTTGCGTGCAGTAAAAAGAAGACTCTGTGCAAAATTTCAGCTCGATAGCTTTAAAACTGAGAGACTAGTTCGCGTAGAAAAGACAGACGGACAGACGGACAGACAGACGGACGGACGGACAAGCGGAAATGAACTCAGCTCGTCGTCCTGATCAAGAATATATATAGTTTATGGGGTCGGAAATGAATATTTCTATGCGTTACAAACTTCTGGGCAAAATTAATATACACTTTTCAAGTGTATAAAAATTAAAACAGAAGGAAAATGAATACTTGTGAACTATTTTTATGATCTGCTATGGAGCAAAATGATGCTATAATGATGCAATTTATGAACTTGTCAGGGATATCTCTTGCAACCTTTGATTTTCTGCAATGGAAGCCACGATGGCCTCGAAGCAGACATTTTTTAACTTTCCCGGGTGCGACGCACAGTGGCCCGTAGAACAAAATAGGTTGCCAAAATCAATAATTTCATGAGAGCATACAACATTTTGATCATTTAAATATTCGTTTATACCCATCTTAGGGTAGTAGTCTGGTAACTTGGATTCAAAAAATCGAAAATTTTTTTTTGCTTAATTTGAAAGTACAATGTCTTGAGAATATACTGTGAAAATTTCAGACAGAAATTCGAAATATTTCGGGAGTTATAACGAGTTTCCTAGAGCGCCTCGGAGTCCAACCTTTAAGGTTGTTGAACTTTAAACGCGTTTTTCTCAAAACATTGTTTTTCTGGTCGGCCGGGGTCCTAACTTTTTTTCTACTGAACCGATTGCTTTCAGGCTGTTCTACACACTAATTGTGCTCGTCGGTACTAACGAGAATTTTTTTCACCTCCAACTTTTTATTATACAACCCTTTCTTTGCTAAAATAAAAGGACTTTTTTTTCAAAGTCCGCCATTTTGTTATTTATCATTGTAATTTAACTTCAGTAGTTCCGACCAGAATGACATGTCTATAGATTAAGAATAATCTAGAATATTTGATTTCAAATAACATCAAGAGCCAAAATCACCCGGGCCATCCACGTGCATTTTCTTTGAGGTTCAGACTCCGAGTGACAATAATAATAGTAATAAACTATTAAATTTGTTCAAATAAATTTTTTTTATATTTTCAATATGTAAATAAAAACACTCTAAATATGCAAGATAATTCAATTTTATTTTCCTATAAAAAACCACCCTCCAAAGAAGTCATGAAAATAGGCATAAGTTACCAGACTACTACCTTAAAGGAAATTCTTCAACAATTTCAAATATAGAACCCTTAATAAAATGCGATTTTTATTTTACAAGATACAACCCGTCAAAGTTGACCTATTTTCAGATTTAAAAAAAAACACAATTTTTAGATAATTAAAAACTATACATTATTATTTTTTTCTAGATTATTATTTACAAAAATGTGCTTTTTGTTCTCCAAATAATCTAGGTACAATATCTCAATTTTTTAAAAACTAGGTAAACAATTGTCATTTCTATTGATTAATGTATTTAATAATTTTAATATTAATATTACAAAAAAGTTTTTGTCACTTTTTCTCTTTTGTTTCTCCAAATAAATCCATTTTGTTAAAAATTAAAAAAATTTCAAATTTCATATCTTATGAATAGTAAAAATTATTTAAAAAAAAACACTTTTAAAAATTTTTTAAAAAATTTCGAAAAATTAAATTAATAATTTAAGAACTTAGAAACAATAAAAAATAAACTGTTTCTATGCTATCTCCTTCCTCAGTTTTAGAGCTATCTTGACTAAACTTTGCAAAAAGTCCTTAAATACACATAGGCACATTTGTCGGAAGCGGCCGGATCGGATGACTTTATCAATAACGATCGGTTTTTTGTTTTCCATCGTAGCGTCACCAATTGTGGTAAATATTAGTTTTATATGCTTCCACATAACTTTGGAAAAGTTGATCAAAATTGGATGTCTTAAGCATATAGCTGCCATAGGAACGATCGGTCCAAAAACTAGTTCTAGTAGGAAAAACTTTTTTGTTTTTCATCGTAGCGTCACCAATTTTGTTATATACAAGTATTATATGCTTCCACATAATTCTGGAAAAATTTATAAAAATCGGATGACTATATCATACAGCTGCCATAGGAACGATCGCTACATAAACTAGTTCTAGTGAGAAAAACTTTTTTGAATTCCGTCCTAGCGTCACCAATCGTGGTATATATTAGATTTATATGCTTTCACATAATTTTAGAAAAATTTATCAAAATCGGAAGACTTTAGCATATAGCTGCCATAAGAACGATGGGTCCAAAAACTAGTTCTAATGAAAAAAACTTTTTTTGTTGTCAATGGTCGCGTCTTTTAAAAACTGCAAGGGTTTTGAACACATCGGCGAAACCATTTATCTACCCAATATATATTTAAACAGAATCGAAATTGAATTAAACTGGTGATTTTTTATGATTTCGCGAACTTGTATTTCCGGCATGCATTGGTTGCTGAAAATTACATTTTCTCATTCTTCTAATCCAAATTCGACGCTTGGTGAAGATTGGGGATAGATTCTACTTTATAACGAATTAAATCTTTTCTTTTGGATATTTAAAGTTTGTGGTCTTTTGCACAAAAGTTTCCTTATATACTAAATTTCACTTAGACCGTACATACCCAATGATATCTTCATCTGTAAATTCAACCGTATCCACTGCCAAACGCTTTAGATCCGTGCAATTGCAAAGAAATGCCTTCAACGAGCTTGTCATGAATGCACTACTGAGTATTTCCAATCCCTCCAGTTGCTGAAACTTTGCCTGAGTTTGTGCATAGGATAAACTTTCAATCATATAACAATCGAGATCAATAAGTAAGGGGCATAATCTTGCCAATTTGCCCAATTCCAAATTTTCTTTGCCCTTGATTATGGTGAGTTGCCTAAGATTTCGTCCAATCGGACATTCAAGCAGTGTCATCAGCTCGTCCACTATAAATCTACTGATTTTCAACTTTCTCAATGTTCTGGTATGCAATGCTCTTAAAGAACCCATTTTCGGTGAGTCAAGATATAGGGATTCCAATGTGGGACAGGTTTGCATAATAGCTTGAAGTGTACTCTCATCGGTGGCCGTGTCATGTACATACTTCAACCGACACTTGAAACGATCATCAATATTGTCATAGATAAACTTAAGAGCAGCTCCCACAAAAGAATAGGTGGATAGGGTTTCCACAAGTGGACAATGTTTCAGTATTAAAGCAATATCCGAATAGCATATATTCTCCTGTCCGGGCATTCCCATATCCACCACGGTGAGAGATGGCGAACAGACTCCTTTGGCCAGAAAATCAATGCCAATATCTGTGATATCCGTTTCACCAGAAATATCAAGAATTTGTAAGCGATTGCAGGATTTTGATATCTCTTCGAGCAACTGATCGTTGGCTATATAGGGCACATATAGCTTGATGAGATTTTTGCAGCGTTTTACTATTTCATACATATAATGCATGTGCTCTTCCTTTACCCAAATTCCTTTGATATTTAAGACACGTAAGCCAGCTCCTTGGGCGGCTATGACCTATCAAAAAAATATTTAAAATGTGTTTTTTAATTTTAAAAATTCACCTACTTATCTTGCCTTCAAAATTTCAATTACCTGTAAAATTTTCTCATAATAACTGAACGGAAAGACTTCGGTTACCAGAAAGGTAACACCACAATTTAGCAGCATTTGCAGACAGGTGAATCTCATATTGGCATCCAAATAATCCGAACTGAGAATGACCCTCAATAGATCTTGATAAATATTGGGCGTAGCTCCCGACTGCGTCAAATACTCATTCAACTCCACCATCACAATATTAATATCCAAATGCACATCGGGCGCATATTGCACATAGCTAATGGTCGATACCAGAAGATTGGCCAATTCGGCCAATGCGCTGTCGCTCAACGATCGAATGGTGCACTTTTTCGACATGATTTAAGCGATTTGTTTGGTAAACAATACTGCAAACAATTGTTACATCACTTTTTTAAGCATTTCAAATTTGAAATTATGCTTATTTATTTCAGGATTCCATTTGACTTTCAACTTGTAACTTTAGTAACTTCATGAAAAGTTTTTATTTATTTGATTTTTTGAAAAAGAAAATTTTCTTAACCAAAATAGATTCTAAATTTATATATGCAATATAAATTGCTTTCCCGCTAAAGCAAATGGTACGTTCTGTACGATTAAACGGCGCGAGGCAAACTGAGTGTCCAAAACACAAGGCACGCTGAAAATTTGTGATTCTGTTGAGGCACATTGGCTAAATCAAGCGAGAGAGAATTTCGCTCTACGTATTTAAAGACACTATGCAGAAGGCAAAGCTAACTTCGGCTTTCCGAAGTTTTAATACACTTGCAAAAGTTCACTCCAACTGATTTTACCTTTAGAATATATATAGGATATAGATATCAGATATTTATAAATTCAAAATCATTGAGAAACAAAATTTGATCGCGTTACCTAACCATATATACTCTGTACCTGTTTGTATATAACTAATAACTTTAAAGGGGGGGGTCCACACAAACTGCGCAAGTGCTGCCCAGCGTACTTATTTGATTTGCTTATAACTCGAATATCGTTCATCTGATCTGGAAACGGTGTATGGTGGATCGATAAGTAATGACGATTAAAATATATGCCTAAAAGGTTCAAACAATCTGTCTTTAAGATTGTGGAAGATATTCGATTTTTTCAAATTGTGGGGGTGGCAACTCTACCATCGTTCATCTGATCGGAAAACAATGTATTGCGGTTCGATAAGTAATGATGAGTAGAATATATGCCTAGAAGGTTCGAAACACCTAACTCTAAAATTGCGGGATATTTGGGTGTTTTTCCAATTGCGGGGGTGGCAACTCTATTATCGTTTATCTGATCGGAAAACAATGTATGGGGGTTCGATAAGTAATGATGAGTAGAATATATGTCTAGAAGGTTCGAACAACCTAACTCCCCAAATTGTAGTAGATATACGGTTTTTTTCGATTTGCGGGGGAGGCAGGGGGCGTGCCAAAAAAAAAACTAAACTTGATCTGCCTGCAAGTAAAAGAAATATATGTTCCATACACCTCAAACCTCTATCTCTTACCATCTCTGAGATCTCAGCGTTCATACGGATAGACGGACGGACAGAAGGACAGACGGACATGTCTATATCGACTCGGCTGTTGATGCTGATCAAGAATATATATACTTTATAGGGTCGGAGGTGCTTCCTTCTGGCTGTTACATACATTTGCACAAACCCAATATACTCTTTGTACCTTCGGTACAGAGTATAAATATTTTCTTAGTAAAACACATTTTCCGACCGATCGGCAGCTATATGATATAGTCATCCGATTTTAATAAATTTTGCAGAGTTATGTGGAAGCTTGTGATATTTATATATACCAAGATAGGAGACGCTACGATGAAAAACAAAAAAGTTTTTCTCACTAAGATATATTTTTGGTCCCTTCGTTCCTGTGGCAGCTATAAGATATAGTCATCCGATCCAACCGGTTCCGACATATAAGTTGCGTTCAGTAAAAAGAAGACTTTGTGCAAAATTTCAGCTTGATAGGGACTAGTTTAAGTAGAAACAACCAACCACCAAACCGACGGACGAACTCAGCTCATCATTCTGATCAAGAATATATATAGATTATGGGGTCGGAAATGAATATTTCTATGCGTTACAAACTTCTGGTCAAAATTAATATATACTCTTTGCAAGTATATCAAAAGTGTATATTAATATATTAGAACTATTACTAATTGCTAATTAATTATTGACACAATTTTTAAAGAAAATTAACAATACCAATATTAGAACTAATTTTAAAAATTGTAAAATTATATTTTTAATAAATTTAGTTAGTTTTAAAACACTTTTTTAATAAATCGTTAAAAAAAAATAAAATTTTTTGCCTTTTTCATAATATTTTGTCAGTGTATTTTTAACATTTAAAAGTATAATCGGCGAAACGAGCCACTGTGCGACACTTCTACCACTAATGTCATGGGGCGTAGCTAAATGGCTCTTTAGTATTAATAGACATAATACATTTTGCTCAACAATTTTGACACTAAGTACAATCATGATTATTTAATAAATTTGTATTATTTCATAGACAATCAAGTTACATATTGTGTTAATACATTTATAGTTACCATCTAAATAAGGGTTAACACATAGACATTTATAAACTTGAGTTAATACATAGACAAACATGCTACCACAATTTGCGACAATATTTTTGTTTGCAACTATTCGACTTGAACTTCAGTTAGACATTTTTTATGGACCACAATTCAATTTGGATTCCATATACCATATCAAAATACTAAAAAAGAGAGCTTTACCGTCGTTGTTTACAATAATTGTTTAATATATTTGCTAAGGTTGCAAATAGCTGGGCAACTTCATGCGCATGAACAGCCAAGTGGTAAAGAAGGAGACCAAAATAAAAATGAAACCCATGGCAGTCAAAAGCAAACGATTGAGATTAGTTTTGCCGGGTGAATGTGTCTGATCCATTATGATGAAACCGAGGCCGCCAATGGTAAACAGGAAACTGCTGGCCAGACCCTCCATTATATATTGACCATTTACGCGATAAGGCATAAAGGCCACGGGACGTGAGTGTCCGTGCTCATCCACAGTGGCTCCCACGCTGGGCGGTTCCACAATGACATCATAGATTATGCCTGAGAAAGTTTTCGAAATAATTTAATCAGTTTAACAATTGGAAAATGCTAAAATACTCACCGCCTGTGACCAAAAAGTAAGAGAGCAAAATTACACTGAACACCGCCATGGGCGAGGGTGTGGGTATGCTAAAACGACGCACTTTGATGTTTGGTGGCACCAGTATATGAAATGGCAGACTATAAAGAGTTTCAATCATGTTGGAGGACTTGGCGACGCTTTTAATATAAATTTAAAGCCGGCGTAGGCGTATTTTGTTGACGTGCTAAACAGTGTGACCGTATGTACACGAAATACCAAATTTTACACTTGATATCGATCTATGTTAAGTCTCAGTGCTGTCTGTTTGGCGGCTGTAAAACAGCTAGATTGAATAAAAATTTAACATAGGGAACTAGTTCAAATCAAACCATAAATATGCAAGCTGTGGTTTTGAGGCTATTGACAATAACAATTGATAGTAGGTTGCCAACAGTACCCAAGATAACCCAGAAAAATCATTTACGCATAAAAATTCTAGTTTTTTCTTGAGTACAGCAGCTTATCTAAAGTATCAGTTAGCACGTTTTCGAGGTTGATACAAAATTACAAAATCAGCCGTGCTTTTATTTTGACTTTCCCAAAAAAAAAAATTTCGATTTAAGGGAGTCCCCTGGTTTGACGACCTGATTTTTACGCATTTTTGCGGATTTTTTTTGTAAAGACCAATGGAGAGATAGAACTTTGAACTTTTTACCATTTATTTATACACATTTCTAGAGTTAAATTTATAGCTAAAAATATTCAGTAGAACCAAAGATATAGTGGTCTGAAGACACCCACCTCGAAAAAATGGACGCCCACTTCCTCCATGATGTCAGCTGATTGGCTTATCCAAATCAAAAAATCCCGGCGAAGTTTTTATCTGTATACTTAAATACACCGAGTGAACTACGGTTAAAAAATATTTTTAAAATTTGATTTTTGGAAGACTTCGCAACAAAATATACATTTTTAAAATTTTTGGATTATATTTAGTAGCCAACTCGATGGGTCCAGAAGTACTGAGTAGACCCTATAAATATAAAGTAAATCGGACAAGCCGTTTTTGAGATTTATAAGCGTTTGAAATGTGCTTTTTCTGATAGATTTGGGACTCTCTTTACTCTTTTTCTGATAAATTTGGGGCTCCAATTCACGGAAACTCAGCCACACAAATTTTTTTTGTTTTAAAAAAAAAATCACCATCAGCGTTTCTACACATCGAGAATATGATCATATTTTTGGACATCCCCACCACTAACAGTTCGCGAGATAAACGACAAAGAACATTTAACTTTAAAATATTGTAGCGTCGTAACGGTGCATCCGACTTAAGCGACCCAAATTGTGATTCTGCTATTTTCATGCCTTCTATCCGAGAAAAAATAAAAGGTTCAAAAAACTCTGTTTTTAAGTAGAATTATAGCGATATTTAATGGTTTTTAGACTTTTTTCAAGGAGGGCCAACCGATTTTTTTATAAAATAATTTTTTTCTGGTAAAGGATATCCGTATACATATTCTAGAAAAAACCTCACGATGGGACAATCAATTTATGCGCAAGGAAAATTTTTTCTTGTACTACATTTGTTAAAATTTGTTTAGAACTAATAATTTTAATTATCGAAAATCGAGGAAGTAGTTTTAAAGCAACATTTTAATATCCGTCGTGGTTGACAATATTTTAGACATTTTTTCAATAAATTATTTTTACATAAAAAAAAAAAATTTAATTTTCGGAATATTGTCCCATAGTGAGATTTTTTTGAAAAATATGTTATAGGATATCCTTAACCAGAAAAAAAATATTTAATAAAAATATCGGCTGGCCATCTTTGACAAAATGACAAAAAAAACCATTAAAGATTGCCAAAACCATATGTAAAAACTAATTTTTTTGAACCTCTTATTTTTGCTCGGATAGATGACGTGATAATAGTAACTTCACAATTTGGTTCGCTTGAATCGGATGCACCGTTGTGATGCAATATTATGCAAATTGAGATTATGCTATTCGAAAACTGCCTTCATAAGCTTAATTTTTTGGCTGTAACATTAACTTATTGTTAACTTACAATATCTTATACTTAAGTAGTTATACAAAATTATAATTAACACAGCAAACATTAGCGTGAGTTTTGATTAAATAAATATCGTTGGTTTGCTCCAGATAACGCATGACTTTTGAGTAAAATTAATCTTGTAGAAAAAAAGGCTAAATTGGTTACACTGATTCAAAGACTCTGCCATGTAACGGTGGGTTAACAGCGAGCTGTTCTGTGCGATAACGATAACAGCTTCGCAATTATAGTGACAATAGTGACTGCTACTTTCGAATGGCTACAAATTAAATTTAAAATATAAAATATTAAAATAATTATTAGCTTGAAAAAAGTCAAGTTTAATGTGGTTAACCCTGTAACTGTTAAGTCGCCTTTGGCGATTGTGTGATTAACCGTGACAGTCACTGTTAAGAACTTGCTCATCTCTAGTGCATCGATATTTCATAATGCCCCCCGGCTCGCCCATCACTAAATTGCACAAAAACAAAACGAAATTTCTTATTTGCGTATAAATAATTAAATTAATTAAATCAAACACATGGCTGATGCCAATGCTTTAGCAGCAGGTAAACTCTTTGTTTAATGTAAAACGCAAAAAATTGCTAAGTTCCCGTTTTTTTAGGCAAACCGCCGGCAATTCTCGACAAGCGGGTGCAAAATATAGGCGATTTGGCTCTTTGGCAAAGATCCCGCGCCTATCATGATCTCATTGGTTACATCAATGGCACCAGTTCGGCCATACAGGGCATTAAGACCACCGATGAGATGTACGAATCGGAAATGTTGCGCAAATTGTTAAATCTATTCGATTCACTGGATAAACTGATGGAGCAACATCCGCCCCAGGATCAGCCGCAGCGGTTTGGCAACAAAGCCTACAGGGATTGGGCCAGGGAGATGCGCGTACAATTGCCCGAGCTGCTGGAACAGTTGATGCCCACGTCCAAGCATAAATATTTGAATGAACTGCAACAATATCTAATGGAAGCCTTTGGCAATGCCACGCGTATTGATTATGGCACAGGACATGAGCTGTCCTTTATGTTTTTTCTGTGTGCACTGTTTAAGGCTGAAATACTAATGGAGAAGGATATTGTTAGTGCGGCTTTGAGACTGTTTAATCGTTATTTGGAATTTGCTCGAACCCTTCAAAGGACATACAACATGGAACCGGCTGGCAGTCAGGGTGTTTGGTCTTTGGATGACTTTCAGTTTGTGCCCTTTATCTGGGGCAGTGCACAGCTGGCAGGCAAGTCAAAGCAAGAGGAGTTTCTTCAAAATTTTCAACTATTTTCTCTTTGCAGTCAAGAGTCCCTTTGATCCGGCCAAGTTTGTGGATGAGCAGATCATTAATGATCACAAGGAACACTTTATGTTCATCAGTTGCATTGATTACATTTGCAAGGTCAAAACTGGTCACTTTGGTGAGCACTCCAATCAATTGTGGAGCATCACGGCGGTTCCTTCATGGATCAAAATCAATGCGGGCTTGGTCAAGATGTACCAAAAAGAGGTAACCCACCTGTTACCCAGTTAAATCTTTTATAATCTACCTTTTGCTTTTCCCTTAGATCCTGTCCAAATTTCCCGTGATTCAGCATGTTTACTTTGGCGACTTGATGTCCTTTGAGACTGTGGCCGCTGGCACTACTCTAACGAATGCTCGCTTGGGTCATGTTGCACCACCGCCCTCGAAACGCATTTGTATAGCATCGCCAGCCAAGCCCATTTCGGTAGCAACACCACCACCTGTCCCCGTGGCTTCACCGCCACCAGCCGAGGCTTTAATTAACGATCTAAATGTGGGCGATTCGAGCAGCGAAAGCAGCGATAATAGCGTAGTTTTACGTCCTTCAACCTCATCGGCTTCTTTGGTGGCCAGCACCACCGAGGGTAGCGGCGATAAGCCCACCCAGGTGGCCGTTGAGCGTGATCTGGCCAAAGAACAGCAAGCGGATTAGTTGCAGCTGCCAGCATACTGTGTTAAAAATTGTTCGATCAAAAAAATAATCTAAATTATAAACTGTTTTCCCCCTCCCTCCCTCCTACCTACCATTAAAAAACATTTTGAAAATCAGTTTTAATGGTTTGACAAGCACTGAGTTTAGCTTGGGGAGGTATATAAAATTAATTTCGGATGTATTTAAGGCCAGGTAAAAAATTAAAATATCTAGGGAATATTTGTTATGTTATCTTTAAGTACGGCCTCTTGGGAACCCGGAAGGCCGTACCTGGGTTAGGATTTGACGAAGCTATAAGAAATACGTTTAACTGACCCTGGAAAGATATCCAGCTGGACTGAATCCGAAACACCTGGTCTACTTGCCTAGAACAAGAGAAGGTGGCCGCGTCTTTTGCTTCGTCGACGAAACCCGGCTCGATTTTGATTTCTAGGCTTGTATTAACTTAAATTAATCGAGCTATATTTTTGAGGTAAAAATTTTCGATTGGAATGAAAAAAAAATGCAATAATATAGTTAAAAAAATGTTCTCTAGTTTAAAAATAATGAACATGGCATTATATTGGGGACTGCAAGCTTTGATTTGGTTTTCAGAAGTCAGTCATTCATGTATAATTGATATGCACACTACGCTTACTTACATCAATATATTTTTATCATTTGGGGATGGAATCTTCTTGAAATTCCGTACTTAATTTTGTTAGAAATGGGAATTTAGCTAGGTTTAGGCTGTAAGTTTGTGATATATACGAAACAAATTATTAAATTTTCATTGTATCTAAATAAGATTTTATCCTCAGCTAATTTCAATTTTAATGTCTTATTTTTACTGCACGCTGCAAATATGTCACAACCAGGATCGTATGACAATATCTTGTAGCTGTCATAGAACTGATCATTCGGAATAGATTTATAAGAGAAAGAAAATCAAATTGTTGTTTTTTAAGATTTTTTTGTTTAGCATTATTATTATAGCTTGGACATTCCCATTTCATCCCCTTTAAATCATTTCACGTTTTTTGACCTGGTAGCCATGATTGCGCCAGTTCTACTGAACTGATTTTGATCAGCCATGTTGCAATCGACGAAGAATTGAAGTAATTCTCGCCCGTACCTCAATCAAGAGGAATATAATTTTTTTACTATTTTTTTACTCTAAACTTTACAAAAAATCTTGTAAAATGATTTTTTTTAAATTGCCGCCAATTTCTAAACAAAATATTGACAAATATGATTGAGGTATGGGACAGAATTACATAAATTCTTTCATTTCCGATAACCTGAAGTCCAGTGTTAGGGAGTACCTAGGTATTTGTACCTAGGTACTTACCTAGATACAAATTTGGTGTACCTTTTACCTTACCTAGGTATTTAAAAATCCGATTACCTTTTACCTTACCTAGGTACAAATTTTCATGTACCTTCTCAAAAGGTAAGGGAATAGGTACTTTAATTCATAAAAGAATTTTGTTCTCAGTAACAAAATCTAATGGACCAAATTTTTACATTTTCTACAGAATAGCAAATTCTACGGGACTTTAGAGGAGATAAAAAAAGAAGATATCTATCTCTGTTCGTAAGAAGAAATGGTAAAGGTCAGAAACTGTTTCTGAACTAAATCAATCTGATCCTGCTATATATAATACTGCGAAAACCAGAGGCGGGAATAATCTGGTCTATTCCCGTGTCCGAATTCAATCAATCGGAATTGGTGAAGGGTCTTTTTTTTCAAGAAACGATTAGACGATTTGGTTTATATATTTTGCCATCAAAAGAGTCGAATGAAAATAAATGTGAACATTTACCAATTCGGATTTCACATAATTTGATCAAAATGAATACTGGAACAGGCCCGAATATTTTAAATTTGGTCGAACCAGCGAAAGGTCATAATTTTACAGATATTTATATTATTTAAGTCCATGTGACCAAGTGATAAGAGATCTTAGGTCATTTTGCAACAGAAGCCGACAAACTGGATCGTCATAAGAGGCACAGAGATAGCTTAAAGTCATAAAAATTGGAATGCAGTTGAGGAAAATCATTAATGAAAAGAAGGAATAATAATGGATCGATATGAGTCCCTGCGGATCCCCAAAAGAAACGAAAAAGAATGTGCACTGTAAGCCCCAGTTGAAAGAATTTTTAGAATTCTAGGTAAATATACAAGAAAATAAAATATTGCTTTAAATAAATTTAAAATATTAAAATTTGCAACTTTCTTGTTGGATTAAAAATAAATCTTTCGAGTTCTTTTTATGCGTCCAGAAATTTTTGATTTGATAACTTATTACAAAAGTACCTTTTTAGTACCTTTACCTTTACCTAGGTACTAAAAAATTCAGATACCTTTTACCTTACCTAGGTATAATTTTTGGCATTTACCTTGTACCTTACCTAGGTAAAAATAATGAGTACCTTTCCAATCACTGCTGAAGTCCCGCAATCATGACTACCACCTCTACACCTTTTTTTGAGAACTTAATTGGCAGGCCATAACTTCTTGAACAGCCCTCGAATTCCAAAATATTTTATTTTATTTTATTATTTAATTATTAAATAACACAAAAGAAAAACCAAATTTAAAAAATATCTTATGGTTTTCTCTCTAGAATTAAAAAAAACAACACTTAAAAAAACCTTTTCAAAGTTAGAAGACCTCCTTAAATTCTTAAATTAGGAATATTATATGCTTTAAATAGTTTTGGAATATTTGGTCAAAATCGGATTAATATACTTTATAGCTGCAATAGAAAATGAATCTTAGTTAGAAAAGCTTATTTGTTTTCCATGATTACGTTCCTAAACTCTGAAATTATGGATAATATTATGCTTTAAATTAGATGTGCAAAATTTGATCAAAATTAGATGACTATATTAGGATATACTTGTTTAGAACCGATTCGTCGGAAAATGCATTTTTTAGTGGGAAAACGTATTTGCTTTTGTGTGCTTTATCTATTCGTTTAGTTAGTTTTTAAATTCTATTTTATTTATAAAAGCATTCATTTTATTTTCCGAAGATGAAAAAAGACGTTTCAAATTGTTTTGTACACTAAACTTGCATACTTAAAAATATTTTCCCGGTTAAGTAGCTTTTTTCATCACAATTAGAAACTACTGTCTGAGTCATAAATTTGCTTGCTATTACGGTTTTGGATGTACGTTGCCAACAAATATGAAATAAATCACTATTTATAATTAAATATATAAGTTAAAATGTCAATAAAGGAATTTAAAAAAAAATATAATATGGGGCCCAAAAAAGTATGCTTCAAATTCATGAACAAATGAACTTGCAAAGATTAAACACTTTAAAGAGCAGGTATCTGCAGACGACTCAAAAAGCAAGGTGGTAGAGTGCTGTGAAGTGCATAGAAGTGTTTGGTGTCATCATCATTTAACGCCCAAGCACTGTTTATGTCAATTGACCCCACTTAAGTGGTCGTTCTTTCCGGGTCAACGATAAATGTGCCATTATGAAAAAAAAAATAAAATTACTTTATATTGTTCACAAATGCAGCATAATCCCAAAGTAACAACGAAATCAATATGCTAAATGAGCCATGCAAATAGATGAACTCTTATAAACAATTTGGCCCCACTTAAAGTGGGAGGAAAATGAAAAACATAAAACAAAAACATTAACACAGAGCATAAACTAGGGAAACAGAAAGAAAAGAGAGCATAATCATTTATTTTCGACACATCATTTATCAAATCCGGCTGCCAGCAGCTTGCCCCTTAAAAACTTTCCCTTTGTATAGTTTTTTTGTATTTTTTTTTTTGGTTTTGTTTTGGGGGCAGCATTAAAACTTTGCCGACGCATTTTGATTGAAGACTCTGGAAAAACATGAAAATTTTGTGCTTTTCTTTTGTGGGTGTATGGGCGTGGGATGTAGTAAGACCACGACCAGACCAACTTTGGTCATGCTCGTCATTTCGACCTACACCTCAACTGAAAACCTCTGTACTCTGTGTTTTTGCAAATTGAATGAAATTGGGAAAATGGGTGAATCGGTGAAAAGGCGTGGGAACAAGGCCTCCTACATGATTGGGGCTAGGGGTGGGGAAATGTGTCCCTAGAATGTGCTTGTTAAAGCTGAACTTGGTTGCAACAGTTAAGCCGATAAGGTTTTTTTGCGTTGGAAATGCAGGTGTCAAACGAATATAGAAATAGGTTTAAGTAAAGCTGTTTAAAAAATCCCCATGCTTTTTGCCCATAAATTTGTTTATAATTAGGTTGAATAGAAAGCTTAAAATATACATAAAACGGAAAACCCTAAAGTGAGTTTTGCATTTCCGATATGTACCAACTTTTTTACAAGTAATTGCCTTTCAGTTATATAAGTTCTTTTTTAGTCCACTTTCTCAACTTCCAGCAGCTAATTACATCCACACCCGCACATACAATTTGTAAAAGTTTAAGATTTGCCATCGAACTTCAAGTGGAAGCCACACAGCAAAAGCCAGTCGTCCCGTCCCCAAGCTTAAAGTGGCTCTCAAACTGTAGCCTATGCACATAACTTGCACAAAGTTGTCGCAAAAACTTCGACCTGCGGAAAAACTTGGACTTGTGCATGGTGAAAATTAGTTATTGTCTATGGAAAGTGCGTGGCAAAATAATAGCTATAAAGGTGGGTGGTGGCGGCGGCGGGGGAGAAATTCTACTGGTAAAGTTTTTTGATCAACTTCGGACAAAGCAAAAACGTTGCCAACTTTGTGACATTGACCAGAGCCCAATTTCGCTGCTTCGCCCCCCCCCGCCTCTCCTTTTGTTAGTTTCTTTAAACCAAAAGTTGGGCTCTAAAAATTATGCGTCTGGGTATTGGGGGAACGGGCGTTTTCCCGTCTCCATTATGTTCAAGCAGCTGACGCCCTGACAAGGACACGACCCAAAAAACACGAGAAAAATAATGAATACCAAAAAAGGGGCTAACCAACGAGTTAAACGTAGCACTTTCATCGCACAGTGGGGCATTGTTGAGTTGTTTTAGGGCAAAATTAAAAATTAGAAAACAAAAGCACATAAAATTTAATCAGCTTAGAAAGTCAATAAAAATACTAAAATACAAAAAATTGTACAAAATACATAAAAGACTGAAAAATTAAAAAAAAATTTTAACACTTCAAAATTTTAAAAATTACAAAAAATATTTAAACGTTTGATAGCCCATAAATACCACATAAAATATAAAATGATATAATTTGTCCCTTTTTAACAAATATTACGTAAAATTAATTACTATGGGTAACCTTCGATTTGCGTCCCACTAAAACAAATCTCATTAATTCGGCAAATGCAATTTATTTTATTAAAAAAGGCTCCTTCTATATTAATACTGGTTAAAAACTCTAAACCGAAGCCTCTTCTGTAGTCATAAATCAATATCCAGCCCACGTTTAACTGGTGAACTGAATGTTCATATTTTAGATCACCGAAAACAAATATTCAAATTTCTTGATCCTCAAAAATAAAAACTAA
The DNA here is from genome assembly GCA_018904225.1 of Lordiphosa mommai. Classification (NCBI taxonomy): domain Eukaryota; kingdom Metazoa; phylum Arthropoda; class Insecta; order Diptera; family Drosophilidae; genus Lordiphosa; species Lordiphosa mommai. The sequence goes on from JAEIFT010000180.1 coordinate 83,747, forward strand.
GTAATTCTATGCATTTGTTCTATTAAGGGCCGAGTTCACATCTTCCAGGTGTCAGATAATCATAAATCCGAGCTTCTCTCAATCTCCTGGCTTGAGTGCTTTTAAAGAAAATGGCCCGCAGTTTATTCAAGGCTAATTACTTTACAGCTGTTGCCAAATATAGCTGGTGAAGTTGACCGAATATATAAAAGTCTTAAAGAAAAAACTTTCTATTAGATGTTCCGATGCGGAATCGAACTCAGACCTCCCACCCTCTACTCATTGCAACTCAACCGGCCACAACATTACCGATTCAAATAAGATATAATTCAATTGGGGCTTGGCTTTAAGGGGATATTCTACCTTTGACGAGTGTTTTATGAGTTTTTTTACAAAAATTCTGGAGAGAAAACCATAAGAGTTTTTTCAATATGGTTTTTTGTTTTGTGTTACTAATTAATTAAATAGTAAAATAAAAAAAAAATGTTGGAATTCGAGGGCTGTTCAAAAAGTTATCGGCCTGCCAAATAAGGCCTCAAAAAAAAGGTGTAGAGGTGGTGGCCATGATTCCGGGACTCCATATTATCGAAATTGAAAACGGTAAATGAGGTTATGATCAGAATTGATGTAATTCTGGCCCGTACCTCAATCATATTAAAAAAATTTTTCTAAAATTGACAAACATTTAAAAAAAAAATTCGATTTTCGACGATTTTTTTTTGTTGTTTAGTGTAAAAAAATAGTAAAAAAATTTTTTATCTTCATGATTAGGTACGGGCCAGAATTACATCAATTCTGCGTCGATTGCAACATGGCTGATCAAAATCGGTTCCGTAGAACTGGCCCAATCATGGCTACCAGGTCAAAAAAAACGTGGTTTAGAGAAAAACGCGGTTAAAGTTTTCAGCAACGTTGAAAATACTCACATTGGCAAGAACATTGCTCCACTAAAACGGATATATCTGCTAAACTATTTCGAATAATTGAAAATGGTTTAAAGGGGATGAAACAAAAAAATCGAAAAAAAATATTTTCAAAGGTAGAAGACCCCCTTAAGGGGGACTTCTACCTTTTTTTTTTTTTAAATTCTGGAGAGAAAATCATAAGAGCTTTTTCTGTTTGGTTTTTGGATTTGAGTTATTAATAAGCAAGAACATTGCTCTAATAAAATGGATATAACTGCTAAACTATATTTGAAAATGGTTTTTAAGGGAATGAAAGGGGAATGTCCAAGCTATAATAATAAGGCAAAAAAAAAAAATCGAAAAAAAAACTTTCAAAGGTAGAAGACCCCCTTAACAGAATTAAATTTTTGAAGTTTAAAAAAAAATTGCCATTAATACCAATACCAGCCTTTGCATTAAAATATCTGAGCCAATTGAATTGTTGGAAATTTCATTACCTTTATTTATATCTAGCTTGACTCCATCGAACTGGGGATATGGCTTAAAATGTTTGTGTACTCTCCCCTAAATAAAGCTAGTTTTAAATAACTTAAATTTTCAAATTAATAATTTTTACATCAGATCGAAACGGAAGTTCCAACAATTAACGAAAAGAATAAAAATTCTTTTACTTTTTAAATCAATTAAAATAATAAATTTTTTTTTAATATCATATTCAATTAAAACACCTAGCATAATCGAAGCTATAAAAATTCTGAACTGAACCCGGTTTCAAAACAACTTTCTTTTAGTAGTAAAAGATTTTGTTTTTATCTCGGGCTCGAACCTCGGAGTAAAACTCTTTCGAATTTTATGAGTTTTGCAGCCCTATTCGTAAATACCAATTCCGATCCCAGCGTTGATTCCCAAACGCTCCTCATTTATATAGATCTTTCAGTTCCCTTGAGGTTCACACGAACATTCCGGCCACTGCTATTGTTAATTTGCTGGTCTAACTAAACCCAACATGAAACTTAACAGGTCCTGTTCTCTAACTATAATTTTCTATTTAAAAATTCGGTAATTTTAAAATTATTTAATGTTATCTCAAGTGAAATTGATCAGCAACTTGATTTATCAAACCTATAAACCCATCTTGTTCATTACTATAGGTTAGCAGCTCATTGTTAACACGCTTATAAATAAATAATAATAAATATAATGTGAACGATTTTATGACAGCTGTGTAAACTTCAGATGCTTTTAAAGCTCTGTTAATTGGTTTTCCTCAGTGTAGGGCATACAATACAATCATATTTTAGCCTGGCAACCGATACGAAATTCACAGCAGCGCAGTAGGCTTATAGTGTCGTAGTGCAACGTCACTGCACACGCTATACGGACGCGCCCTACACTGGTTTACATTAAGCTTATTAACTTATTCTCGCCTTGAGTAAAGGGTATTTCGAAGTTGAGCACTGCCGACTTAAACTTTCAGTTTATTTGTTTATTTTTGGTAATCTTTTTTGCAGTTGATCCCACTGTGAGATGTACGCATTGTTAGCCCAGCAGTGACCAGGGATCTGCAGTCAGTCCAAGCAACATGCTGTGGTCCCATATGCGTGCCTGCCTGCTAACAACAACAGCAAAACCAACGGGCACATAGAATCGGCATATGCTGGTTTCATTGTTCCATCGACCGAAAAGTTAAGCTGTGAATTTTATTTTGAAGGGGTTAAAGGTTTAGTGGTGGGAGGAGGTAGACAGCGCTGTAATTTGATTTATTTAACAATAATAAGTGGCGCAGGCATTTGAATTTTCATATATTTCCTTATGTACAATACTACTTCCTTCTTTATTCTATTTTGGCTCTTGTCGTTATTTCTTTTGCCTTGGTTTTTGCTCATTTGCTTATTTTGTCTTTTCTGTTTTCATTATAGTTTTCTTCCTGCTTTTTTCTTTCCAAATGCACATCACGTATACGCCTTGTCGTACACTTAACACAAATTGAATGAGTGTCCCCACTCTACGCTCAGCATTATTTAATCATCAGTTTTCGCTTCAAAAACAAATCCATTATATCATAAAATTTTTTTTTTTTTATTACAAAGATATTCACTTATTTCCTTCGTCCTTGCATCAAAATGGTTGGCTCAAAGTCAGTCAAGAAAATGTTGCTTCGTTTAATCCGCCAGGTCATCAAGGGCTAAAAATCATTTCCAGTTTAAACCAACATAAAATATTAGAACAGCGGGGGGTGGATTTTGGGGAGGGGGAAATTTGTCATGCAAACATGACTTGGCAGGCCGGGGCTCTTAGACGTAGCTGGAAATGCGCGCAGCAAATTGCATTTTCTGGTTTTTGTTTCTTTTGAGCTTGCTTTCTGTTTCTGGGAATAGACAGCTGCTGCGATTTGCTCTCCGCCTGACGGTGCCACACAGATTACATGACCATCGATATGTGTTTTGGCCGTGAGCCAGAAGTGAGCAGCTCCAAATGGTCTGGGCCATAAAAAAAAGTGCGCGTGTGTGTAGTTTTTTTTTTGTTTTTGGTTTTAATAACTTTCACATTTCTTTATGCGATTTACGTGCTTTGTTTTTAACGTTGCTTTTACTCCTCCCGGGTCAACTGTCTTTCCGCCCGAGGGGTGCTGTGGAGGCCAGGTGTCCAGGCTGATTAATTAGCCTAGATAAAGTTGAATGATATGTGAGAACATTTGTGGCCATTTGGGTTTTGCTTATCTGGTATTAACTTAATTTGTACTATTTGTGTCCTGTTAGTCCGCTTTGTTGTCCTTCTGCAGCTTAATCGCTTTATTGAACTTTTAGTTAAAGTGGCAATAAATTAGCTTAAGCTGAGTTGCTGTTGAGAGACTGCACCTGAAGCGCACTCAATTCATTTAATCAACTCTTATTTAGGGTACACTCCGTGCCACTTGAATAACACATTTGGACTTTAAAAATATGTTTAAAAAATAAGCGAAAAGGCAAAGCTTAATTCGAGTGCGTCAAAGTTTTTTGCTCCAACTGATCATTATAGATCGGATTTCTATGCAAAAGCATATTTGACATATTTTGAATATACTCAAAGAAAATGAATATAAAAAATATGAGTGTAATTTTTTTATATTGTATTATTTCTTAGAATTGTATCTGTTTTGTTATTGGTATCTAAGCTGTTAAATACAGTGACACGGATTTATTTTTCTTTATAAATTTAATTATTTTGTAAACCAACTCAAACCATGAAGATTTTATTAACAAAATACATTCTAAGCATACTAGATTTACCTGAATGCTAACTCAAAATTGATCTTTAGAAAAGAACTTCCCTTCATCAATTGTTCACAAGAAACATGACAGAACTAAATATTGGTACCTGTAAAAAATCTTAGAGATCTTTCCATCGACCAGTTAAAAATTATTATTCACGAGACTTAAAAATTGAAAATGAAATAACTATCTCCTAAAATCGACCACAAAAATTATTTAAAAAAATTTTTTAACTTTAATTTAAATTGTACAAAAATTAAAAAGTGCTGCAACGAACTAAGTTTTTATAATAAATTTTCCAATTTTACGTTTTCTGTCCGATAAAATGTTTTTATAAATTTAAAACGAACGTTCAACATCGCAAGATGTTATTGTTAAAAAATATTGTTTTAAAATTCTTTTTGAGTACAAACTTACGTTGTTTACGGCAATACAATTTGATAAATAATTTTTGATAAGCTGACCAACGCTTCCAAATAAGAATCTTAGCTTCATTAACGTTATCCAGTTTACAGTATTTATATATAATTAAATATTCATTTATCATCAAATGATATGGTGATATTAAAATTAACTGAACTAGAAGATTAAATTGCTAGCTGCTCTTTGCGCCTCGAACAAAATTGTGTTCGGAATTTTAACAAAATTATTTTCAATAAACAATAAATTTGAGATGTCGCTCATGTAATTTTTCTAAGCCATCTTAGTGTAAATAAAATAAAATATTTTCTGATGGGAAATGATAAAAATTAGTTTTAACTGTTATTCAAAAATTTTTAAAAAAAAAATTACCATTTAAATGTTAAAACAAAATTTTTATTTAAAAATTAATAATATAACAATTTAAAAAATTTTTTTGTGATAAAAATTGCAAATAAAAATTTATCCCATTTAAGGACTCGCCATTCAAAATTATGAAGATTCATGTACACCATTTTATCAGGGGATCCATATTTCGTAGTAATTTTTTTCACTTCCATAACTGTTATTTTCGGTCCCTGATAAAAGTGAATATTTTAATTTATTTATCGATATCTGTGCACGATGGAAAAGTTAATTGCTTTTGGCAAGGGTAGCTTTTGAATAACCCTCGTATGTTCAGCGACAATATATTTTTTATTTTGGATGTGCTATGGAAATAATACCGTTAAATACGGTTTGTAAATTATTGAACTACTGATTTGTTCACTTTAATTCAGTATTATACAAAAGAAAATGTGAAGTACAGTCAACAACAGACAAGAAGAGGCAGGGTGACAAAAAAAAAGGCAACAAAAAACAAAGAAATTATTTTATAAGAACTTTAGTAAAAATTGAAGCAGTAAAAAAACCCAGCAGCGAAAGTGGCACTAAAAAGTAGTTTATTTAAGTAGTTCAGCGCAAAAAAAGGACATTTTTAGGTAGAAGTAAACCAGCAACGAAGTGTTACTCTCTCTCTCTCCCTCTCTCTTTAGCTGCACTTTTTGATGGTATGCTGCCTGTATTTGCATAAGTGTGAACGTATGTGTGTTTGTGCATGTTTCTGCTTTACTTTTCTTTACAAAAACGCATAAAAAAATAACCTAGAAATGCAAGAAAATGTGAGTGAATGATGCAAACATGCGAGTAGATGCAAATGTTTATATTATCAGCAAAAAAATAAATATACAAACTTTTGCCAGCTTTGGCAAGTAACTTTTGCAATTACAAAACTTACAAATGCATGGGTAAATAGACGGATTTTCAGTTAGTTCGAGCAGAGCTTTAAGCAGTTGAACAATCAAGATGCCCTGTTGCCTGTCGCCTTCCTCCACTTTTGTATTGTGAATCTGCCATCTTGCAACCGAAAAAAAATAATATGCCAGACGAGGCGCAAGCACCTCCTCCTAGTCGTGGGTTGTGCCGGCGGGAGATTTTCGTCCACTAAAATGCTATTTTTCACTCTATTCGAGCGGAAGTTGAGCGACAGCAAACGAAGCCAGCAGCACGCCCCGGCAGCAGGAGCAGCAGCAAAACCGGATGTTTAGCATGCTAACAGACGTACAACAACAACAGCAGGAACAGCAGCCAGCTAGCGTTGTCGCTCTGTTGACAACAATTGTGCATTTGAATGCCGCTTGGGGAACCCTCTGTCAGGCAAAGCAACCAAAAATAGAGAAAACTACAACACCAATAACTACTCTAGCACATAAAAAAAAAAAAATGCCAACACAACACATGACAATACGCAAAAGTTTCAGCTATCGCTCGTGGTCTTAAATATTTCCAACAGAATTTTGTATTCTGCTCCACTTTGCTGCCAGTTCTGACGATTATGAAAAGCCGCCGGTATGATGACATAGGCAACTCGGGGTGAGAGATTATCCTGAGTGTGCCTGCTAGACGCAGCACAGAAAAAAATGGCATAAAAAAATACAGTTTTACCCTTGAGAGGAAACTTGGAAATAAGCTTTAGTTCAGTTCAGAATAAGAGAAATGCCCCAAAGAAATTAGTAATCCCTCCTCGTATATTAAACAATTTAATTTAGCCCACAATTATTAAGCTATATGGTGTGATTGGAATGAATGCTTTGGAATTCTTTGACATAACTTCCGTGTTTTTTATCCGATCTTATGGGAATTTAAAAAATAAATATATATAAGGTCTAATTGAATATCAAACTCGAGGTCATATTAGTTATGTATTGATGGATCATGAATAAAAAATTAAGCTCGTGCGAGAAGATTATCGACACCGCGGAGGAGTATTTTGGAGACCTTTAGGAAAAAATTACTTTTCGGGATCAAAAAGTTGGAAAATCGTTTTACATTGTATGGGGGACTACATTGAATAAAATAAAATAAAAATTGATTAAAAAGATTTTAGGAGGTTGCAGGGGAAAATTTATAAAATCCCTACACTCAGAAAAATAAAACCTAGAATTAAGGAATTCTCTATTCTTATGTCGCCCAGACAAACTCGACTTTGGGCCATTTCTCTTAAAGCTGACCAATATTTCTTAATAATGGTTCGAAATAATCCGCTCTAAAATTAGCCAAATCTCCGTTAAAATAGAGATCTTTAGGGATTTGGATTTATTTAAACCAGGGACCGTAACGGTTATAAGTTATAACTATAAAAATCAATTGTAATTAATCACTTATGATTTATATTTTTAAAGATCAATCAAAAAAATTATTTTTGATTTTTATTTAAAAAATTATTTTAAAATATTAATTTTTGATTTTTATTATAAAAAAATCAATTATAAAAAAATATTTTTAAAAAAATTAATTATAAAAATCAAGATTGATTTTATAAAATAAAAACAAAAAATAAAAAACAAACTGCTTTAAATATTTAAATTTTTCAAAAACAAAAAAAAAATATTGAAACAATTGTTAAAACTACCTAAAATTCGTACTTCATACATATATTTGGAAAATACTAAAAAAAAAATCGAAATGTACCGAAATTCAAATTCCCCAAAGCAGTAAAATATGCCAAAAATATCAGATTGTACTAAACTATATAAAAAGAATAATAAATTTATATAAAACATATTTTTATGGTTGATTTAATATTAGAAACAGTAATTTTTCAACATACTTTGCAGACCTTTTGATATATTTAAAACAGATTGATTTTTATTTTCCTGATCCAGAATTTTATTTTTTATTTTTATTTTTTTTAAATTTTTTTTTTATTTTTATTTTTAAAAATCAATCTTGATTATTATTATTGTTTTTTTTTAATAAAAATTACTCATGAGTTTTATAATTAATTTTTCAAAATAAAAATCAAAAATGAAGATTTAAAACTCATTTTTAAAATAAAAATCAAAAATAGTTTTTAACAATGATTTTTAAAAATAAAAATCTAAAATAACGGTTCATTACATATTTCCAAAGTCCATAAAAAACAAATTTATTCATATATTTGATGTATGTATAGGACATCTGCATCCCAATGATTTTTTTAGTTTAAAAATTACCCCATAACCGTTATTTTCGGTCCCTGCTTTAAATCCTTACTATAATATATATCAGCTCTAAAAAACAAATAAACTGTTTGAAACATTAAATCTGAGTTAGCTTTTACTTACATTACATTTTTCGAAATTAAAAAAGATTTTTTTAATTAAAATCCAGAATCTTCATTTCTTAAATTTAAATTATCATTTTTCTAACATTTCTATATTCAAGGGAGGATTTTTTGTAGACTTAGAAATCCATTACATTTAATTAGAGGTATCATATTAACCAAAGAAAATTTGTTTAAGATTTTTATAAATTTGTTTTCTATATCTTAAAAAGAGAATATGATTCTGGATATTCTTTAAGGGCAATTTTCTAAAATGTAAGACTCTTTTCTGAGTGTATATTTGGTTGTTTTACCAATTGAAATATATATTTGAAATAATTACAAATCAAAAAACTGAATAATAAGAAACCATAACAATACCGGTATTGGCGTCTCGGAATGGTTCCGATTTTTTCGATTCCTATTATAACGGTTAAAGGTTTTCGGTTCTCAAAAAAATGTAATATCGGTTCCGGTTTCCATACCGGTACCTAGCTTTCTACGGTTTATTTCCCTGATATTATTCCCTGATTTCAATATAAATTAATTTTCCATTATTGATATGAATTTTATGTGCACTAGCTGCAAATCCGTGTTGTTCAAAAGTTAAGATAAGTTTCACATCCCCTAATGCAATTTTCTTTAACTTAAAGTCCTTAAGAATTTGAATATTTTTCGTGTTGGCTTAGTGATTTAAGTAAAGCAAGTTTAACTGCCGTTTTGTTGTGTCTCAAGTTTACCACATTTCATTTAGACATTTAGACATTTTTACGGACTTTCGGTTACACTTTAAAACTTTTTCTGACCTTACCTGTTCCACCTAATCACTCAAACAGTTCGAAAACTTTGCTTCATTGCACACGCCAACCACACACACACACACAGAAATACTAACTGCCAGGGGGCACCGCCAGCAGCGGTGAGTGGGTTCTCATTGCGTAACTATCCGAAAATCAAACAACTGGCGCCTTTCCAACTTGCAATTGCCTTTCGGCAAGTGCATTTGACAGCCCTTGGGTTAAAGGCTAAAGCTAGCAAAACAATTTTCACATTTGTTCCTGGAAAAATGTCACAAAAAGAACAGCTCGGAGTTAGAGATGTACAAGTGAGTGACACCGTGAGGGAATATGAAAAGGGGAATTTGTCACAGTGTAAGGTAAATATGCAAATGTGGATTAATAAGTCAGTAAAAATTTATTTTAAAATTTGGGCTTCTAAAGTAGTATTCGATTTTTTTTCCACTTGAAAAATTGTTTTTTTAAATGTTATATCTTTATTTTAAAAAAGTTCTAAAAATTTTTGACAAAATTTTATTTGAGACTAAAAAAAAGTTTCAATTTATGATTTAATGGCAAATTCAATAAAAATGGAGTTTCTAAAAAAAATTATAAAATCTGGTTAAAATAGCCCAAAACTGAAACAAACATGATCTGCGTATGGTATACACCTACGAACTAGGTGGGGTGACCGCCAGAGTGCGCTGCTATCGCAAAAAATATTATAGTGCCTTATAGTCCATTCATATTTAGGCAGACATTTCCCTTAGCCCTTAGTTTTGTTTTGACAGCTGATTGTTGTTGACGTGTTTGGCATCCTGTAGAGTATGGAAAAAAGATTTTCAACTGATTGAGTGGAATTTTCTACAAAAATAACTGTCCTAATTTTTTTAAGTGCAGATAGTTATCAGCCCAGCTTTAATTATGCATTTTAACTATCAAATACCAAGAAGAATCTTTTCTCATTAATCCAGTTTTTGAACGAAATGAAGCTTCGAGCACTTCATTCCTGCTTACCTGCTGCGTGAGTCTCGCTCACAACAGTATTGCCATTTCTAGTCACGCATCAATTTCCACGTGTATGTGGCATTTCCTTATATATATATACACAACCTAACTCTAAAAGCGTAAGCGTAAGCGACACTTGTGGGCGCCCCATTAAGCACAGCCAAAGCTAGAGAAAGAGCGAGAAAAAGTGGAAGAAAGTGTGAAGGAGCAGCTGGTGGCTTTTGCTTTTCGCCAGTTAATTGGAATGCATTTCGAGTGCTCTGCCAGCACAAATTGAAAACTGTGACTGAAGCAGTTGCTAAACAATTTGGCTACTGATTTCATTTCCCCTCAGAGCCAATTATCTTCAAAAAAATCCGAAAAGCACATTTTCCGCTCTGCTGGCATATAATTTTCATCAGCAAAAGAATATCGAAAAAAGAAACTACTTTACCATAATCCTTTTCAATCAATTTTTGAATCTCTGCATCCGCCATAGAATAAAACTCGATTTGATTTCGTATTTATATTCAATTTCTTTTTGATATTTGGTCTGTGTGCCAAATTTTTTCTCTCCGAAATCAAGTTTGTACATTTTGTTGTTTTGCTAGAAATTGAATTTACTGAAGTTGAGTGTAATTTGTGCATGTAGAATTTTATAAAAATAAATGTTCCTTTATTCTTTTAGCCAAATTGCTCGCAGTTTTCATCCCATAATTTATGGGTTTGCTTAACCACTAGACTCAAGCTGTTCCCGTTCACAACAAATACTTAAACCGTTTCAGGCCTGCCCCTCTTTTTTCCGCTCGACTCGGCTATTTTAAAAATCGCTTAACGTTGGCACAAATGAAACATCAAAGATTTACGAGCAATGATTAAGGCGTTTTGCGGCGCGCTGAAAATAACAAGAGAGTTTTCTGGCATCGCTTAAAACGGCCTGAAACAAAGTGCAAAAAGTGTTGAAATTCTTGTTCGCCGTTTTTTTTTTTTATTTATTGAAGTGCTAAGCAGTAAGCCTTTGTAGTCGTAAAGGGAAGGAAAGCATCCGAAGAGCGGATACTTAATTTTCTCATTTTTTGTTTTAAACAGACAAAGGCTTGAGGCTTAAGGTTAATAAAAGTGCAGTACAATGAAATTGAGCAAAAATCATGGACTTTGTTTCTGATTGATATTTTTCTTTCACAAAAAAAAAAAAAATATTTTCGATGAGAAAGTTTATTAGAAGTTATTAATATTTTTTGATTTTCATTCAACCGGGAGAGAAAAAGTTTTAAGAACTATTTCAATTTGATTTTAAGTCGGGAATACATCTTAATAACAACTGAAACGAAAGCAAAAATTTAAAAATTCTTTAAAAATAATTTTCGCCTTGGAAGGTGGTGTTTCATTTATCGACCTTGGCGGAGCATTTTTCAATAACAGAAAATCACTTTTCTAATTATTTTGCGTGCTTAGCTTTCAAACCGAGTTTTAAGTCAATTGGAGGAAAAAAATGATTCCGCCTTATTTCCCATTTTCACCACATATAGACATAATATTGTCCAAATTTCAGCTTTCTCGCTTTTACGGTTTATTCTGTGCGTAAATTGCGTGCGTAAATCAGTGGATCAGTGAGATAAGAAACGCACTCTTTTCGAATTTTTGTGCTAAATTTCTCGAAATCGATACATTTTAAGTAGAAAGTGTCGTTGAATTATTTGTAGGCCTATTTATCGAATATGTGACTTTTAATAAATTTTAAAATCGGTGAAATATGTAAAATCACAGCCAAAAAATGGCTTAATGAAAAACGGAAAATTTTAAAACTCTTCAAAGACAATATCACCACAGAAAAATAAAAAAAAAACATTTGGAGCCCATATTCATTAAAATCTCGGTTTCGAACAGAAGACAGAAAAAAAGTTTATGTTGTTGACTAGTGTTATTGATGAGTAAAGCTAATGACACACATACTGGCAGGCTGTCAGGCTGCGGTTCAGACGAAGTAGAATATATGGTTATTTTCTATATGGCAATCCAGATGCCAGATCAACAGTTGACATTTCTCTGGCAATGCTCTTCATACGTATTTTTAATCTGTCAATTTTTATCAAAGCTACCATAATCTAAGTAAATGTTTTATTTTCTTATTTATTTGATTGCCAACTTGCCTTAATTAGATCTTATCAAAGAATGCAGATAATACTGAACACGTATTTAGCATTAAGTTATGAATAATTGGGAAAAAAACAAGAAATTAACGTATAGATATTTATTACCAAAGGATTTTTGTTCCAAAATTTTTGATTCATTTAAATGTATACTTTCCAGGGATCGTAATTTTTTTTTTTATTTTTTATTTTTAAATCAAAAAAATCATCCACTTAGAATCGTCGTAGAAGAATTCTAATTATACCAAAATGATTATTTTTCGATTATCTATGCAATTTCGACATGATTTTTATTTTTATAAGTTTTAACTATATTCCTTAATGCTAATGATTATTTTTAAGTAATATTTTAAAACTTATGCGATAATCATTATTTTTGAGCGAAAAAAATAAAACTCAAAAATAATGATTATGACCTTATCATAACGAACTTTGGCAAGTTTATTCTTATCCTTAATAAGTGAAGCAAGACGAATCTATAAAATCTAAATTGTGGATAAAAAAAATTTTGATAAAAGTTCCTTTTGATAAAAATATCATATCATATAATTCGTCATATAACGTATGACAGATGTATATATTTATATATTATCCAATAAAAGTCATAGAGAAGAGTGTAAAATATTAGCTTGATATCAGTAAAATTGTTGGAGGATTTCAATATTTTGTCGCAAATTTTAAATAAAACTTGATTCGCGTTCGAACAACATACAAAATTTGATTAATTTATTGCTTCAAGACGGACAGAGCTTTATAGACTCGGCAATTGATGCTGATCAATAATATCTAACTACATTATGGGGCCGACGATGCTTACTTCTGTCTGTTACATACATTTTTTCAAACTTAATATATACTTTTAACTTAAGGGCCTGATCTCAGATGACATAAATTTTATTTTTGGCATAATATTTCATATAAATAACACAGCTGTTCAAAAGCATTCTGATTTCAAAGCTCTACAAAAGTGTTTCTATTCATATGAAAAATTTTAATGCTATCTGAGAATATGCCTTTTCGAGTAAAGGATGTAGAAACCTCAAATCATTCTCGCCTCTAAATACGTTTTTTCAACCCACAGAATATTAAGTTTAGTGTCAAGGCCGATTACTTATCAGCCATCCCAAGTATATCTCAAGACTTAAACCCTTTCTTTTCTCTCTCTCATTCACATGCTTACATATGCCGACTTAATTTCTAATTAACATAAGCTTGGTGTTAGATTTTTCACACACATTGCCTGGGGGTCTTTACACAACCCAACTCATTTTTGTCTTACTTAATTATGCTTTGCACTGATTTGTTATTGTTTACAGCCTGCATGCGCACACAAGCGCCCGCCCACCCACACACACACACTCTTTCGCATACTGACATTTCGACATGCCAACCCAATTAGGTTTCACTTAGTGTAGGGCAACACCAAAGTCGATCCCACAGCTGATTACCAAAAATTTGTATATATGGGCTTCTTTGCCCTAAGGGAGTTCGATACCCAGTGAGCAGGAGAATGAGAAAGGTAGATTCGGTAAGTGAAAATGAGGAGGTGCCAAAAAGTCGTACGTAAATTACTCTGAACAGTACTCGATTTAAGTAATCGCAGTTTACCAAAATGAATTGAAAAAAAAAAATTGTTTGTTCAAGAATAAAAGAATTATATTAAAACAATAAAAATGTATTCATAAAAATGAGAATATTCGAACTCAAATCGCATAATGGTCTAGATACAAAAAATTCTAAAATATTTAAATCGAGTAGAGAACTTGGGACTGGACACTTCTTCATCCAACTTCGACATCGAAATACCCTTTTAGTTTGTAATTAAAGTTTTTAAATTCGCGGGTGTTAGATTCAAGTATTTTAAACTACCGAGATCCTACTTGATCCTATGACATACATTATTATACTTTTTACTTTCAAACTCAGTAAATTATAAAGTATGAAATTTTAGTTTTCTGAGTTGCTTATTTAGACTTTTTCATTTTGAGTTCAGTTTTCCCCAGTTTAGCTCACTGAGTAACACTTAGTCGATTCACACCCGATTACTGCATTCTTTCTCACTTCGTTTTTTTTTATTATTGTTATTTTTGCTCTTGGACCATTTGGCAATTTTTCTGTTTTACTTTGTTTGGTTCCCAGAGAATCCTTTGGAGGCTTATAGTTTTGTAATTGTTTCGGGGGGCGGGGGTAAGCGCTGTTTTCTTGTTTATTATTGTTGTTATTTTTAGACTGATTCGTTTGTGTTGTTGTTGTTGTTGCCAGGGCTTTAAATTGCTTTTTATTCCGCCCCAGCTGGCTGCCGGGGTGAGGATTTGGGTTTGACTCGCATTTTGTTTTTTTTTTTTTCCTTTCTGTATTTTTTCGAGAGCTCGACGAATTTGCATTTCGCTGCTGCGAAAATGTGTGTAGCGGAGCGCATAAATAATGTGTGAGCTTACCAGTTGGCCTCGTCCCCAAACCGTAAAGGGGGGCCGCCTCTCGGGTGCCGTTTAAATGATTTATAGGCATTTTAATCTAATTAATGCCATCGCGAGCCAAAGAGATATTCGCATTGGTCCTTTTGCTAATTGTCTAGCAAGTATCACCAAGATGATGGTTGGGTATAGTCTGCAATCTGCGACAGCTGTTGCCGCTCTCCTTGGCTTGCGTACTTCTTCCGCCATTAGGTGCATTTGTCGACGGGTTGGCATTATGCTTTCATGGCTTTAGTTTTGCGAAAAATATAAAATAAAATATGAATACAAAATGTGTAAAAGTTGTTGATGTCTAAACGACTTTTTGGGCAAATAGGAAAAGTTTTGCTGCAGTCTTGAAGTGTCTTTGCGATGATTGTGCAAAATGAAATCAGAAAGTAAGCAACTAACTGAAAAGAGTCAAGCACATGCTTACAAATATCAAGTATACGCAAACAGCTGAAAAGTAGGCAACATTTTTTAAATGGGGTCCTACTTCTTCGCCCAGCACACACAAATTTATTTTTACATAAATCATTATTTATATTTTTCTGTTTTAGATCTAATAACCATTATTCTTATTGCTTCTAACAGCAGCTTTTTTTCACGAATAGCAAACGCATTTTGGTATATGATTGAAAAATAAACCAACAGAATTGAAATGGATTTTTATTTATTATTTCGCCTTCAAAGATATTTACATTACTATTAAAATTAAAATAATTTGTCAGATTTTAAAAATTTGCAAACAAAACCAAGTTGAGCTGTCTTCATTGTTAAAATTTTAATGTTGCTTACGAGGCGTATGAGTATAAAATTGATTTAATTTTATACTATAAATCAGTAACAACTTTTTAACTTCGCCTTGTCAATTAAAACTAAAAATTAAATTTATATACATATTTGACATTTTATTTTTGCATTAAAATGTTCACACTAATAAATTTATGTGCTTCATACTTTAATATAGTAGATCTAAGCACTGCGAAAGATAGTTTCTGTTATTGTTATTATTAATATTTTTTTTATTGTTTTCAAAAAAAAAAATCACTATCAGCGGTTCAAAGTTCTACACAAAGAGAATATAATCCTATTTTTGGACATCTTCACCACTAACAGTTCCAGATAAACGACAAAGAACATTAAACTTAAAAAAAATTATAGCATCGTAACGGTGTATCCAATTAAGGCGACCCAGATTGTCATTCTACTATTTTTATGTCTTCTATCCGAGAAAAAATAAAGGGTTTAAAAAGTCGACACTTAAGTCGGATTTTAACGAAATTTAATGCATTTTTTCTGTAACCAAAAAAAAAATTTCATAAAAATACCAAAACAAACGTTGTAATATTAAGTTCACAATTTCTTTCGCTTAAATCGGATGCACCGTTGTAATGCAATAATTTTTAAAGTGTGATCTAAAAATAGGGTTATACTATGAGTTTTTATTAAAACCGAAAAAAAGGGTGGCTGAGTTCACATGGAATGACCCATATACCCGATGCGGTTTTCACTTAAGTAAAATTGAGTGTGGTACATGCTCACTCTTCTAATAATCGGTAGTCGATAACAAATGGATGTGCCCTTAGTTTTACGCAACAACATTTGTACCACATTCGATTCCGAATTTTTTGTCCAATCAAATTATTGCCAAAGTTTATATGCTTTGGGCGCGTTCAGCAGAGACACATGATTACTGATCAGCATAACTAAACTACTCTTATTATTTATCATTCTTTTGGGGTTTTTTGATAAATTGACATTTGAAAAAGCTCCATGTAAATATCAAAATAATATACAAGAGGAAATGAATAGCCTACTACTACTACGTGAATTGCTAAGAAATATATCATGAACACGGAGCGAGTTCTTCTGCTGAACACGGCCATTGTCTCATATAATTAATTTTTAATTTAATTTTTAATAATAATTTAAGTAATTTAAAATCAAATCAACCCGAAACTGCTTATAAATAAAATGCTATATATTAAAAAGGGGCAACACTGCGTATGCGTGATATTTACTTAAAAAACTTTAAAGCCTTCTCGAGACTGATAAAACATTATTTTTTTTTTACTTCTGAGCTTAGTATATATCAACTCAAAATATTCCAAATATCGAACATACGAAATATAAAATTATCGATAGATTTTAAAGAAATTGTAATAGCCATTGGAAAAGCCAGTTCTAATCAATCTTTATTAAAGGATATATTATATGCAAAATAACAATGTCTCAGCTGATATAAGGCAATTTAAAATAATATTCGTAGGATTAAAACATTAAACCTATAAGCAGACTCGTCAAATTTAATCTGTTAAGGCAGCTGATCGCAATGAAATAATCTGAATTAATTTTCTTTCGTTGTGGCAAGAGGTTAAAGCTAGATTATTTTAAGATATTGATGATTGATAAGATGAAATGATCAAATAATCGTTCTGCCTCGCACCCTATGATATTAGATTGTTAATTCGGTTCTCAGTTCAGTTAATACTCTTTTTTTTTAATAAATAAATCATGAATGTTGAGCTTGACTCAATCTATGGAAATCTACAATTAATATAGGGTGGCTAATG
The DNA here is from genome assembly GCA_018904225.1 of Lordiphosa mommai. Lineage (NCBI taxonomy): Eukaryota > Metazoa > Arthropoda > Insecta > Diptera > Drosophilidae > Lordiphosa > Lordiphosa mommai. Next base: position 100,866 of record JAEIFT010000180.1, read on the forward strand.
AATGATGCTACCAAAAAATAAGAAATAGCTTTTATTCTGTGTGGTTAATCGGTTACTTTCTTTATTTGGATTTTATAGTCTGATTTTTAAATTTCAAATTTTTTGGCTAATCAAAAATGTCATTACTTTTCCAATTTTTTAATAATTTTGCCTTAAAACTTAATTCGTAGTAATGAAAATATAATTGTAGCAAATTTTATAATTATATTGAAATTTTTGATGTACCAATAATCGTATTGCTAATGGTAATACAATAACTCATTAGCCATAATTAAATTAAGTCAGACAAGCAATCATATTTAATTAATATTCCCTTTAACTCAAATGCTTTACCAAATTACGCCACTGACTGGCTATTGGTTTGATATTTCAAGCTGCGATTTCTTGTATAATTGAATTCTCAAGAAATGGTTTTATTTTTTTTTTTATAAGTTTCATTGGAATATCAAGTGAATTTTATAACCAGTATCCTTGATTTGCAATCTTTCTTTGCCTTTTCTTCAAAACAAAAGGCAAATTCAATACGCAATATCAATAAACAGATGATAACAAGCAACACTTAACCCAAGCCCCTCAAGGAGGGAAACCAGGTGATTGCCATTTTTTTTGTTCTCTTTCTTCTATTTCCATAGAAAGCTTGCGCCAAGGACAACCCAAGACGAAGGCAAATAGCAGAAAGCGAAAATAAATAAATACAAAATATGCTCAAATTGGAATAAAGTAAAGTCGGGGAAATATAAACTCTTATTTGTTTTTCAGTGGCCTTTGAGTTTTCCCCATGTTGGGTAATTGTTATTTGATATGCGCACAAACACAGACTCAAGCACAAATAAACCCACACACCCACACAGAGAAAAGTCAAACATAATGCTGAAATGTTATTGCGCCTTTGGCATGTTTGTGGAAACTGCAGAGTGAGGGAGCGGGAGGCACATGAAAATGTTTAAAAAAAAAATTCCCAATAAATGTCCAAATTTGTAGCTATAAGCGAGATTCAATTAAAACTTTAAAGTGCTGCCTAAAGATTGCCCGAGCAATTAGTAGCCAACAACTTCAATGCCCATGAGCTAGTTGCAACTTTGAGATACAAATGCAAGAATAGATACAGATATGTATGACGTACATGTTGGGAATACTACAAACTGCAGGGCACGAACAAAAAGTTTAGCTATTATGCAACAAAAACCGCTACCAGGCTTCAAAAGCTGTGAATTTTGTACAGTGAAAGAAATTTGAAGTTAAGTCGTGCAGGTCTCTAGTTCCCTCATTGGTTCCCCATAAAAAATGTATAAAAATAACCATTTTATGATAATTTAAGCTGCAAGTCAGAAAGTCAGTCAGTTATGCGGAAAATCGCCCTGCCCCTAGATCCCTTAACCATTTTTCTCTCTGTACACATGCGAGCACTCTCATGCCCAACAAGACTGCACTTTTATTTGTTTGCTGCCAGCCATAAACATTTCTAGTGACTTAACGTAATTAAAAAGTTTACATAAACAACAACAACAACAGCAGCAGCAAAATTGTACAACAAACCAGAGAGAATTTTGATGAAGTGCACACTGAATGCCTTAGACGAGCGAACGGGCTTAGAATGAAGCCAACGGATGATGCAGCTGATAATAATGATGATGATGATGCATCATCTTATTAAAGTTATAAAAGAACTTATGCGTGCGCAAGCCACAAAAATGCAACGGGTTGTGGTGGAAGCACTCAAAAGTAAAGCAAGCGTAAGTAACTTACAATGTTTACAAGTTATGCATTCATTTTAGAGCTATGCTGTGAATGCGTATAGATTGAATTACTGAACAAAGATTTTGTGAGACTTTTGAGCATACAAGTGGCAAAGTATTAGGAACACTCTGCTTGGGAATATTAATTTCTACAAAATTCATACACTTCACACAGATAGGTTGAGCATATATTTCGGCAGCCGTCTTCAGGGCGAACTACAAACATTTTAATACACCAATATTATAAGTGTTTTAGACTACTTTCTATTGCTTAGATTGGAAAATGATCTTCAACAAGATTATTAGAAATTGGATACCCTTTAAACTTATACCTTGCTTGACTCCATCCAAATTTTCTAACTTGAGATATGGTTAAAACATAAGAGTACCTACCGAAAAAAATTCTAACTCGAAAACGAATCCAAACAAAAATTTTTAATTTCTTTTTTGAGTTCAGCATTCCACAAAAGTTCAAAAAAAATATAAAGTCTTCAACGGGCCATTTTTTTTTAAATTTTGTAAATTAGTGTTTTCAACATATAAATGAATTTGATGGTTTCTCGGAAAAACGAGCAGCTACGATTTTAGATTTCAAAGTTTATGACCTATAATCACGTACAAAACGAACTGTGTTCTCAGTTTTTGGAGTCATTTGAGTCAAGAGGAGTATAGTGGTTATAAGAGAGTCACAATATGCTTTAATGGAACGCGAAATACCCTTGATTAGACTGAGGTACCACAAACCAGCATCATTTGTCTATTAATGAATAATTGTGACAACAATAGTCTTTAAAAATGTAAAGTGTTATTCCAGCATTAAAGCTACTCGAATTAAAATTTAGAAATTGTTGGATTTTACTCTCAAAACTTAATTCAGCACAACCCGAAAAAAAAATCCAGCTAGATATTATTTTAGTTTGATATGCAGTCTTGTAAATTCTTTGTGGCCAAGTGGCAAACAGGTTGATAAAGTTCTGCTTTTGGCGCAGCTTCCTATATGATAAAATCCGGCTAGCACTTATCCGTAAGGTGTTCATCGTATTGGTGAACAAGTTAGTGATTACTGTCCAAAATTTGGAGAGTTTATTGCAGCTGCAAAAAAATTTTTTCTGAAGTTCCTTTAAAAGCCTTCAATTCTTCAAAAAACATTTTCACATATCCAAAAATGACAGTACCAAAATAATCATACTCCCAAATAATTCAAACAAATTAGAAAAGGATTCATAACTACGAAATTATTTAGGTGCCAATTTCCAGCTTTATACATTTAATTCCTAAATACAGAACTCAATTTTAAGAAAAAATGAAGGAAAAACAAAAATATTGTACCTATTCGCGGCAATTAACTTTTGTTTACATATATTCGTGATTTAGTTGTTAAAAATAATTGGCATAATTTTGAAGAGTGAGTTATTTAGTTTGGTATCGGATGCAATTATACAGATATTTTCCATATTTTTCTTATCAATTTCTTTCCGTAAATTTTTTAAAAACTGAAATTAAAAAAAAACACGTTTGACCGCGTGCGTGTTAGTTAAAACGGTAAATATACGATCACATTAAATAAATATTTCAACCAAAACAGAATTTTCATGGATCACCCATATATTCTTGTTCAGCATCAATAGCCGAGTCGATATAGGCAAAAATTCAATTTACCCTTATGATAGTAACAGGAATTTAGTGCGCACATTATGCGAGGCTACTAAAGTCACCAGCGAAAACCTTAGCCGTGAATACAGTTTGGAGAACATAAGACTACAAAATTACTTTTTTGTCTTTAATTACACTAGTTTACAAAAAAAAAAAAAAAATAAAGACCCATTGAAGCTGTTATTTTTGTATGATGAACTTTGGAATGCTGATGTCAAAAAATAAATTCAAAAATTGTTGTATGGATACGTTTTTGAGTTAGAATTTTTTTCAGTTTTTTTGGTAGGTACCCTTACATTTTATGACATATCTCGAGATAGAAACTTTAGATGTCGTCAAGCAAGATATTAATCTAGAGGGTATGCAATTTTCAATAATCTAGTTGAAGATCATTTTCCAATCGGTTTAGTAGTTTAAATCCTACAAGCAAAAATATTTCGAAAATTCCGATATTTTTGTAAAATCTGTAAAAGGTAGAAAATGAAAAAAATAAATTGCTTTTTTCTTTTGTTCGTACAAATAGCACTTCTACGAAGATAATGAGGTATTGGTAAAGAATATCTATGGATAAATAAAGGAGCTGTGAGCAATTGAGTACAAGTACTAACAGTCAAATTTCAGTGTTTTATGTATTTATTAAAAAAAATTTTTATTTTTTCTTCGTTTTTGGCCTTGCTCTTAATTTTTTTCTGTGATTTGGCTTCTATTGAAACTCGTACATTGAGCAAAAAAGCAAAGTAAAAAAAAAATTTTTTTTTAATGAACACGTAAAATAGTCAAATTTGACCCCTAGTTGTTTCACACAATTGCTTACAACTTCGCTATTTATCCACAGATTTTCGTCATCAAAGCCTTATTTTCTTGGTAATAAGGCAATTTGTAAGAAAAAAGAAATTTTGATTTTTATTTTCAACCATTTACAGATTTTAGAAAATCAAATTTTTCACGTTTTTGAGAAAAAAATCCTTTTTATACCAGCATCTTACATAATTCACATTGTGCATTCACTTAGGTTGTCGGACCAGTCAAAGGTGTTAAGGCTACTAAAAAATAAATATTTTCCATAATTATAATAATAATAATAATAATGGTTTGCTTTATTGCCAAATAATATTTACAAAAATTTTGCTTAAAGCTAGCAGTTCAGTGGTAGTCAGTGATTAGATATTCATCTTTACATCTGAGATAGTATAATTTCGATATTTTTTCAATTTACATTTTTCGAGTATTTAATTTAGAGTTACCCAAGGAAAAGGCAAGAGAATTTTTTCCCATAATTATTCATATTCATAATCATAGCATACTTTAAAGGGCTTAGGATTTTTTTCAGTGCATAAACGTAGTATATCTCAGTCATCCCCCTCATATCCCCCGATTTCAATACACGATAGCTTGTTTGACGCCTCATATATGTATTACTACGATCAAAGAAGAAAATAAACCACTTTTTTTTTCGATTTTTCGTGAGATTTTTAAGTCGAAATTTTGTAAATCAAAAATGACAAAAATCACATTGTTCCATGTTTAGAGCTAAGTATCTCGAAACTCTTACTCACACAGATAGGAGCTGTTCTTTTTCTGTTTTGTGTTGCTTGTTTTCAGTAGGTTCAGGCAAAACATGCATGGGGAGACCACAGAAATCTGGAGATGACTGCAAAGCTCGCTGATGAGGAAATCTGATGATATCTGAAACAGATGTACGAGAAACCTGCTCACTTTGGTGTTTTTGGCACACTTGTTGTTTTTTAAGATATGGAATCATAACAATACATGACCTCGAGCCGGTAAGTCTTACTATCTAAATAATTAAACAAGAAAACTATTTAATTTAAGTGTAAACTGACTTATTTGTAGGCCTGTTTATTGGCAGTGATATCTTATATTACACATTCAAATTGGGGTGGGGAAATATGAAAAAAATGCAAAAAAATTGCCTTAATAAAAAACGAAAAATTTTAAAATTCTTTAAAAATATTTTGTATTACAAATAAATCTGAAAATGTTTGTTTCTTTATTGTTCGCCCATATCTTTAAAAAATCGGACTCGACTTGAATTCAGTTTCGCTGTTGCCTAGTGTAATTTAAACCATTTGTTCCATCCAAATAAAACCTTTTTGATTTGGTACCATTAAGTTTTCATTTTTTAAACAAAATCTCTTCAGTTGTTTTGGGAAGGAGTATCAAAAAAGTTTTATTTATATAAAAAATTTCATGATTTTACTTTTTTCAACACCGAACAAATTTAACCATATAAATCTGTTGATATACAAAACCTTTGACATGAAATATGTTATACTGGGAAATTCTTTAAAAGCTTAAGCTGATTTTTTTGTTTAGTAAAATGTTTTCAATATAATCTGGCAAAAAAAATCTCGATAGTTAAACTTTTGTCAGCCATTCATAATTTTTATTTTTTTTTTTTTTTATTAATTGACCTCAACAAACATTTTTTTTCAGGCCAGCAGACAAGCTGTTGCCAATTGACCTCACATGCTCAATCATTGATTAAATTTCTATTGGGAAAAACACATAAATTTCACAGATTTTTATGGCTATTTGATAGCTGTTGACATAGTTTAAGAAAGGAAGAAATATTTTTCTCATAATTCTGTTATTCCATATGCCACATGGATTTATGTTGCTCCATTTTTTGTGTGTGGGTTTTTTTTAATGGTTCGCCGTTTTTTTTTTTACTACCTACTTTTAGGCCCTTCTTACGCAACTTTCACTTGGCACATTTGCAACATTTGCCATTTGCATTTTTATGGCGCATTCTGTACGTCACTTGCAGAGGTCGCAATTATTTTCCCGTTTTACTTTCCTCAACCGTTTTATTGCACGCTCCCATCCCCCCCGACGTGTCATCATGTCAGCTTACAAACATACTGGTACTGGTACTCGTATATCAGTGGAGAGAGATATGGAGGCATCAAGAGCCATTTGGCAAATATATTGCAGTCACAACAACGCATATAACACATCAATATCCGTCCCGCCTCCGATTTGTACTCCATGTCCACACCGTATACAACATAAACACACGCAATGAGCGGGCCAAAAGCAAAAGCAAATTGAAAATGACAAAGCAAAAATTGTGAAACGCACGAGTTTAAAAGTTGTGTTGGTAAAAAGGATACCCTAAGGCAATACCCTGGGGAATGCTGTCAATTTTTGCTTGATGAACTGAATTGAATTTGGCAAAGAGTAACAAATTTTCTGTACTGCTTTTAGCTTTGGCATACTTTTAGCTAACAAAATTAAAGGGGAAATTTGTATTCAAATTTGAAAAAATCGCAGAATTATTTTTGATAATTAATCGAAAAATTTTAATTATATATTATAATCTTACTTCATAACTTTGCCCCAGCCTAAATCACCCTTTTGTATAAAGGGTATATCAAAATGTACAGAACAACAAAATTGTTGCAGCGGATATCCGCTTTTCAGGGCGAATACAACAGTTGACGGAAGTTCCCTCTGTTCGGGCATTTACCTTCATCTGTGCTTATGCGCGTGTGAGTGTGTGACTAAGGGGGGGGCGGGAGAATGGGTAACTGATAGCTTCCCCTTTCACTTGGTCTGGTTTTTGGCCTTGTTTCCTGTTGTTGGGTGTTTGCGGTTTTTACCACTGCAAGATCTTAATTTCGATATTGATGTCAAATTGTCGCTGGGTTTAATTAAAAACAAAAAAACAACAACAACAACACATAGTGCGACAAAATAAAAATGGGGCTTCGTTTCGTTGTTTTTCTCGCATATATGCAATACGTGTTCTTTCCTCTTTCCTTGTATCGCATTCGGTTTTTGGGCTTATATTTGTTGATTATTCGGAGTGGCTCGATTTGCGGGCCAACACGTCGAACTAACTGTAGCACCACAGCGACAGAGCCCAAAAGCCATTAAATCGGTTAAAGGAATGAAAGTGGAAAATGTGATCATTTTTTTTTAACAATATATAATCTATTGTACAGACAATATATTTTATATAAATGTGAATGAATGAATAAATGTTGCCAAAAGCATTTTATTTAAAATTGATTTATTGTTTTATAAAGATTAAAACACTTTTGCAAATGCTTAAACTAATTTCCGATTCCCTGTTGCCACTTTAAATGTTGGAGGAATACCTCCAAATCGACCTTTTTAAAGGCTTCAACAGCCCCTTCTGGTGTTGATTAACGATGACCTAGCAGTTTATTAATGTTAGTTAAGAACAAAATTTAGTCATTAGTTGCCAAGTCACGGCTGTAAGACGGATGACCCTTTAATTCGATGTTTTGAGTACTCAAAAACGATGCTTGAGAGCTCACGTTATTTACAAAATATAATCCGTTCAGCAAAAACTTCTTACTATGTTTTTATAAAGTTTGAAAACTCGAAAAACTCGCAAGATCAAAGACTGCCATAAAACAAAATACAACATAATCCAATCGAAATCAACTTCGGAATTTATTTCGTTAAATCTTAAAGTATGACCCCAATTTACTAACTTTTTCTGGACACACTGCACATTTTGCATGGAGTAGGTATGAACAGCTTTTCAACGAATTCAAAATCAAATCAAAATCGAAAGCAAAACACTTTCAGGCAGCCCTCTAGAGTTTGTTTCACACCTAAGTTGCGAAAACTCATATCAATGTCGCAGCTTTGCCACTCAATGCATACCGAGTCACACGATAGTTTATCGATATTTTTCGTGAACAGCGGTTCATGAACTTTTCGCTCATTCTATCGACGAAATAAAGTGCAAAGATTCTGCACACTTTTTGCAGTTACTCAATACCAAGCTTAAACAACGAGAAACATTTTTATACAAGTGTCAAATCGGACCTGGTCACACTTAAAGTAAATAGTTGATATTTTCTTTTACAAAATTCGAAAATAGTTTCAATACATTAGAAGGCTGGGAATAGCATTTTACACTTGAACAGGTTTGGTACCAATCCAACACACAAAATTATAAGTTTAAAGCTTAAATAAGGGCTCTAAACCTTTTTTAAGCCGGTGTAGGCTCTTTAGGAACCGGTCTTGAACTAGTAAAAATCTATCTACAAATATTCACTCACCAAATTCTTGGTTCATAGCTTCAATATTAAAAAAAATAAAAATCAGAAAAAAGTGATTCTTATAATTTTAGGAATGTGATTTTTATTGCCTAAAATTTACTTTTAGGCAATAATTATCTTAAAAAATGTTATATTCAGACTTATTGTTAAAATTATAGGTAAAAAAGTTTTAGGAATCTTTGTTTCTTAATAGTCGAGTAGCCTTAAAAGAATTGGTATAAATTACAAATTGTAAAATCCACATTTAAGCAAGACTGTCCGAAATCGCATTCCAAACCCAGTTTCAGTTCATCGTAAAGCTCCAGCAAAAAATCGGCTTATGCAATTTAGCCTGCGCCTACGCAGTGAGGTATAAAGAAAATTAGAAATAAGATGTTTAAGTCTTTCTGTTTTTTTTTTTTAGCTGAATGTGTAAAATAATTTTAAATTTTTTTAACAATTATTCAATTTATTAAGCATAACAAAAATGTCAAAATTAGCCGTTCTAGCTAGGATATCATTATACTTTCAAGCAAAATTCGCGTCAAAAGGCGTCAAGTCAATTTTGGTTGTACCAGATTTTGGAGGCAAAAAGTTTTTAAAAGTTTAGTCAAACTAACTGTTCGTTAGAACGCCCATTTATCGGCAGACGCGGTGGCCCTTTAAAGTCAACTTTTCAACGTTAAGTCGGCAAATTCAAGACCACTGGTTCGGTAAACGAACAGCCCGTGCGTCAATTAATCGACAGATCGGCCGAAAACATCGCCGAGGCAGATGATTCCTCGCCATGCCCCAGAATTCGGCCATTCGTAGACCATAACTTGGCGAATTTTGCGTTGGGACTTGAGCCGTATAAGATCCAACCGGCCCAGGAGCTACAAGTTAGTGATCGTAGACAACGCAAATTTTTTATTATACACCGAGAAAAAAATCCGTTCTAAAAGTACCAATATCATGAACATCCGTTGACGAAAGTCTATCATGCACGTTGTTCCCAAATCATGAACATTGGGGTACGATTTTCATAAACATTTTGTTCTCACTTTGGATTTTTTGGACTTGTTTCGTGAACATTTTGTGCTTGTTTTATGAACTGTTTGGACATGTTTCATGAACATTTTGTTCTTATTTTTAAAAAAAATTTGCTTAATTTAGTAACACAGCAATCATCGGGAAAGGTGTGATGGATGATATGATTGGTGATAAAAGCAGTTGCCACATGAACATTTGGTCATGATTTTAGAACGTCATATTTTTCTCTGTTTACTTAAGTTGTTTTAAAGTAAATAAAATTTATAAATATATATTGAAAAATTATATTATTGAAGGATATTACTATCCAATTTTTGTGGAAATTATTACCTTGAATAGATGCCAAAATTTTAGGCTTATTATTTTCTAAAATTTTAGGCAAATTTTCGTTAAATTATAGGTAATTTAAGGCGATTCTTGGTATTTTTTGTTTGACTGTAGCACTAATCCACATTTGAACACCTTTTTAGTGGTTCGGTGGTTCTGAGATATGGTTTTGATCTTCTTTCGAAACGGTTGAAACGGTTTTTGAACCGGTTTTAGTTCGGGAAATGTAAATTAGTAAAATGCGGTTAGGTATTCTGATGCGTAATTAGTTCTATCAAGTATTTTCCCGGTTCAATAGGGAACAGGACCAATTTGCACCATTTTAAAAATGAGTAAAGAATAAAATTGAATATTTGTGTACTCTCTCAAAACGGTAGGAAAAATGTTTGAGAATTTTGAGAAATGCATATTTACGACCCGTGCGATGCCGGGTATTTATCAGAATTTTGTGAATTTTAGTTGTTAGTCAAAATTCATCTGAATTCCTTGGCTACCCTTTTGGAACACAATGCAAAATATGCCAATCGACAACATGTCACAGGGGGCCCATAAAATGTGATAAATAATTTGATGGTAATAATTTCATCATTTTCATTGGGCTCATCAAAAAGGCAAATGCCAAAGGAACTTCCACTTTTCACTCACGGGCCGGAGAAAATTATCAACTGATTGCTGCTACCAAAAGCTCTGAATAAGTACATGCGTACATACATATACATATACACACATTATTGATTTCAATTTAAAAATTTATTTTCGCTTGGCTTGACGACGACGATGATGTCCTGCATCCTTTGGGGAAATCTGCTCGGCGTTGTCAGCGCCAATTTGGTTACGTTAGGTAATGAAAAATGCAAAAGAACCAATTGTCGATATCATAAAATATGTACAAAATACAGAAAAAAAACGAATAAAAAAATATCGTGAAGATAAGGTAAGCGCTTTTCGCTGGCGTTTGCTTGATTGGCCATATGACTTTTTTTGTTTGTTTATTTTTTGGTGTCGACACCTCGTAAAGTGACTGCATGGACCATTTCATTTTGTGCGAAACGAAATTGAATAATAAAGTTGTGGATTGTGGACGGAAAATGTTGTTGTTGTTGTTTGTTTCTTTTCGCGCCCAACTGCAATTATGTACCAAGTAAGCCAAGTAAACAGTCTAAACTTGCTGCTGCTTCCTGCTGTTTGCAACTGCCGCGCAAACTTCTCACCAAGTTGGCGTTTGCTGCTTCTTGGCTATTTTTATAATTTTCACTTGGCTGCACGTTGCTTATTTCAAATTGCGCTTGTTTAATTATATTTTAAGGTTTTCCTAAATAACTTTATGGTAGTTTCTAAATAGCTTGTCGGTGCGAAAATAAAAACTAAAAAAAAAAAATAACTTGAAGAAAAACGAGAAGCTTCCACAGCTCATTAAGCGGCTGGGTGTAGCATTAAGAGCTGGCGATAACGAATCGCAAGTCATTAGTGTAAATTTTTAAAGCATTTTGGTGAGGCTGGAAAGGAAACACTTAAAGGTTGCCCCAAAAAGTATGCTTTCATTTTGAACACAAATGGCTAATTGAACTGAAATCGCTGCAACAGCGTAGCCATCAGCATTTATTTTTGTTGTCAGATTAATAATTTTGAGAACCGAATAATTTTATTTTATTTTAAAAGGAAGCGAAAAGAGCAAAAGAATAAAAAAAATATTACGTATACGACACGAACACCTCACTATAGGAAACTCTGTCTTTTTTTTAAATTTTCTGGCATTAACTTATATTTTTTAAGTATGTGAGATTTTGTAATCTCGTTTTTTACATTCGACTAAATTATGGTGGCATCACTTGACCCTGGCTTAAAAAAAATTTTAGAATCGATTTTTCTGCTTCCCACTTTAAATCTTTTATATATTTCAAAACTTTAAACACACTCCGTTAATTGTTGTTTGTGCCAGATGGCAATATCTAGTAGATGAGAAATCTTCACCAGAAAAATTACTAATTAGATCTCCTATGAAATATGAGGGAAAAAACTTAGGAAGCTTAAATATTTTGAAGTTAGGTAGGGCCTGACACCTACAGCCCTTAGCTACATACATATGTATGATCCAGCTTTCATTCGTGAACAAATGTTGACTGGAACAGCTGTTATTTTACAATGCACAATAGTCCCAAAGACGATTTATTTGGCATAAAGTCAAAAAAAAATTAATTATGATTTGTGGAAAAAACATTTTATTTTCTAAAAGAGTATATCCTAGGGGTCATAGAATCGAAAAATGTTATTATGAAATGCAGCCCTTAAAGTTTTGGGAAGCCCTGAAAGTCAGCCAATAAAAAAATTGGCAAAATTTTGTCCAAGTTTATTGGCTTAAAAAATATATACCCGAAAATTGATTTAAAGAATTGAATTAAAATATGGAAAATAATGTTTAAGGTATGCTTAATACAATTTCGTTTGAGTTTGTCCTTTGTTTTATGTGTTTTTTGTGTGTTTTTTAGGCGACCTTAATCTCAAACGAATTCTTTTTCGTGATGTAAAAGTTTGGTTGATTGTCGTGCATTTTTGTTACTGTTAATACAATAAATATAGTTCATAAAAGTGTCCTCTATACGATAGTCTAATTATTTTTCTCACGAATTTTCACAAACTCGTGAAATCACGAATTTTTTCAGACCACTTTGGGTTTCAGCATTAAAAACTGCTGGAACTGTGGTTAACAAATGGACGTTAAAGATAAGCTGTTTTCGATTTTATGTTTAAAAAAATGTGGAGAAATTTAATCTATAAAGAAAAATGAGCAAATACAAAAAAAAAAAAAAAAAAAAAATTCATTTCAGTGGGGCAGATCGGTTATATGGCAGCTATACTAAATATTGGTCCAAATCAAAACAAATTTGGTAGGACTCCTTGAGAGCTTAAAATACGTGTGCAAACTGAATTTCATTTCATTAGCTTAAACATTTGTTGATGTTAGTGAATAATGGCCAGATCGTTTATATGGCAGCTTTATAAAATAAAGGTCTAAATTGAACGTATCTTCGTAAGTCGTCTTGGGGGCCCAAAAAATGCGTCATAACCAAATTTCGTGCAGATATACAAAAAAAAATCGACTTTAGGACCAAAGTGCAATGGCTGCATTCTGTTAACATTTCTTGTACGTAACATTGAGGATTGATGAATTGTTACAATTTTAACACTTTTTAAAAAGGACTGTCTCAAAAATTGAAACATTTTTATCCTTTTCAAATTTACACATCCTTTTGATATTTTTCAGCTCCATTGGATGAATAACTAAGATCAATTTAACATTATTTAAGCTCAAATGGATGATAAAAATGGATATGGACATATCCAGTCCAAATGGATTTGAAAAATATCCAATGGATCATCAAAAAATATCCTTTTTTTTCTGTGTAGTGGATTGGTTTCCAGGCTTACTTCATTTCATTTTAGATTGAAATAGACCAGCAACAGAAAACATGTTAATAAACTAAAGTTCTTACATAATTTTTACAGTAAACACTCATTATTTATACCCCAGCTGAGAGTAATATAAAGCTGGTCTAATTTTTGTATCACTGAGATGGATCAGCATGAGCTAAGTCAATAAATTCATGTTCGTTTGTCTGATCGTCTATCTGTTCCAAGGCTATCTCATATCTCAGTTTTTAATCTACACTGATTAAGACTGAGCAGAAAGTCTAGCCGGCACCGGTCGGATCGAATGACTATAGCATATACACTCCCCGAAAGTAACTTTTATTTTGACCAGAAAACATGTTTAAAATGTTTTTATAAATATCGATCACAATATCCAATATATTTATTAAAGAAACAGCATTATTTTCTAATTTTTTATAGAAAAAACTAATTTTTTTGCGAAAATTAATTTAAGCCATATTTGAAAAAATTCAAAATAAACCAAATTAGTATAATAAAAATCTTTTAATGATAAGTAAAGTCTCTGGGGTTATTAATGAGCTCAAAAATGCGAAAAATTGAGCTAATTATATTTTGGAATTCCGAATTGGGTATTTTGGCACACACAAACCAATAACAGCTTTTCGAAGAATCTCAATCGAGTTCCGATTTTTTCTGACGGCATAAGCACGATGTGCAAGGTTACCCCATATGTTCTCAACGGAAATTATGTCGGAAGAACGCCCTGGCTATTTTAAAAACTTGATTATCCTCTCGCCGAACCACTCACGACTGGACCTTGGCATGTGTATTGCAGCATTATCCTTTTGAAAGTTGGCATCTGCGACCAGACCAATTTTCAAACAGTTTCTAAAGACTTTGTCCAATAAGTTTGAATAGTCTTCAGAATGCATAAGACCTGTAATCTTGCATAGAGGGGTCCGATTTTTAAAAGCTAAAAAGAGCCAAGTAAACAAGTTTTTTTGATTTTGCGAAAGACATCAATCGGCCATCATACTTATTCCCCAATTGCCTTGGTTCCTTTGCTCTATTAACATCTTTTCCAAGTGAAACAATTCTCCTTGTTCATCGCTTTCGGCCACCATATTTTTGTGGAAGACGTTAAAAAAGTAGTTTCTATTCATTGTAGAAAGATTAACTTCCATTTTGTAGAGCAGTGTATTAAGCAAACCGTTTCGGGTTTTTTTGAAATAAAAATATTTATTCTAGAGCTATATTTGTACCATGCACAGCATATGCTCCTTGTTACTTGAGTATGCACCGCGCTTATAAAAATAGACGAGCTGGGGCAAAAGTTTCCAATATCAGCGCAAAAAAAAATTTAAAAAAAACCCAACCGGACAAATGTTTTCCCTCTAGTGGGTTATTTGAGGCCAACATTATGTGCCCTGTGCCCCATTTTGTGGCCAGACTAAACTCTGCTGCTTCACTACGCGTGGGCTGTGGGCTCTGGCTTCTGCATTGAATTTCATGACGTCATTAGTGTTAATGGCAGTTCATGTGCATAATGCACAAGTTTAAATATTACTCGTTTTTTTTTTTTGTTTTAATGAAAAGTTACATAAGTTGCAAATGAGCTAACGAAGCGAACAAAAAAAAAAGGCGAACCAACTTCCATTGGAAAATAATGAACCATAAAGCGTTTGCTGTAAAAGATGCGAAAGGGAAGCGCAAAGAGTCCAGTGTGTCTAAAGTCTGGTGAAATGAAAGGATTCTCAGTTGCCATGGCGGCATTGTTTTCAGTTTGCCAGTCAAGATAAAGGAATACCTTACACGTGGCTTGCTGAGAGTCTGAGAGTCTTCAGAAATATGCATATTCATTGTTATCAGATTCAACTGTGGAGAATAATGCTTTGATGGTCATTAACAAAGTGGGAACAAAGTCAAACATAAATGTCTTCATCAGATTTCCAAAGAATTTTACAAGTTGAAGACAAAACGGTGACATTTTATAAGAAAATAAAATAAAATCGCCGAGGGCTAATACAAACGCAGAAATGATGGATAAATTATTTTGAAATGGTTATGGACAAATGATGGGTGTAGTTATATTTATTTACCAAAAATTCGAACTTGATGTATCATTTTGCCAAACAGATTTATGTGAAGCACACGAAAATCATTTAGAATCATAAATATTAAAAAAATATAATTTTTGGGCAGACTTTCTGTTCAAATTTGTTTACACAAATTAAGTTTATATTTCTTAACCATTTCCCATTTTTCTTTCTGTTTTCCCTACCGAATATTTGTGGAAATGTGAAAGGATACCTCTCTTGTTTCTGGTTCGTTGTGTGTCACCCATTATCTGGTTTTCAATTCGCCAGTTTTTGACCATCGCAGCATATGATTTTAATGACATCTTCCATGTGCTGCTGCCGCTGCTGCTGCTCTCGAGAAACTTTGAAACAAACTGAAAGGTTAGATGCCAAAAGCAGCAGAATTCCTAAAAGTCTTCTTTGGCTTTGTTATTGTTTTGTTGTTTTGTTGCCAGACCATAACAACAGAAAGCAATTGTTAAAATGTTTTTCCGTTTTCGGGTTCACGTACTCGAGACAGCGACTGTTGACAGTGCCAACTTAGAATTGGCGACTTGCCTGGCACAATGTGCCCCTTCTACAACTATTGCTACAATAGTGGGCCATAAGCTTATGTTTTATTTACATTTTAGAAGCTAAGAGACAGCATGGTACGTTGTATTGTTTGTTGTGTGGGGGGAAAAGCGTTTTATGATTGAAACATAATGCGAATGGACAAAATGAAAGACGTGACGAAGAAATCAATTGCTTAAAAGGGTAATGGAAGTTGCTTAAGTGGCAAGAAATGATAAAGATTTGAAAAGCGGAAACCCAAGTGAATTTTTAAATTTCTTTTAGGCACTGAAAGTTAATGATGTTCTTGACGAAACTATTTTCAATAAAAGTGTTTGAGGTTTGAGTTAAGGACACTTTTTGAAACTATGTAATCAAATACTAGGATTTATGTTAAAAATTTCAATATTATCTCTGAGCTATTAGAAAAATGTGTTTTTTATGACACTTTCTAAAAATTTTAAGAAATCTGGGGTTGTCATTGGGCGCGTCCAGCATACCCTGCTAATATTTTGTGGTGTTTCTTATCTCCCTCTTCAAAAGGAGAGTTTGGCGATAGTTTGGGTTAAGAGTTTGGAGATAGTTTGGCGACTTACACTAACAAAATACATTATCTATCGAGTTTGAAACTTGAAAGGGATTAATAATCGATATGCTGTATCGCTTCTTTTATCTTCCAATCGGTAAATATCCATATATATCCCTTAATAAACACCTAGGAGACTTAAATACGATTCTCTTTGAAGTGGTCACATTTTTTATCATCAAATCTATTAATCGGCAATATATCGCTTAGAAATCACTTAGAAGAATGAAATGCGATTTTTCTTAAAGGAAGTTGGAAGACATTATTACAAAAACAAAAAAATTTGGTAACGCATTTGTATCTTCCATGCGATAAAATGCTCTGCTTAAACACAAGCACCATAAGCAAGTCCTGTTTTTTCTTTCAGTTGCTTCCAGAATAAGTTTTCCTTAATTCAAAATAACAGAGTAAGAGC
Source organism: Lordiphosa mommai (assembly GCA_018904225.1). Classification (NCBI taxonomy): domain Eukaryota; kingdom Metazoa; phylum Arthropoda; class Insecta; order Diptera; family Drosophilidae; genus Lordiphosa; species Lordiphosa mommai. Next base: position 117,680 of record JAEIFT010000180.1, read on the forward strand.
CAGAATAATTAATTTCGTCAGAAAAAGTTCACTCATCGTGTTTCGCGACTTGCATGAAAATACTTTAAAAACCTTAAGAAGTGTGCCTAAAAACTATGATCGAGTTTAATTGATGGGTGATATCTAATTTTAAATGTTTTATATAAGTCCACATCACTAATTTTGTTTATTTCAGTAAAGGTTCATGCAATAATTGCCAAGTCCAAGGAAATGGAGTCAAATAAAATTTGTCAACGACATTTTCTATTTGCTAAGGATTGAATAAGTCAGAAACTAAGCGAAATAACAACAATAAAATGATTTGGTAATTGTGCGATATCCCCCCTCTCTAAAAATTCCGAAAAAAAATCCCTTCGACGGACCGCGAATTATAAAGAATTTACGTGAAGATATTAATTGGCGAGCGGACATGGTTCTTTTTTAATTGAATTTTAAAGTTTGCATTTTTTTACATGCAGAAAATGGTTGATCACATTTGCTTTATAATCAAACGTTAAAATGTATAGCATATTGCAAGTCTTCTGAACCCTTTACCACACCACCCCACTGAGGAAAAGTTCTCGGCGCGCTTTTTTTTAATGTGGTATCCCCAGAAGGCCTAGTCCACGAAAGGTTAACTGTGGGAATATTTTTATTTTGAAATTGTAGACGAAATTATAAACTAACCAAACACTAACCAGCATAAGATAATAGAAAATAAACCTTTAGTTCACTGGGTAATCTTCAACACCCACATCCTCCTCCTAATTTTGTTAAAAATTTCGATTTATCCAAAGCTTACTTGCATAAAATTTTATATGTCATTCAGACGCAGGCAAAAAAATTGCGCAATTAAAAAAAAAAAATTGTTGTTTTTGCATGTGCTTTTGTTTTTAAGAATGACGTTGTGATCTACTAAGAACTCGAATAATTCGTTCGTACTTAGGCGCTCAAGGTGCCTTTTTTGCCATTGCCATTTGCCATTTCTTGTATATATAGACTTATTTAAAGGACCAAAATCAATTAAATACAGACTACAAAATTATTTTTTTTGCCTTTAATTTTGACATTAGATTCAATTTTTAATTAAAAAGCAAATGCGATCAAACATATTTTGTATGTAAACTTTAAAATTCAATTAAAAAAGAGCCATGTCCGACCGCCAATTAATTTCATCACTAAATTCTTTATAATTCGCGGTCCATCAAAGGGTTTTTTTTTTTAATTTTTAGGCGAGGAGTCGGGGACATCGAACATTTACCAATAATTTCAAATTACACTTTTTATTTCTATTGCTATATTTTTCCATCTCCTTGAAGAATCACTTTCGTATCGCCGAGAAGACTATTTGTAGGCAGCAGTAAGAACGTCCGTCACTTTTCCTTATCTCCAAAAAGAAACGCTTTTTTAACCCTCAGAAAACGCTATTTCTTTTCTGAAAGAAGTGACTTTTTCTTATCCCCAAAAAGAAACGTTTTCTTAACTCCTAGAGGAAACGCTTTCTCACCTTCCTGATGTGTCTTAGCGTGGAAGAATCGCATTCTTATCTTTCGCAATAAAAAATGTTTGCTGGGGAGACACTTAACGAAGCTGCTCTTATTATTTAGCAAACTTTCCGGGAATCTTGTTAAATTGACATTTGGAGAAGCTCCATGTAAATATTAAGAAAAGGTAGGCTACGTGAATTACCAAGAAAAATATCATTCTTCTACTGAACACAGCCATTGATTTATGCAAGACTCGTGGCCTACCTTTTGGGGCAAAGTGTACTGAAATACGTATTAAAAAACCTTTACGGCGTTGTCCCAGTATTTGATCGTTGTTTTGATTGCATTACGAATTACCTTGTTTTTTTTTTACCACTATTTGTGTTTTGTTCCTCTTTACAAGCGTTGTGCAAAGACAACAATATTTCTTTTCAAGCAGATCATCGTTTTTGGTAATTCAAAATCCGTTTAAGTTGAACATGTTTGCCACAAAAGTTGCTCCTCTGCCTCACGTCCTTCCCTCCCACACACACTCACTAACATGCCTGAGTTGGCTAAGTCAGCGCTTATACAGCATACATGCCTACACCACGTATATATGTATGTATTTTGGACCATATCCAACCAGCCATGCAAAATGGCACAGAAAGGAAATGCACACAACAAAAAAGGCAAAGAAAAAAAAGGCAGGAATAACCAACAACAATTTCTGTTAAGGCTTTAGTTTTTGTGCAATTTTACTTATGAGCCTGAGTTAAGCTTTCAAGGTGTTAATCAAGTGGTCCAACATGTCTCACATGATAAATATATGGCACAGTTATGGGAAAAGTTTGGTGCTGGTGCTGGGTGAATTTCTAGAGATGTTTAGGTAGATTAAAATAATGCAGAAATTCAGTTCTGAGTTGATCGGTTCCGGAGTCAGAATCTTTGTTTATGGGGAAATTCGATTTGAAGCTGAAACCGAAGCTGTTTAATTAGTACAAAAAATCGAATCAAAAAAGTTTTTTTATACTCTATACCGAGTTGGTTTGAAATGAGTTTGAAATGAGTCAAAAGAAATCATCTTTTACCCTATCAAGTATTTATCTATTCTTGATCATTCGCAGGTTCGAAGCACGAAATGTATTAGAATATATAGTACAATGGAGACCCACATATATTGTCTTTGATCCATAAACTTGGTTGGTTGAACTAGTTCCTTTAGTTGCTCGCTCAACGCTGTTGCGGTTCTGTTCTTGTTTTGCGGTTGGATTGCCCCAAAAAGTATGCCACATTATTGTTGCAAATTTCTGTATGGTTTTTTGCTGCCTGCATTTTATGACTTTTGCTGCAGTAGAGCGGAGGACTAAGAGGCGAGTCCTCTGCAAATAATTGTTACATGCATTCAAGTTGACTTGCTGCGGTATATTTGTAGCTTCTCTCCTCTCTCTCTCACTCGCACACCATTGGCAATTTTGTGCAACGACAATGCCGTATTATTAGTTATCCACTTGTCTGTGTGTGTGAAACCGAGTTTTGCATAATAAATTAACCGCATGGTTGGATAACGTTTCGCTCATTAAAGCACATTTATATTTAGTTGTGCATAAAACATTAAGCGAAAATGAGCAACGTGACCAGAACTAGATGAAGGATGCAGGACAATGCAATCAGCACATTCTGCATTGTGTGCGTGCTCATTACACATGTTTGCCGCCACCCACATATCCGGGTGCATTCATATTTATTATTTTCCGCCCCCTTTGCCATGTGAGAAATTTTCAATTTTGAATTCAATGCCCCGCATTGGGCATTGGCCTGTCATGTTTGTCCTGTTGCCTGTTGCCTTGTAATTATGTGATTAAACTGCGCTCAGCTCTTAAGCAAAATATATTGATTTTAAATTGAATCAACTTATAATTAAGTGAATGGCTTTTAATTTATTTCTTATTGATGGCACTCTCACAAGGGGATTGCAAGCTATTTATGCAAATTATGCAGTATTTATATAAGGCTTAACAACACCATATGGACGACAGCAAATTTATGATGCAATCTGGAATAGGCAGTCATCAAAATGCTTCAGCATCATTAACCCTAAACATATTTACTTTGCTTTTCATATTGAACTTAGAAATTATAGCTAAACTTTGCTTTCTCATACTGAAAATTTAATTACTCATACGACGTGTTGACGTTTTATTCTTTGTTTTGTAAAAGGAAGATTTATTTACTATAATATCAAGAATGTTGTGCTTGCAAATAAAGCAGGAGCGGGCAATGTTAGCAGAGACGTCAGCAGCATGTTATAGTATTGGTAAGTCAACCGAGTCTAAGTAAGTATGTTTTTGACAGTTTATGTATCTAGCTCACTGCTCGACTACCACAACAAGGGACTAAAACTTACCCAAGTACCTCCTCGTACAAATGCCATAAAAATATTCAGCGATTAATCGCTATTAAATTTACATATTAAAAAAAAAGAAGCGATTAATCGAACCTTTTCAAGGTAATCATGGAGCAAGCAGGCTCTAAAATTATTTTGATCACTCATACGCAGTGTTGTTGGCTTGTTATGGAAATACACTTGGCGTTGATCTGATTTAGAACACTTGAGTTGCCTTTTTGAATTTCCAAATTTGACAACAATTAAAATTTACTTAATCAGGTCTGTTCTCGTTTCCGAATTCGATCGATCGGAATTGGTAAGAGATCTGATTTCCAAGAATAAATTGGATAATTTGGTTGAAACTAATTGCCCTCAAGACAGTTGAATGTCGCTAAATGGAAATTGGTAATTAAAAAACAATCAGTTTATGGAAAAGGGAACATTTCCCAATTCCGATTCCGCCTAATTTGATCGAAATCGAAAATGGGAACATGCCTGAATATTTCGTTTGGTATACGTGTCGTATGATAATATTTGTTTTAAACGGTATGGAGCAATGACATATTTTAATTTCTCTGCAATAGTAATTGTGATTAAGCAAAGAAAAGTTGTCAATGTGTTTACATTAAACCCGGGTACCATAGAAAACCCCTTAATTTTGTGGGTTAACGCTAGGGTTTATCCGAATCATAAATCGAAGATCTTTTAATACTGAATATTTGATGCTTTAAATTTAAGGGGTCTTCTTTTGTGTTTTTTTTATTTTAATTCTGGAGAGAAAACCATTACAGCTTTTTCAATTTGGTTTTTGGTTTTGTGTTATTTATTAATTAAATAAAAAAATGTTAAAAATCGAGTGATGTTCAAGAAGTTGTCGGCCTGCCAAAATTTTTGGTAGCCATGTTTCCAGAACTTCAGGTTACCGAAAAGGGAAAACGGTAAATGAGGATGATCAGAATTGATGTCATCCTGGCCCGTACCTCAATCATATTTTTCAATATTTTTTTCCAAAGGTAGAAGACCCCCTTAATAAAAAGATTAAAATTATGAGGATATTGGAAGTTAGGACTTCAATTTAATCAATATTTATAATTATACTAGGATAAAATTAATTTTTTATTTTTTCCTTAAAAATTTTCAGACCTGATTTATTTAAATATATAATATTGCAGTTTAGTATAATTATTATAATTGTCACTAGCCGTTTTCTCGAACAGTAAGCAAAGATCCGACCACAAGAAGTGTGCCCCATAATTAGACAAGCGATTATGATATTGTATGCATGTGCATATGTATGTAATTCACAATGTTTTATTAATTGCTGATTGATTTAGCAAAGGTTTCAGTCGATACAATTGGAATTAGAATAATTGGACAACGCGATAGGCTAATCAAACGTAATCCCTGCCTGATCCAATTAAATACGAAAGAAGACTGAGCGCAGCAGCCAAAGTGGCTGGCGCAGCTTATTATGCTAGTTAAAAGAAGAAGCAAAAGTTACAATTCTCTTAAGTTAGAACGATCTTTTAATTTTGACAATTGGTTTGAGGCGCGTAGCCGAAAAATAATCCACCATGTTTGGAAACAATCAGATGAACGAAGTTATAAAATAAGGGGTAACTCGAAGAAGCAGCAGCTACAGAGTATTAGCCTAATACTGTTGGGGTGATTTCCTGAAAATTTTGCTAGATCATCGCAGTGTGCTTATATGTTCCAGAAGATTCCTATGTTTTGCAGAATGTGCCTAAATGGGTGATTGTTATCCATTTAGTACCAGTGGCTGCAGCCCCCGCTAAAATCAGTATATACCCGAGCCAAACCCTATATAAAAGTTGGTTGGAGGGTGGATATGGTAGATCATTCCAATATAAGGTCCGCATTGGAGATAGCACATATTAAATCTTGAATAAATAAATATTTGTGAATTCGTCCATAGAGTCGAATCTTTTTAGTTTTTATTTCAACATTTTTAAAACCAAAAAACAAAAAAAATTTGATACATCCAATTTTAAAAGTCGATCTTTTTTTATGAAACAGTTGGGTATGGGAAAAGTGTTTCATACAAAAATAAATGAGCCATATCATTGTTTAGGATTTCATCCCACACGCTTTAACTCTTTCTCTTGAACCTTATAAATATTTATTCTTCAATTAGTTCTGGTTTTTACATTTCTAAATCCGTCAAAATATCATATAATTAGCTTCCAAATGAGTAGCAAATACAAAAAAAAAAAAACAAACATATTCAGACCAAAGCAGTTTGTGGGCAAATATTTGTCCCTGTTGGTGTCATAAGAAGCAAGCGTACAGCTTAAAGCTGATTACACAGTTTTCTCAGCAAATGCGAAGAATAACATATATACATACGTATAAACACAAAAAAACCGCATGAAAATAAACATTTAATGCCACAGTAGACATAAAAAAAAGCCTGAGACACGAACACAGAGCGAACAAAATGGCTTGAACTGCAGGGTGAAAGCAAGTGAATTGCGGGACAGGCAATAAAGCAACACATAAACCACAAGAAGAATAAAAAAAGGAGGAGTAGATGATAAAAATAAAACACACGGCCACATGCGTTGAAAGTTTTCAATTTTTACGACTTCATTAGAAACGCATGATGAACAATAATGATAACAATGGCTAAAAAAAAAGAAAGAGGAGGAGGAGGAGTGCTGGAGCTTAGCACAGCTGTTGCAAGAAATTACCCAACTACAACTAAAACCGCAAAAAAGAGAGAAGCAGATACCACAAAAAGTCAGCAGAGAAGGAAAAAGGAAATGCCGCCAGCTGGAAAATTACTCTACACATTTTTATGAATGAGTGTCATTCAAGTGGCCAAATATGAGACAGGGCAGTGCTAGAGGGGGGAGGGAAGGATATGAGTTGGCTGTTATGAAAGCTGAAATTGTTTTTCTCAAATGCTTAAGCAAAAAGGTGCACCCAAAGGTTAGATGGTAAATAAATTTGCTAAAGTTCACACAGGCAAATAATTTGCCCAAATTTTGTTTAAAATTTGACTAAATAAATATTACCTTAGAATTTGCTAAAAAACTTAAGCTATGGATCCACCCACAAATAATCTGCTCAAAAAGTTCGGAAATATTCCCTGTTTGGGCCTCTTTTGTAAGGTTTGCATCAAAATTTGGGCAAATTATTTGCCTGTGGGACCTTAGCTTAAGTTCACTCAGGCAAATAATTTGCCCAAATTTTGTATAAAATTTGTCTAAATAACTATTAATTTAGACTTTGCTTAAAACTAAAGCTATGTATCCACCCACAAATAATCTGCTCAAAAAGTTCTGAAATATTCCCTGTTTGGGCCTCTTTTGTAAGGTTTGCATCAAAATTTGGGCAAATTATTTGCCTGTGTGAACTTAAGCTAAGGCAAATAATTTGCCCAAATTTTTTTGTTTAAAATTTGTCTAAATAAATATTAATTTAGACTTTGCTTAAAACTAAAGCTATGCATCCACCCACAAATAATCTGCTCAAAAATTATTGAAATATTCCCTATTTAGGCCTATTTTGCCGAATATCTATAAAAATTTGGGCAAATTATTTGCCTGTGTGAACTTAGCTTTAGTTTAACAAACCTTTTACAAATATTTTTCTAGGACATGTTACCTTTGAATTTAATGAAACTGGAGCTTAGAATGTATTCTCAATTCGACTCTCTGTCACTTACAACATTTCAAAATTAAATGTACAAAATTTTACAATAGAATTAATCTGCTTCTTTTGTTTTATGCTATTTCCAATATGACCTGCCGTTTTAATCCCTTTTATATTGGACCCGATCCACCTAGATGCCGTACTACAGAAACTTCTTCCGGTCCGGGGCGCAGTGTGATTGCCCGCCTTGTGGTCCTGAAACGGGATATCAGGATCCTCGACCCATTCATGAAGCCTGTGTACAAAATGGGACAGCTGCTGCGGATTTAGTTACTCTTCCATTATTAATTCCGGCTGAGTCACCGCCTCCTCTGGAAGAAAGTCCAAAAAATGATGAGTTAGAGCCTGAAAGCTGCAACTTAAATGCGGCACCAACTGAATGTTCTTAAACAAAAGAAGCTTATAACAATAGACCGGTCATTTATCTAACCACAAAATACAATTCATATTTGGCAAGTACTTTTTGGGCCGTTTTCTTATCTTCATGATTTTCAAATCTAGGTGGTTTTTGAAAAAATTAATGTTGCCTACTTTTAAGGCGCTTTAAAAATATCTATGCTTGTATTAGGAACGGCCCGCTTTTGATTTTTTAACGCGGCCTAAAAGTAGGCAACACTAAGCACCAAGATTTCAAATACATGACGATGAGAAAACGGCCCTCAGTGTGTTTTTTATACCAGTCTTGGATCATTTTTTTTTATAAAAGTGTATTTAAAGAGGGTATCAGAACGGGCAGAGGTTGAATAATAAAAAAAGAGAGGTTCAATATAACAAAAAAAAATTTATTCAATAATTACAATGATAATTTCATTGATATAAACTTGGTCCACCCAAATAATTGTACATACTTTAAAGTATATAATTTCTAACTCTCTGTGAAAGAAACCATTATTTTTTTATTTATCTTACTTCAAATTTCTATTAAGCCACACAAATTCCTTAAAATAACAAATTTCAACAAATCAACTTATCCCAATCGGATTATTTCTCTACCCAGTCATAAATCAAATTCGGCTACCGCAAATATTTTCACAAATTAAATTTTTGTCAATAAACAACAACAGAAAGTTCCAGCTCGCCAGTTTTAACTCAATGAAAGCCAATGTTCCTTCAGTTTGTTACGTCCCTTTTCAAGTAGCTCGAGGAGCTACAAATTTCATTTTGACCCGCCATCAACTGAAGAAAAGAGAACTTGTAATTGAATTTCATTAAAACAAGCGCAAAGTTGAAGCTGCAAATTATGAGAGGGGGTGGGGACAAAAAAGGGCACAATTATACAATTTCCGAAAAAGCAACAAAACTCGGTTTGAAAATCAAAGCTGGTTTAACATGCAGCCAATCAACTTTGACAACATGTACGACAAGTTTGGCATATGGTTGTTTTTTTTTTTTTCTTCTTTTCAGTTTCCGCTCGGACCCAGTGGACAGCATGTGAAATTAATGTTAGCTTATTTTTCTTACTCTTTGTCTGGCAGGATTGCCAGCTAAAAGGTACAAAACAAATTTGTGACTTTCGCTTAATGGGTCGAGGCGGGCAACTTGAAATGCTCTTTGGCAACTTTTGCCAGCTGATCTGTATGCGGCAACCAACACATAAATATTTTTCACCAATTTCCGTTACAAGCGTAAAATTACTTTAAGTTGGGGTATTTTAGTTTATTGAAGGGGTTTGTAACACGGTTAAGGGAAAGAACTATTAAACTAAGAAATAAACATACGATTACTTAGGGCCGATTTCTCATCTCCTACTATATGTCAGATAAACTAACAAAGAACAGAGTAAATTTTACGTTTATATAGCACCTATCTAGAAGGTGAGAAATAGGCCCTTAATCTTCAAAAATAAACACTTCTAATCTTAATCTTAAAATTTAACAATGCAATAGAAAATGCGAATTATTTCAACACAAATTTGTCCTTAAAATTCACAACTGGTTTTATCACTTTGCTTATGAAGTGATGGTAGATTTTTGAACCACATTAAACTTTCTTGGAATTTGGTTCCTTGCATCTTTATTTGATTTAATTCAGAAACTGGGAAAAGCTTAAGAACATTTTGTACTTATTTTATGAACTCTTATTTTGTTTAAAATTAATTAATAAATAATATATAGAAAAATAGTTTGTTTATATTTTAAGTACGCGAACTCTTGTTTTCAGAGTTAATCGCGATTGTCTTAAGACTATCGCGATCTAAATGTGTGATCAAAAAATTATACAATAATTAGAAATGTGCCTCATAAATACACTCACAAAAAAAAACCGAGAACTTCGTACTTCAATCAAATCGAAAATGCGTAATACAAGTACGAATTTTCCAATACCGAAATAATTGATTTTAGACTGCTTTGAGATACCTTAAGTACATTTTGGACTATTCCAAGATTTATTAAATCTTATTCTTAGAACAACATGGTCTTCAACAAATCCCGATTCGTTCTTATTAAAATTCTTAATATTTTAATTATTGTACAAAACGTTATAAATTCTATCCCGTTCGTTCTAAAACGTTAGAGTACAAGAAATTCTTGATTTAAGTATTCCGTACTTGATTGAAGAATTTTGTTCTCATTTTAAAAACATTTTGGGTAAAATTAAAAATTAAGAGTGATTCGTACTTAGTAGTACCAAATAAACGTCCAAGTACGAATTATTCATGAAATCTTTAGTACAAACGGTATAAATCTTATAACGTTCGTTTTAGAATGCTGATACCCGTTTTTTCTGAGTGTACGGTTTTGAAATTAAGTATTTCAGATTTGAAAAAATCGCACTTAAAATAAGAATTTTGTGCTTGAAACAAGATTTTTCTTATTTACCGGTTTTAAAATCAAGTATTTCGGATTTAAAAAAATCGTACTTAAAATAAAAATTTTGTACTTGAAACTACTGTTATGAGAGAGATGTTATGAGAAAATCGTACTTAAAATAAGAATTGTATACTTAAAACAAGTTTTTTTCTTATTTATCGTTTTCAAAATAAACTGATTTTGATTTGAAAAAAATTGTACTTAATATAAGAATTTTTTGCTTAAATCCAGTTTTTTTCGTACTTACCGGTTTTAAAATTAAATATTTCGAATTTAAAAAAAATCGTACCTAAAATAAGAATTTTGTACTTGATACAAGTTTTTTCGTATTTACCGGTTTTAAAATAAAGTATTTAGGACTTAAAAAAATTGTACTTAAAATTAGAATGTTGTGCTTGAAATAAGATTTTTCGTATATGCCAGCTTTAAAAACCGAAATACTTTTTTTGTGTAATAAATACGTACTTAAAATAGGAATTTTGTACTTGAAACTAGTTTTCTCGTATTTACCGGTTTTGAAATTAAGTTTTCAAAAAATTGTGCTTAAAATAAGAATTTTATATTTGAAACACGTTTTTTCGTATTTAACGTAAAATTTATAACGATTTTACTTGATGCAAACTCACTAAACTGTGGGTTTTTTTGAGTGAAAAAATTTAAAGATCAACATCTTCATTGAAAAGCAGTCCAGTTACAATTTTCTCTCATTGCATACGATTCGAAAGCGTATTCCAGCTTCGTCATCTACATCAACACTCCAACTTCTTTTTTCTATTCCTTATTTTCGTCGCCTTTCGCCACTCATGTGTCACTGACATTGTTATCCTTTCGTTCGGTGGCTTATTCCTGTCGCTTTGCAAATGGAATATGTATTTTTCTTCTTTGCATCTTTGAAATCTTTGCCGAGTCCAAAGGGAGCAGAAATTGTTTTTCATTTCTTTCCGCTGTCGTCGTCGTCGTCGGCCACTTCTCCAAACGTACGGGTACGGGTATGGGTATGCATCGGTATGCAAATGGCGAGCTTCATTTATCATTGACTTTGACTTTTATGCTAGCCATAACTTCAGATGAAACTTTTGCTGGACCGGACATTGATTTGACTCAAATTCTCAAGAGTGGTGGTTCACGTTTTGAATTTTGATTGCCTTGGCAGGAATGATGCATCGTCTTCTTCGGGCAATCTCTTGTGGCATTTTGCAGTTCACGCCTCTTTGATTTCAATTAATTAGCTATGTAATTGGCTGCAGGTGTTGTTGTTGCTGTTGTTGTTGTTGCGCCTGCCACTCTTGACTGACGTTTATTTGCATTTAATCAAACAATCCCAATTTGCTGCTGTTAGCTCACCCGCTATGAGATGGAAATTTGTAAAGTGTTTGCACTTTGTCAGCTAATTTGTTAAGCAAATATATGCGCTTGATTGGCACAGAGAGATGCTTGTCTTAGGGTTTTTTGGGCTTGTCTTAAAGTGAAATTGGCTGCTAGTCTTACTTCCAGTTGTCAGCTCTACACAAAATCGATGAATCTGATATAAAAAAGTAAACGACTTTTTTACATAAAATTAATTTCCATTGCCAACTAATTCCGATTGTTAATCTCTGGTCTTGTAATTACTTTGACGCTTATTTCGTGCTTTGCACCAAATTTGTGTCTAGCATCGAATCTTATATGCACTTAGCATAGCACTCATAACTAATGCATATGGTAACACATTGCTTTCCTAGCTCAAGCACGCACACACTTAATGTTTATGTTAACAAAAAGAGCGAGAGCGTGGAAAACAAAAACTACATATTAAATGCCAACTATATATTTGCACTGTTTTGACTATAAATAGCTGTCGAGGCACTTGAACAACATCCACAAATTATATACATATATAAATTCAGGCCTCAAGCGGCTTGTGGACGTGTGGCAGCTGCGGCTGGACGCAGCGCAAGGACACAAGCAAGGATTTAGTTAGATGTTTAGGCAGCCATTTTGCTGGCAGCTTTTGTTGTTGCGTGCGTGCGGTGAGGCCAACACGTTTCGTAATGTGTTTGTGTGCGTGCTTTCCAATTAAGTCTAAGAGATAATACAAAACATGAAACAAAGGTGGAAAAGCCAAAGTCAAAGTTTCCCTCTGAGACAGGACAATGGCGGTAACTTAGCTGTGGTGGCAAAACAATCCACAGTCAAGTTGACTGAAAGAGCATTGTTGGGTCTAAAGCGAATTCGCTTAACTGTTGATTGCAAGAAAATTCAAATATTTTTTTTCGAAGATAATTACTTATTTCACGAATGTTTCAGTGGGATAATCAACAAATATAGGTAAGGTATCATTTATTAAAAAAAGGACTATGACTTAAAAATCAAATTAAAAATCACAATTTAAAATGTTCAATTGTCATCCCAATTGAGAAAAAATTTTTTTTGTAATTTGGAAAAATAATAACAAACATATTATATTAAAAGGAAGGTCAATGAAAAAGTGACCACTCCCGCTTTTTAGAGTAACATTATTTGGCGATGTTATTGAATTTTGCAATAAAGAATTAGAATGATTGACTTCTCACTATGAATTTTAACATACAAAAAATACTAACTCAAACCGAAGGTCTACAAATTTTTATAGAAGGATAACGACTTAAACAGTGCAAGGCTTGTCGAATAGTTGATTTTCTAACTTTTGTAAATTGATAAGCATCCTTTGCATCTTCAATAGGCGCTTTACGTCATCAATCCCATTGATGGAATAAACCGATCCGTTTTCTTTTGCAAGTTTCGCGTTAAGAACACGAGCTTACGTTACAGTACGGTTTGATTTATAGCCTTACAATCATAATATTTTAATTTCAGAACTGCCAAGGACTAATTTAGTGACTTTATTAAACATTAAAAAAGTTAGAAAATTTTAAAATTAGAAATCAATTTACTCTTGAAAACAAAATTTGGAAGACTTAGAAAAGTTTTGTTAATAATTTCCTTTTTTGTGACCCCATTTTATCAAAAAGATCAGTTTCTGACCGGGGCATACTAAAAGGAAATAAATACTGTGAAATAGTAAAAATAATGCCTGTCCATCTGTGGATTAAAAAAAGGACTTAAGATTTATTATATTTTCAGGACCTATTATTATAGTTGTTATTTGATACATCATTTAATTCAAAGATGGCGATTTGTAAAGTATAGAGATTTTTTTAATTTTGTGCTGTTCGTTCAAACTTTACTTGGCGATCCGAATCAAATTTTGGCAATTGACTAATTAAACTAATTACAAATTAAAAGATGGTTCGGAAAAGTTATTCAAGACTTAGAAATCAATCAGAAGGATGAAAATAATTAAATAAATATTAATATTTTTTTAGAAAAGCAGATTGAAGCTGATAGTTTTTTATTATATTTATAAAAATGATAAAATATTATTTGGAAAATGACTTTAAATTTCTCTACTGAAATACAATTTAGAAAATTCTGATAAGCAGCGGTTGTTCTTAAAACCAGGCTTTTGTTTACAACAATTTATTAATTTTTTTTAATTTTTTGGTTGATTTTTAAAGAATTGTTGTTGATAAAAAAATGGCTTACGGTTGCCAAAAGGCATTTATGCTTACCAATGTAAAAACCATAAAAATTTAAATTTTATACCCAATTGATTTTTTTGTGTACTTAAAAAATTCACGAGAATCCGCTTAATCTTGATTAATCAAAAAATCACTTTGTGCTATCATTTGAATCATTTGCAACTGTTTTTATTTACCCAATTTGCTTAATTATCTGAATAACAAATATGCTAGCTTAGCCTACACACCACACACATTAAATGTCCATTAAATATTAATGAGTTCGCTTAAGTATTTTTTTGGACAATTATCAAAGATGAAGGGAGATTGTTAATACTGACTTATTAACTGACAATTGTACTACACATAATAATCATTAAAATAAAAACAACAAAGGACAATAAGCCAAAGCGGATAAGATTTTCAATATATGTACTTACAAACACAAATTGAAGGACAAACTTTTTGCATCACATTTTTGTCGCGAAAATTTGTTGAACTTTGTATAAAAGTAAAAATTTAAGCTGATAAATTGCTTGTTTCATTGGAAAAATGCTAACAAGTTGTGTGTCTATGTGTGCGTGTGTGTGTGTGTCTATAATCCGCTTAGGCAAGCAATTTTTGTGTGAAAATTGTATAATAACTTTGAAAGCATCAGACAATAATAAGAAACGAAAAAAATACGAAATTCATCGAATGGAAATTGAGATTAAATCAATGCTTGTTGATGGGAAAGAGTGGTAAAGGACTGGCTTGTGTAGACAAGGTTCATTATAACTTGAGGGTGCCTAAAAGTAGGCAATGATTTTTGCAATTTAAAGTGAATGAATTGCCAATTATATGCTTAAGCCGGATATTAGAATTTTGTGAAAATGGAATTGACTTAAAATTTAAGGTGAGTTTAGATTAGAAAATACCGAGGCTGATCATGAATTTATTTACTTTATGTAGTTGAAGACGCTTCCTTTTATGTATTAGAGACATCTGTTCTCATTTAGTTGCATTTCCCCAATCTTCTCCGACCTTTATCCAGTCAAATTGAATTGTATACAAGTATGTGAATTATATGAAACATTTTTGTAATATATATTTAACACCTACTTGAAAATATTACAACAGAAAATGTGGGTAAATTATGACTTACACATTCATTTGCCCTAAAGAGTTTTTAATTATGTTTTCTGTGACAGTCTGGCAGCGACAGACTCATTATTAAAAACCTGAGGTAAACAACTATAAGACCTCAAATGATTAATGCACGAACTGGCAGAAAAAAGAGAGCGCAAGTTGCCTTGTTGGCCTGTTGTAAACCTGTGTTGCAAAATGCCAGCTGATAATAACTGCGACTGTGTGTGTGTGTGTGGGGCTGTGGGCGCGCTTTAGTTATTAACGTGCCATGTAAACTGACAGTGACGCAAGAGTCACTCACACACACACACACACACACAGCATTAAATAAGTAAGTCAACACACTGTTCTCGCTACTTCTTATTATTGCACCAACCTAGGCGTTTTACTTATACCCCCTGGCCTACGCAGCGAAAGTTGCTGCCCCCGTGATAAAACTGCGGAAGCGGAAAAAATGCCGATAACATCGTTGAAGCAGGTTAAAAAGGAAGCTGCAAAATGTTCAGGCAAGTCAGTCAGTTGGCTTTTTGTGTATGCCTGGCACACGCTTGTCTTACATAAATAAGGGCAAAACTGTTATTCACCTGTCTACCGACAAACAAGCCGGCGCAAGTAAGAGATGAAGGCAACAAACAGCCCAACCGTTTGCCATATGGGTGGGGGTCGGGTGGTGGGGTAAAGGGGGCTCAGGTCGCATACATAAACGATTTACCTGTTCTCGTTGCTGGGGCTTAAGCTTGTCGCCTGCATTGTCGTTCCATACAGACGGCAACCTGCCATATCCTGTGCCGACTTTCAGCTTCCGTTAAGGCTTCACACGGAAATCGAGTAGTCGTCTTTTTTTTGGGTGCCTGCACATTGCGGCTTGCATTTCTATGATTTTTACTGCATGAAACACATAAGATAAGTCACTTTGATATGTTCTAAAAAAAAATGACTTTAACTTGAAATGCAGTTAATCCTGGGTTGTGTCTAAGAGAGAAGCATTAACTTAAAGAAATTCTTAAAGTATTGGAAAAAGATTAGATAGTTTAAATAGATTTATTTTTCATTGGAAAGACAATTGGCTTGAGAAAATGTTAAAATCTTTATTAGTTATTTGTTGATCTAAAACGCTTCCAGTTTTTTAAAAGGTAACACAAGGCAACAATATTAAACTTTTTTTCAGTTTATTGAATGGGTGGTTGTTATTCTGAAAGATTTTCGAGTGCTTAACACGCCAAAATGCTCCATCACGTCTGGGTTTATTGAAATTTGAGCCTATAGTTGGTAAAAATGCCTATTTTGACCATTTTGAGCCCTGTTTTGTGGTCAACCAATGCGTCTGTTTAGAATATCTTTGATTTTATTGTAAACTATTAATCCTTAGCTCTAAAATAAATTGTCCCAGATATTTTTGTGATTTTTGTAAACGAAGATATACCATTTTCAATTTACATAATGTCTGACTTAATGTTGCTGTCTAAAAGTTTGCTAAGCAAAAAACAGTTAAATTTTTTTATAAAATTATATCTTTCCCATAATATAAAGAGGGTGAAATCAAACATATAGGTTGCCCACAAAATATGCCTTAAAATGCTGAAAAAAGGCTCAAATTGCCAAAAATCCTGACGTGATGAATCATTTTGGTAAATATGTACTTAGTTTCACCAGTTTATTTGAATGGTTTTTGATAAAAAATAATATCGTTTGTAACCATGAAATTCAAAGGTGATTTTATTATATAAAAAAAGGAATATTAATCGATTATGGCCGTTTTGTTCGACCTCTGTTGACTATCTCTTTGCACCAAATCCATGAAGAACCAGCCAATCCCATCCAACGAGCAAACGGTTTCTGTCGCAGGTCTGCAGCGGAGATTGTCAATGAATTTGCCAACTGCCAGACTCATGCCATATAATTTTGCTTCTACAGAAGATGAAGCTGCTACAAGAGCCTTTGTCTAGGCTGACCCTGGGCCTCAATCCCCCAAGAGACTCATCTCTTCGTATAAAGTGCGTCTGCAAATCAGACAGCTGAAACCAATCAATTATATGACGCGCTTGATAACAGAGAAGTCAAAGGCTTTCCAGAGAAGGGTGTTCTGTTGCTGGTAATGCTGTTGAACTCGATGACCCGATTCTGTGACTTCCCCAATGGGAAAGTGCGCAGTAATTGTAATGGAACCAAAAAAGGGGCAGAAGACAGATTCCACTCCAGTTGCTTACCGCCCTATAAGCCTACTGCCAAAAATCTCCAAAATATTAGAGAGAATATTTTTGAAACGAATGTGGGAAGTTAGTGCAGTGAACGAATATCAATTTTGACATCCCTGAACATCAATTTTGATTTTGCAGCGCCAGAACATTTGGCTATGCTGTGCTCATTTCTTAAGGAATGGAGCGGATGTATCCCAAGGAAGTGTACTAGTCCCAGTACTGTCAGCGCGAACTTGCCGGTTCTATACGCCCAAAATACACTTATAGCCACTTATGCGGATGATACAGGTGATGGGGTTCGAAGCCAGGAATTCAACCCCATCGCTAGCCGAGCGTCAGATACTGTAGAAATCTTTTCTGGATGGCTTGAGTGCCTGGGAACATTGTCAATCCGGAGAAAAGACAACATTGCACCTTTTCAATGAGAAGAAAAAATATAGGCACACACGCTACCCACTGAGCCACACAAGGCCTCTTGTACTTGTTACCTTCTCAAAATCTGTAAGCGGATTGAGTTCCGTAATTCCTTTTGACCATTAAAGCTTGAAACAAAAACATAGCTGGCGACAGTATACATCCGTACACATATCTTACTCTCGTGAATATACGCCGTCTAAGTCAGATCATCTTTATTGCTTCATGATTGTTTTCTTTTGACGATATTGTAATTAGCCTATTTTTCAGCCCCTGCTATGATGCGTTTTTTAAAATCGGATCGTTTTCCTTCGTATTGCAGATATAGATACGCTTTGTTAAGTGAAAGTATGGTGAACCCGAATATCGAACTTGTTGACTTATCTCAAATTTCTAAAGTTGTTTCTAACTCTTGTATGTGATTGTTTACCTTTTCGGGAATCTTACTTGTTGAATTATAAGATATTCTTATATTGTCATCCGCCTCCAATGACCACCAGATGGTACTTCTTTAACCTCAAAATCCGGGGAATGAATTTTTACAAACCAACGCCGTTCACATACTGCAATGATAGACTAAATTATAAAGCCTTTAATCGATACCAAAATGATTATCCAAACATTTTGGAAAAAAAAAAACCCAAAAAAGTTCTTATTTTTGAACGGTTTGCTTTTAATAAAAATTTTGCATCTCTTGGAACACCCATTTTATGTATGTGACTGGCATAGCCAAGGAATACGAATGACACTTTATTTTATATTATATCTTACCATGCACGCCCTTACCACCCCCCTAAGCATCATTTGTAAAGTGCCTTGCCTTGCCTTGTACTGCTTTATGATGCCTTTTAAAATGACAAAATTAGCGCAACGAACTCGTATATCTTACTGTGCATACGTGTCGTATGCTTAATATGCCAAGTTTTTTTTTGTCAAAGTTAAAAGTTAAATCATTTTAACCACATAAGCAATTAAATAGAAACATTTGCACTTTTGTTTTGTTTTCTTTTTGTATTTATTATTGTTTTGTTGCATTTTATTTGATGTAAATTAAAAACGCATTTCCATTTATTATTAATTATACACAAAAACATACAATATTTGGTTTACTTCTCTCTCTCTCTATAAAAATCATTTGCCCTTTTTTTGGCATACATACAAAATAAAAATAAAAAGGAGCAGGGAAAACGTTCATTGATGGAATGCTTGAAATAAAATGTACAAAAACTCAAACGTTTCAATGATTTATGCTTTTAAAATGAAATTGTTAAACATAAAAACAGTTTTCTTTTCTTCTTTTGTTATTTTTGTGGATTTAAATAAGAATTATTTGATATATACACATTTAGAATTCTCAATGATTTTGCACTTAAATGTAGAACTAAAACTAATGATAACATTTAATGTATGTTAAGTACATTTAATTTTTGTGTTTTTGTTTTTGTGAAGAAGACTCTGAGCATGAGTTTTGGTTGGTTTTCTGTTGAGAAGATTGAGATGTTAATTGACTTGAAGATGCTGAAAGGTTAATGAAGTGTAGTTGTAGGAATTTAGTTGGTTAGCTGCCAAAAATTTGGTTTATCATTTTTTTTAGAGATTTTTTTTTAATTTGTTAATATACAAAAAATTAATCAGTCTAAGTACATTTTTTTGTATGCCTTTTTTTTTGTGTGTGTAAAATAACATTAACCCCCCCAGAAAAGAAAAATGTGTATATTTTCTTGTAACAATTTAGAATGACAGAATTTGATGCCCCCACACGATACTAGACTTAACTAAAATATCAATAGTTGAACTTATTGTTTTTTTTTTGTTTTCTTCAGAATTATCAACTCAATGACTTTTAGATTTAATAGCCATTGAATGTACGTATACCATATTATACATGTGAGTGTTTTGTTTTCTATATGTTCAGCAAACAAATCAATATGATAAACCATTACACATACATACATACAATACACATGTAATCCACATACATCATATAGAGTAAGGTAGTTTCGCGTTTACTATATAAACTTGCACAAATATCACGACCGCAGCTCTCCTTTTTCATTCTCCAATCCTTCGCTTTCGTTCCAATTTATTTAGTCATCTCTCACGCATATTTGGCAAAGGACCAACGCTGCGTGGCCAGCGCCGAATTGCAATGCTGTGCACTAATTCCCTGCTGATTGTGATCACGAGTGTCCAGGCATACATTGATCTTATGATGTCGCACTAGGCCGCCTTCGCGCATATTCCAACGTTGGTTTTCCGTATCATCGCAGGACTTGAGCACCACCTGGGAGCCACGGGCGAATTGCACGAGTGTTAAGCAGAGATCATCGTGTTTAATTTCGCCGCGTTTCGAGTATGCCCATTCTTGATTGCCGCCCGTATTGTGGCAGGGGAAGATGCCTAAGTGAAAGGAGGAAAATGTTTAAGCATTGACATGGGATTTATCATTTTGCTCATAACTATACAAACATATATATTAGCATAATTCCAAGGGCCGTCAACATCATTCCAGACTATTAAAAGCTGGTTTGAGGCTGATAATTGTAGTGTCTATCAAGAAAATGTCTTAGCTATAATAGAGCTCATGGTCATGGTATGGAAATTGGTATTAATCTTTTGTTTACATAGAAAAAAAAAATACATTACGATCCATTTGCACTGGAGTTTTTCTTTTAAATTAAAATAATATTTTTTTATTTTTATCATTTTATTATTTAATATCAAAAAAAATATTTAAATTCCATAAAAATTTTATTTGCATTTTAAATGACACAATAAAAATCTAATTAAAAAAGCTCTTAAAAAAAAACACTTGAGAAACCCTGTGCAAAGGTAAGGTTCTAAGCCATAAACACATAGGTCTTGACTTTATATCTGTCAAAATCAAACTAATATGCTTTATAGCTCTTAATAAAATCACATGTTTCGAACATGTGTGCCAACATAAAAATAAAACCAATTCAAAAATCGACTGATTGCGGCCAGCGAAAGTTGTAAGGTCACCTTTCTTTTCGTTTGAACAGAAAGGCAGATCCCGGATCTCAGAAATTTGAAGCATCTATACATGCAGTAGTATGCCTAGAAAAAAAATGCATCAGACGCGCAATACATATTACACTAGTTTACAAAAAAAAAAAAAATAAATACCCATTGAAGCTGTTATTTTTTTATGATGTACTTTGGAATGCTGAGCTCAAAAATTAAATTCAAAAATTTTTGTATGGATACGTTTTTGAGTTAGAATTTTTTTCAGTTTTTTCGGTAGGTACCCTTACATTTTATGACATATCTCGAGATAAAAACTGTAGATGTCATCAAGCAAGGTATTAATCTAAAGGGTATGCAAATGTTTCGAAAAAATCGATTTTTTTCTCAAAAACGTGCAAATTTTGTTTTCCTAAAATATGTAAAAGGTTGAAACTGATAAAAAGAAATTGTTTTTTTCTTTTGTTCTTACGAATAGCACTTCTACGAAGAAAATAAGGCATTGGTAAAGAATATCTATGGATAAATAAAGGAGCTGTGAGCAATTGAGTAAAAGTACTAACAGTCCAATTTCATTGTTTTATGTATTTATTAAAAAATATTTTTATTTTTTCTTCGTTTTTGGCCTTGCTCTTAATTTTTTTCTGTGATTTGGCTTCTATTGGAACTCGTACATTGAGTAAAAAGCAAAGTAAAAAAAAATTTTTTTCAATGAACACGTAAAAAAGTCAAATTTGATCCCTATTTATCCACAGATTTTCGTCATCAACGCCTTTTTTTCTTCGTAATAAGGCAATTTGTAAGAATAAAAGAAAAAACAATTATTTGATTTTTATTTTCAACCATTTACAGATTTTAGATAATCAAATTTTTCACGTTTTTGAGAAAAAAATCATTTTTTTCGAAATATTTTTGCTTCTTACTTTTAAACTACTAAACCGATTGGAAAATGTTCTTTGACTAGATTATTGGGAATTGCATAATCTTTTGATTAATTCCTTGCTCGACTTCATCTAAAGTTTGTAACTCGAGATATGGCTTAAAAGGTAAGGGTACCTACCGAAAAAAATTCTAACTCAAAAACGTATCCATACAAAATTTTTTGAAATTCATTTTTGAGTTCAGCATTCCAAAATACATCATTAAAAAATAATGACTTCAATGGGTCTTTTTCGCTGTAAACTAGTGTAATTAAAGCGTATATACATCCAGTAGGCTGCCTGGGAGGCTCGCAATAAATATTATCAGCGTGACAAGATGTCACATGCTTGAAGAAATAGTCGGCCAAATAACATATCTGTTGTATTTCAAATTCCATAGAGTTCTACAAATAACTTATTTACCTAATTACCTAATTTTCTATTGAACAATAGCTCAGTTATAGCTGAAGAAAATTAATAATTGCCCGGTCGAGTTCATAAAGATGTGACAAAGTGTAAAATACACTAGTGCGTTAGTTTTCAATTTAACGCTTAATAGCAAACGCTCTAGAGCAAACGCTTTAAGTTATAAAGCTGTGAGCTTTCTAGCGAACCTAAAAAGACCGTGAAATTTAATTGAAAGCAATCTGAATTTTGGATGTTTTTGAAACGGAGAGAGAGCGTTCCTAGCCAGACTATCTTAAATTATGATTATTAATATTTTAAAATAATTAATTGCAAGTTTTAATTAATTAATAAATTACGTTAAAAAAAAAGATCGGCGTGGTCGCACCAGTCCTAAATGATTTATGTATAACAAATATTTACATTTTTATGTCCCTAGTTTTATTGGCATATATAAGACATATTTTTAGACCCTAAGTTTAGAACTGTTTTAAAAAATTCTTCTTCTATGCACACAGAAAATATGGCGTTCAAAAAGGCGGAATAAATTTCTTTCTTTTATTCCCGATCCGTTCCCATTTTTTCCGATCTCAAAAGGGCTCACGAAAAAATAAATAGATTTCAGCATTACAGAACTTGCTAACTGCGAAATTTGATTTAGTTGAGAAGTGTAAAAATGTGAGAGTGGGTGGACGATGGGGTTGCGGAGGAGGTCTGCAATGAAAAATTGTTTGCATCTTTCGCATTTTTTTTCTCCTTTTTTCTACGACGTTTCGCGTTTATTTTTCTGCTTCCTTCTCGTTTTATATCTTTCTACTTAAACCTTCTAGCACAAACATTAAAGTTAAGTTATCTATATAATATTTTCTTTTACTTACCCACAGTGCCATCAACTAAATGACCCATTGTATCCAAACATTCGGTATTGTCCTGTCGAAGTTGTCCCACCTCCTGGGGTTCAGGTGCCTGTAAGTCGGGATAAACATTCTCCAGATACCATTTGAATGGCTTACAGTGCAACTTCTCCTTCAATGCCAGGCGGTCGTCAATGCTGTTGGTGAAGCAGCGAGCACACAAATAAAAAAGGGGAGAGAGAACACAATACACAATAAATAAGTTAAAGTCAAACTTTGTTTTTTTGTTTTATTCTTCCATCTACTTCAACTTCTTGCATCCTTTACTCACTTGCCAAAGGGAATATTTTTGGCCAACGGCACCGCATTGTAATAATGTTGCTTATAATCGTCCATCCAAACTTCCGCCGCTCTACGTGTATTGCGAGCAAAAACATTGCCACTGCCACCCGGGAAGGTGTAAGGATGTCGCTTCCGGAATACATGACCCACACGACTGCAGGGAATAATTTCCAAACTGCCGCCACATTGCCAAACTCTGAAGGAGATTTCCAAATTCTCGCCACCCCACACGTCCATTTTCATGTCATATTTGCCCAACTTATTGAAGTAAGCCTTATCGATGACAAACAAACCGCCGGCTATCATGGGCGTACGTATAGCGGTGGTGGGATCATTGTGACGCACCGAACGTTCCGAGGGACTTAGGTACTCCCATTTGAAAATCAAATTCCAATCGAAACCGCCACGTAAATCGGCCGAGGCGCCAATATATTGAAAGTTATCCATGCTAATGACATCAATAACGGGACACACTACACGCGAAGGATCTTCGCGTACTCTTTCGAGCAAAGGTTCCAGCCATTTTTCATTGCACTCCACATGACTGTCCAGGAAGGTGAGAACACTGCTGACAGCGGCATCTGCACCGCGAACACGTGATCTTACCAGACCTTCACGCTTATCGTTGCGTATGATGCGCACTTTGTCGATTTTGGCCAACTCCAGACCGTCTTCGGCTGAAAAAAAGGGGAAGGGGTAAAGGTAAGATAATGTATTTATATATAGCTGATATTTCATACTTACGATGATCACTGAAATCATCCACCAGCACTATTTCGCGTATCAAATGCTCTGGACTACGATTCAATACACTCACAATGGTACGTAACAGCGTGGATCTGGCCTCATTGTGAAAGGTAATAATCACACTGGTCTCGGGCAGATCCTCACGATATTTTTTAGTGCGACACCTTAAAAAATTATGTATTTATATCATGTAGAAAATCCTTAACCCCTCTTGACTTACATGGGATTTCGGGTATCGGGAATCTCACGATTACTGGGCAAAGCATCGCTGGCTTCTTGATTGAAACGATTTCTGATATAAGGATCTTCGCCAGTGCGCAAAGCTCCGGCACGTATATAGCCCGCTTCATCGAAATATTCCACTTCACTTCCCTTAACACGGGCGCTGGGTCCCACCTGTAACCGTGAGACGGTGCCGCCGGTGCCACCGCTGCTACCCTGTACGCCAGTTGTTATAAAAAAAAACACTTGAAAATTAATTTAATTTCCCTTACCTGCGAGGTCTCCTCCAGTGCCACAATGCCATTCAACTTTAAGCCATGCACCGTATTTCGCTCAAAGTCCTTCACCGAACCGATTAGTATAACATTGCCGCCAGGATCATCGGCCCCACTGCCGCCTCTTACACCTAAACCACCGCCACCGGTGCCCAATACACGGACAGCCGAGTTTCCAGCTGGAGCCCATTGCCTAGCAGTTGATGCCCCCGCCGATGACTCGTCCTGATATTGTTGCATGGCTGTGGCCACCTCACGTAGCCGCAGAGCACGATTTTCCACCTAAAAGCACACAAAAGTTGAAGAAGAAGAAGAGGAAGAAGAACAGGGAGAAAAGTGTTTTAATTTATTTCTTTAATCTGCGCCACATTGGCGACGCGTCCTTCTCGGTTAACATCGATGGCCCCCGATGCGGCGGCCATAACTCAACTTAACTGAAAACAATTGTGGGATGTAGGGGAAAGGGAAATGTATACAGTTGGCTGCTTGCTTTATGGCTTTGCCATAACACAACACACGATAGTACAAAAAGCCAGAATAAAATTGTTTCAACTATTTTTCGTGTTTGCCTTTAAGATTTATCATCTATAAACTGCAAATGTTACCCACGCGGTGACCCAGTTAAGCAAGTAACTAAAAGTTATGAAATACTTGTATAAGGTTTTCAGTTTGCGAAAGACTTAATGCACAAATAAAAAAAAATCATGCTTTTTGCCCTTCAAAGTATGCTATGTTTATTTTTAAGTATTTTATAAATTTTGTTTACCTTTGACTGGTTAGACAATCAATGTGGATTATGAAAGATTTTGACTTTATTTTATCTTGTATAAAATTTAATAATTGAAGAAAATAAAGTTTGCATTCTTTTAGGGGCAAAAAAGCAGAATTTTCTGTAAGCATAAACCTTGTATTAGTCAACTACACCCAAGGTTTAAGGTGTACGTATGGAGAAACGTTGAATCACCTTATCCTTTAATTTATTATCTTTCACTAAGATAAGTGATGGGCTTCACTTTTCTGTTGTCGCTTTTGTCTCACTCTGTCTAATCTCGTGAAAAAAGATACTCGACTTTTCGTAGCTTTTAGTTATGTTTGAAATGCCTGAACAAGTTAATTTACTTATTCTCATTTGTGCCACTAATTTAGATACCAGCTTCTGATTAACGTAGCTCCCAGTCAGGACCTTGGCTCTTATCTGTTAACCTACGACCTAATGGCTTCAAAATTTCCTCAATCAAGTTAACAAATTTTAATGCGGTCCTCATGACTGATAGCTTTCCTGCCCCTGGCCCTACTCCCACCTCCTTCTCAGTAACCATTTCCTTTGGCTTAAGACGAAGAAATTTATGTTCTGCTTTTGCTCTTCACTGTTTGTTAACCAAGCCAAGTGCAGTAAATGTTTCATAAACAGCTACGAAAGAGTGTTTTGTAGTGGTTTCAGTTTCCGACAGAGAATAAACTGTCAAAAGTTGGTCAGAACTGCAAATGGTTTTGTTTGGTTTGCCCTTTTATCATGAATTGACTAGATATTGTGCAAATTTATTTTAAAAATCTTCGTTCAGTTTGGGCACTTTACTGTGCAGTATAAAAAAATCCAAACCAGTTTGTGTGTGAATTTAAAAATAGTGTGTGATGTGAGCAAGACTTAAGCATATATATTTTCATATATTTCCGATAAGGTAACATGAAAAAACTCAGCTGTCACCATCCTAAATGATTGATTATAGGCTTTACATACTAAAACCAAAAAATTACGTATACGACACGTAAGCCACATCTAAATTTTGCCAGAGAAATCTATCATTTTAAAAGCTGTCAAATTGCAAAAATTACACAAGCATCGAATAAATATCAAGCAGAAATTAAGGACACATAAACTTAAAAATAACAGAGTAAAACGTGTGTTTATCTGACACATAATAGCTATCTAGGAGATGACAAATCGGACATAAAAGTATTTGAGTAATTTAAAAATAAATTTTAATGAGTCGAGGTCTGTTTTGACCGCGCTTTTAATTAGAAAAGTAGATAAATATAAATGATTTACGGCCGATTTCTCATATTCTACATAATACTATTAAATTTTAAGTGAAAGGCCTATTCTCAGATCACATACAAATTATTTTCGTCACAATACTTCATATGAATAGAAACACTTTTCTAGAACTTAGAAATCAGAATGCTTTTGAACAGCTATCTTATTCATATAAAGTATTATGTCGAAAATAAAATTAATGTCATCTTAGATTAGGCCTTAATGTGATAACTCATATATGGCACGCTTAATGTGTTCTTACTTCTAAGAAATAAGCCTGGCAGGAACCTTACCGTCAACGAAAAACACTTTAGAGCAGGACCAACCAAATGGAGAGAACTGAAATATGAGCTTGTGTTGGTGAGTGCCTCAAAAAATCACTTTCAAAATCAATCACCGATTCACACAGCCAAGACTTTGACTCAAGTGTGTGGCCTGGTCTGCTTTAGAGCCATGACAAACGATTATTTATTCAAAGATATTAAAACATAAGAATAATACTTGTGGGATGACGAGACAATGACGTAACGATGATCGGCAGCAGCAAGACGACCAAGAGCTCGAGGTTAGTAAGGCGCCTCCTGGCACCAGGCGACAGAAAATCGTGTACTCCAAACGCTTATTCGAGTGAAACATCGGAAAGCCGTGCAGATATAACCTTGAGACGATTAACACCGATTTAAGGACGAACAATCTATTGCATTTAACTATTTACTTTATCATAATTTTCAATAAACATTAACCTTAAATTAAAATTCAGATTTTAAAAATCCGATTATTGAAAAAAATAATCTTATGATTATTGAGCGCTAATTGCAATCAACGTAAATGTTAAACCCACTTCAAAAATTCTAAAAATAATGACATCGTTTTACCAGATTTTATCATGAATTTATGTGCAGGTACTATTTGGCGTTCGGACATGGCTCTTTTGTTATTGAATTTTAAAGTTTTCATTTTTGCACATACAAAATATGTGCAAACGCAAATGCTTTTGGAATAATCTTTGATTTTCGAGTGATTTTTAGTGCGAATAAAAGAATATCTTGACACTCATTGAAACTTTTATAAAACTGAAGTACGAAAGGAAGTAAATTTGATACCTATTGGAACTGTTATGAATTTTTTTCCACGCCACCTTTTTGAGCTATAGTTCTTTTTTTTGTATTATCCCAGAAACCTATTCCAAGTATGTTCTAGAAGGGCTTTTTTTTTTAGTGTTGTGCTCAAAAATCTGGTATAGTCCACTATCGCCTTCCTCGGGCTTATCCTTAGCCTATAAAATAATATTTTCCATGGCATATAATTGTCAAAGTAATGAGGGTTTTCAGCATCAATCTGTTCCGTTGCCCATACTCAAAAATTGAGCGGTTGTGAAGCGAACTAAATGACAGAATAATAATGAAATAAATGGAGACGTTAATTTCTCTGTGGTGAATATAGCTATTCATCACCCTTTTTTGAAAAATAAAACACCGCCGGCGCCGAAACTGCCTCCCGTGTTACCTGGTAAGCATCAGCAACTTCCACTGCATTCGCATGCACCACCCAATTGAATCTGAAATCTTTTATCAGCTTTTGGCATCAATTATTTAAAAGTTTTCCCTATGTAATTATGGAATTCTTTTTTGTTCGCGTGACTTATTTTTATAATAAAATTTTTTTCCCTTTATTTCAATTCAGAGTTCCACACCTGGTACACCTGGCCGCTGATAAAAAAATAATTAAGTTTTTTCAAAAACAATTAATATTTTGTTGAAAAGTACCCCTATGAGGAACGTGTTTTCCAATTATAGAAAATCCACCTGCAAAGTCGAAAAACTGATATAAGCGACTTTTTAGTTCTTCATCCGATTAGCTCTCATCATATTGTAACAAAATTAAAACAAAATAATATTACAATTTTGGAAAATCATCCTGCAAAGTCGGAAAATGGGTTCAAAAATTTTTTACTTCTTTTTCCGCCAATTTTTCGAACTTTCCAAAACATGAAAATCACGTTGGAAATATTTTGTTTTGTACATAAAGCTTAGAAAATATTTTTGAGGAGAATTTTCCACATTTCCCGACAAAATTTTCCAAAACTCAACCTTAGTACTTACTATCAGCATAAAATAAAACTTTTATGAAAAATTCAGCTTTGGTTTGGACTGTGCAACAGTCACCAGGCAGCCAGTCAGTCAGATTAAACTCTTTTAAAAGAAAATATAAACATTGGCGGATTCGTGCTAAACAAAGGTTGATTATGTTTCTGAACATGTTCACTTGTTCTGTTTATTTTAGTTATTTTGGTTTTGCAATCTGAAGAATTCTTTAAAATATTAGCTATAAAATGGATATAAAGGCATTCCTCTATTTTTGTCGTTTCCCATTAATAAAAAATTATTTTTTTTACAAATTTTACCCCACTTTTGATTTGTGGTAAAGAGTTTTCCAATTTTGTTTAAAATTAATCAAATTTCTTATCAAAACTTCTTCTTCGCCAAAGTTCAACAAATCGAACCACATCAATAACCCCAAAAAAGGTTTTTCATCTTCAGCGTCTGAAATTTAAGCCTTGGGCGCAACACAAAAAACCCAATTTGTCTAATTTAGACACAACAAAGTGGCTTGCAAATGCCCTGCAGCCAAACAGACACAGCAACAACCTTGAGACTTTGCTAAAAGCCACACCACACCTTTCCACCCAAGACCAAACCGAGCCAGTTAAGTCAAGCGCAGAAATGTCTATGGAAATAATTTTGCACTTGTTGTCACATAATTTGACACTTAAGAGCATTTTAAATAATTTAACAATGCAAACACGTTCAAGTTGCACGAACCGATGGAAAGAAAGAAAATGCTCTAAAAATGTATATATATGTATATATAAAATGTGCAAAACGCTGTCAAGTGAAATCTTGCATATCAAATGAATGTGCTGAAAGAAAGGGGCAAAAAGAGGCAAATGGCATTTAAAGATGACGCTAAAAGGCAGCACGTTTCAAGGAGAGAAAAAGGTTTACTTAAAATTAAAAACACGCATACACTGCGAGTTACGTGAAAGAAAATTCCTAAAGTCAGCTGACCAAAACCTCCCACTCCAAGACACATTCAATACGCGCCACATAAATCAGAGTTAAGAGCAAAACGAAGCAAAAGCAAAATTGAAGTCCGAAAAAGCCAAAAAGGCATGACAAATAGATTCGATGCAAAAGGCAATTAATAATCAAGTCAGGGGCAGTGTTAGGGTTTGACCCACAAATGACAAGCATAGAAATTGGGATTTAACTTAAAGGTGGGGCCAAGTGAGATGAAGAAAAATGCATGTTGAAGCATATTTAAACTTATATTTTACTTTAAGTTTGGCAGCTGCTAACCTTTTCTAAGCTTTAGAATTTGATTGAATTGGATTTGAATGGGCTTATTTAAGCTATAAGCATTTAAGGGGATAAATAAAACTGAAACGGAAAATTAAATTAAATGTGGCCTCTGCAAATCCACAATTTTTTCAAGGCATAAAAAGCAATGCATAAATTGGTGGTTCAAAAAAACTTCGAACCCAAAACATAAATTGAAATTAAAATTTTTAGAAATCCAAATAAGAAGAAGTCTTAGGGCCGGTTTTGCATCTTTTCAATAAACTTTATGTGACAGTTAAACTTTTCCAGTAAAAATTGCAAGTTTCCTGTTAAACCTTCGTGTTAACAAATTGTCAATTGTCAAATTAGAATTAAATTGCTTCCTTTGGCAGGTTGTAAAATATTTTAAAATACTCGGAACAGCACAATATGATTTTATAATATTTAAAAAAAGTTCATATAATTTAATACAGAAATTTCTCTAGACAAGTCGAAAAAAATAACATTACCAACTTTTTCGGGTTTCCCCTAATTTAGCTCATTCGTTTTATGATGGTTTCATACAACAATTTTTTTTAAGTTTTTCATCAAGTTAAAATTTTTTCTAAATTGTAAGAAAATTATATCTGATTCTTGTAAAATCTGAATAAATAGATTTAAATGTCCTCTAATTTACTACATATACAGATTTTCAATATCATTGCGCTTTCATAAAAATTCATAAAATTTTTTACAACAAATTATTTAAAATTTCCAAATATTAAGTAAAATCACAATAAAATCTTTTTTTAATGTCTTTCCTTTTAGTTTCCAACAATAACTTGATTTCTAATAAAATATTTCCTAATTTAAAGTCGTTTTGTAAAAAAAATTAAATATTTTTTAGATTTTAATCTATAACTTTTAAATGCTCAAAGATATCAAAAAACTGTGAATGTGGTTGATTAGAGGACACTTAAATTTTTAATTTAGATTTCACGAGAATAAAAGATCATATTTTTGGAATTTACTGAAAAAATTTAAACTTCGTAAACAACTTAAAAAAATTTTTTTTATAAAACCATAGAGATAACTCAAAAAAGTAATGATGCAGTTCGATTCCTTATGCCCGAATTAGGGGAAAGCCTTTCAAGTGGTCATGTATTTTTTATTTTTTGAGAAAAAAACTGTCACAGTATTTTTATTACCTCATAAAGATCCCCCTAGCTTTTGTTTTCTTTATTTATTTTCCAACAATTATTGTATCCAATTATTTGGATTTTCTTGTTTTTGCTTTTGCACTTACTTATGTACCTATACGCAATAACAATAAATTTCTAAATATATTGCAACTTGTTCAAAATTGTTAATCAATTTCTGCTTATTTAAGCCCATTATGTTTTTTCAGTTTGTGTTAGTCCTTTGTGCATACACATAGCCTGTCTGCCTTAGGGATACCATATCATGCTAGTCTAGCCAGTGATAACAACAATAAACAACAAAAGGCAATATCAAGTATACGCAATGCAGACACAATGGACCAAACCAAAAGGAATATGCCTTAAAGCCAAAAGCATTGTGCATGAAATGCTCTTTATCGCTCACCACCCTCCCTCCCATCAGCCCCCTCCCTGCGTCTATACAGTATTGCCAAATGTTTGGAAGTTTTGTCGATTTTGTCCTAAATCTTTGTGGTCCTCAACCATGTGTAACTTAATTAGTTTCATTGTTTGGCCTGCATATTGGAGGGGAAGGTTGGGAATTTATGGTCACTGATTGCCTGTATGTCCAGCAGGCTAAACATACACATAATGCGAGCGGGGTATTATGCGGTAAGCGGCTTATTTCGATATCATTATGTTCATTTTGCAGTTGGCCACCGAAACAATACGCACACACACACACACACAATAATGCTAAACTTGCATTGAAACTATATTTAGTTATTAATTTGTTGTTAATCCCAATTAGGCATAAATCAAACTGTACTTTATTTATTACACTCCAGATATGATAATTTAATATGCATTGAAAATTTATGTTCTCTGCACTCTTATTACTTTCTATAAATAGAAATCTCCAGAGTAAACCAGCTAATATCAGTTGGCAAATGCAGACGTCATTGAAATCTGAATCCAGCTCAGAAGTTTAATTTGTACAAGTTTATCTTTCAATTTATAAATTGACCAAAAAAAAACAACAACAACTATATATGAACTGAAATGTATTCACAGACTATAGAGCAACAAGTTGCCTCAAATGGTTATAGTTTCGGGTTTTTGTTCGTTTTCTTTTGGCTTAACAAATAAAGTTCAATGTTTGGGTTCAATGTTTTTTCTTTTTCCCCCCAAAAATAGATAAAAAGCAAAAACAAATCGTTTGGAATTAGCTTGGCGGCAATTGATGGCATTGGCTGATGGGGGTCAGGCCAAAATTTGAAAATCAAAGCAAACAAGCAAACAACAACGTTTTTCTTTTGTAAAGGTAAGTAAGTAGAAAATTAACAGAAACATTATATGAGATTTATGATAATGATGGTGTTAAAAACACTATTAAGTTGAAAATAACTTTAATTGTTGTTTTTATGACAAGAGCCGTAGTTGGGGAAGAAAGATAGTTGTATTTGATAGTCAAGTCTCAGGTAAATAAAAAGGGTGTATTTTCTGAATTATAATAATTTCTTAAATGAGCCTAAAGATAAGTTCATACAAGCAAATAATTTCACCAAATTTTATTTAACATTTTCCTAAATAACTATTACCGTAGACTTTGCAGGACTTAAAACTAAAGCTATGAAACCACCCGCAAATAATCTGCTCAGAAAAATCTGAAGAACTATTTTGTCAAATTTTTATCAAAATTTTGGCAAATTATTTGCCTGTGTGAAAACTATTTGAATCTAACAGAAATATTACTTTTATCAAAAACTGTATTGAAAATGTTTTTCAACTTTGAATGCGTCCACTTAAAAACTCAGTTGCCAAATGAAAAGTTTTAAAATGCAAAACTTTAGTCCAGTTATGTAAAATTATATGTAGTTTAATAACACGTTTGTCATTGTTGTGTGTTTATGTCCAATTGTGCCGTAAGTTGTTAAGGTGTAGTTTTAGTTTAAAAACACTTTGGAAAAAGTTTTAAAAGCAAATTTATTAACAAAAGTATGCAGAATATTGTCTCTGTAATACTTCTTAACCAAACTTGTCCAGTTGTGAAAAAATTGCATTTATTGTTATCGGCCAGAGCGGTTACTTGGTGTCTCAAATCGAATAAAGTTTAGTAAGTCGTCTTTGGAGCAAGCTGATCCACGGTTTCGGTTCGACTCAGTGGTTTATTCTCAGTTTTTGAGCATTATACTTTCAAATCAGAAAATTTTATTTTATTTTTTTTTCTATATTGTAGTATATATACTATATACAGGCATTTACTGAATTCCACTTCCACAAAAGTTTTGTTATTTAGAGACCAAACTTGATACAAAAACCAGATTAAAATACAAAACTTTTGTGGAAGTGGAATTCAGAACATGGCTAATAATGTCGAATATGCAGACGCCATCCCTAAATTTAAGTATTATCTTTAAGTGTATGAATGCAATATCGTAAGCACCTCGAATACGCGCGTATCTATTGGAAACACGAAAGCAAAATGTCGGATATCATCAAACGTGAATAACACGAAATATAAATAGTGCAGTAAAAAAAACCCTTGTTTGAGTAAAGTTAAGGTGAAGAAACACTGCCAACTAAAGAATATTCAAAATTATTTGTCACATACTTCGCTAGGTACTCACACAATTCAATGTGGAACTGCCAAGGAAAGAATGCAAAATTAAAGAGGTAGTTAGTAAAACTGTACTTTGGGACAAGTGCATGAGCACCCTCAATGGATGCATAAATTCCTTCAAAAGTCTCAGAGTCTTATTTTAAAGGAAAGGAAGGAGCTAAAGCGATTCAAGGGTTTTTTTAAATTTATAAATATCTTTGTCTTAAGGTCATAAACTCGTCGATAAAATGAACCGAACCGTTTTCTTTTGCGGTTTTCAGTTCGGTTCTGCATTTTACGAGCACGAATAAGCAGTTCGGTACGGTTCCAAACCGGGTTACATCTCTTGTTTTTTAGGTGTTTGTAAAAAAAAAATTTTGAAGAGAAAACCATAAGAGCTTTTTTATTTTGTTTTTTTTTGATTTGTAAATTAGTGTACAAAAAATTAAAAAAAAAATGTTTTTCTTCACACACAAAAAAAAAATTTAGTGGCTGATTTCACATGGAATAAATATGCCAGTGGAATCAGGCTATTAGTCATCCCAATATATACCCTCTCGCGTTTCTGGATCTGACTTTGGCACATGAAGTTTTGTTTACTACATATTTTTTTTCTCAAGTTTCGCTATTTTGTTGTTTGTGTTACGGAACAACATTCGGTTTTTGAATAGCAGTTTATGGGCTATGGACACACTATCCTTGTTTTAGCAATCTGAATTTGTAAGTCTGTCTGAGAAGTTAGGGATATACAACCGATACATATGATATATATGTGTTTAATGCTATATATTTTTGGGAGCTTTGATAAATAACACTAGCCAACATGGTCCAGTTTATAGAAGGAATGTTAGTGATTCTTAATGATTTTTTGTGCTTTTTGCTTAACACGAATCTATTTGCCGAAATGAAAATGAATTTTTGAAGCATTTTAAGGCATGTTTAGTGGGCACCCTATACGTTTGTTTTTACTCAACTTTACATTATCGAAAGTATCGTTTCTTTAGCTTTAAAATAAAATATCCCAAATAATTCTGCGATTTTTTTCAACGAAGATATACTATAATCAATACAAGTATTCGAACCGATACAAGTCTTCCTTTGCCTACAAGTATACTATGGATGGCGTTGAGAACTTTCATTATAATTTAATAAAAATTACTAGTCGATGTACTGATTTTAACTTGGCATACTTTAAGACAGCAAAATAAATTCAGACATTATGTAAATTCAAAAAAATCACAAAATTATCTGGGATAATTTAGTTTAAAGCTTAGGAATAGTACTTTACGATCAAATCAAGGAGATTTAAAACAGATCATGGCTTAAAATGGTCAAAATAGGCACTTTATCCAAATTACAAAAAAATTATTACAAAACCTGATGGAGCATTTTGGCAAACAAATATTTTGTGAGCATTCTTATGTCCATCACATTGATCCAATCTTCACCCATCACAATGACGACAATGATTGGTGATGTTCGTGATTTTCATAGGTAATTTTGGCAAACAGTTTTCCAAGCTGGCCTGACCCACGGTCTGTAGTTCTTAAATTTATTTAACGTTTAAATTTTGTAATTATACTTAGAACATGTGCGGGAGTTAATAGATTTATTTAGATTCTTAAGTATATAAATGTTTTGCCTACCTAAAATCATAATAAGGTATCAACAAATCTTTATACCTTTGCACCAAACATCAACAGACTGTATAACTCTAATCTACAAAAACTGAAACTAAAACAAAACACACAAAAAACCACATCAACGAATTTACAGCAAAATAAAACGAAATTTCCCCCACATTAAACACATCGATTAAGTTGAGTTTCAATTTAAAATGGAACACGATTTGGATAACACTCTGAATGAGGATAATGAGCAGCAGCCAGTGCAAGAGTGCATCAATAATAATATTGAGACCATCAGTATCCATACCGCGGGGGATATAGAAACCAAAGCTCTGGCTTCCAAAACGAGCTTAGCTAATGAAGAAGATAATGTCAGCGAAACCAAAAAATCGCTGCCACATGTGAGTCTACGTAATTTGGGTCATTTGGTGTTAATGCTGCAAAAGGGCTTGAAACGGGTGGCCTGCCCACAATATTGGCGTAAGCTAGCCGCTTCACGTGGCGCAGAAAATAAGCGTAATGTGCGAATTATGGAATTGCAACGTCAACGCATAGCCAAGCTGGAGCATGATTTGCGAGCTTTGGTTAATTTGGCCAGAGAAACTCAACAAATGCTGGCGGAGATTAGTGCCGAGAAAAAGGAAAATGCAGCGGATGGACTGACAGAGCAGAAGGAATAAGTTTTAGTTTTACAATTCGAGTTGAAATTAAGCATTAAAGGAGGCTAAAGTTGAACAAGTGCCAATGGAAATTTCCTTTTTTTCTCTCTCTCATTGGCTTGTTTTAATTGACTTCATTTGTTTTTTGTTTTTATTTTCTTGTTTTTGCTAAATCACTCAACCTTAACCATTATTTGGTTTGTTTAGCCGCAGCGAAATCTGGCTTTAATCTTCGTGTTGCCATTTTCCCTCATTCTCGGTTGTGTGTTGTGCAGTCTTCCAGCTGAATGCCTTTTACATCAGCCAGCTCCTAAGTGCATAATTTAGTAATTGGAACGTATCAAATTTAGTTTTCACCCATTTTCACAAAACAAACATAAAATGTCGCTGTTAAAGACAAGAAGAGAATTCTTTTTTAGTTTGGTAAAAGTGGAACCACACCCAGTTAAAATTGAAAACTAAACCAAACTCCATAAAAAAATAAAGAACAACAAAATTCAATTAAAAGTCTATGCACGCTGAAAAATATTGGTTTGACAAAATATTCTGTCGTTGGGGAACGGGCAAAAAGAACAAGAAGAGAAAATAAAAAACACACACCAAAGCAATGAACTCTGATAAAAAGAAAACAGGGGAATAAAGTCGGTCAAGAACGATGGTAAAATACTCTTTAATATATACACCTTTTACCTTAAGTACAGGGTATAAAATAAATGAAGTGAGCACTGAAAATTTTGTTTTTTTTTACTTCTTTAACTGAGTTTTTAGTGAAGAAGAAACAAACATAAAAATTTGCTTAAATTTAACTACTTTAACACTTTCCTTTTTATTTATGTATCTCTGCCAAAAATTTCCTTTGCACTTCCTTAGATTTCCTGCCTAAGACAATTTCCTTTTACACAGATTTTTATGGTACATTAACGCAGCCAAACGAAGGCATTGCTTAGTTTTCTAGATTTTAATGAGCCCCCACAACTTTAATAGCCCCAATGAGGTTTTTATTTCAAAACTTTCAACTTGTGGCACATAAAAGAATTTTATGATAATTGCACAAAATCTTTATTAAATCAAGAAGGTTAAAACTGCAATTTTTAGTATATTTATAAACAAAAATCCAAATGACCCAAAAAGAAATGTAAATAAATAAACATATCTTACAGCGTGAGATTGACCTTAGGGGTTAATTGGGAAAACTCACATGTGCTCAACTCTTCCTCTCTCTCTGTATCATACACTCTCTAACCGCTTTTCAAGTATCTCCAGTAATTTTGTGACTGTGGCAACTGCCAGCGTTACGCAACTTGCAAATTCATTTGGATGTGGGGTTGGATGGAGCAGATGGTATTGTATGTATGCCAGGCCAATATAAAATTGTGGCCGCAACAATTGCAAATTGTCTGGCATCTTCTTCAGCCTCATGGCAAGCGATGGGTAACAACGTAGACATCTGAAAGACATTGGCTTCCTCGTGGCTGCCAACTTTAATCTTTTTTTGTTTTTGGTTACATCTAAACAAACAAGTTTTGTTTGTTGTATTGCACAAATTTAATTAAACAAACAATTTGGGCATTAACTTCCTCTCTCTTTACACGTTTTAAAGCTAAGGTCAAGCCGGAAAATATTTGTCAGTAATTGATATTAAATTCTTGGAAACTTGCTGATAACTTAGCATACATCAAAAACAAATTCTTGGCACGACATACCAACTTGACTCATATCAAATTTATTGTCCCTATTTAAATGCTCTAAATTCTCAAGCAACACAGAAAATATTGTGGACGTTCAAAATTTTCAAATTTAAATTCAAATAATCTGTTATAAATATTACTTCAAAAAAAAATAAAACTTACAATTTGTATAATACTTAAATAGTTCAACCTGGTGCGGCATTCAATTAGATTCAGTACCCAGCTGGGTGTGAACAAACAGAGATAACTAGCAAAGGTTGTTGATACCCCAAACTGCATATTTATCATATTTAGTAATCTGCGACTATTTGCTGTTTCCAGAGATGTAAGAGATTAGAATTCAGTAATGAAACTTGCGTCATTATTTTCATAGGTGACCTACAAGAATTAAGCACACAATTAAAAAATAGATTAAAGAACTTTAAGGAGGACGAACAAGTTCGCTCTGCTCAAAGAATCCCATCTTGTGGAATGTAGTCGAAGTGAAATAAATAGAAACAATATTTTTTTTCCGTGCTTGGCTGTTATGAAAGAATTCTCGCTCAGTATCTCAGTAACAACGAGAGGTGTGCGCGTGATCGATTTTTCCTTCACGTAACGCACGATTCACGTAATAAATATCTCTTGACTAACGATTCACGCACACAATTTTTTGAGTGTTTTGCGCCACGCACGATTCATGCACGATTAAAAGAGGGGTCACAAACGATCACGCGCGATCAGCCATCCCCGAATTTTCGCTTGAAGAGACCTTAATTATATCATGAGTTGCATGGCCACATGCGCCTTTTGTATGTTTTAGGAATAATATTATTAATCAAATATAATAGAAAAAATTCGTGAATACTGACTGACATATTTACGATAATTAACTATATCACTCACGGATCACGTATACACACGCACGAAAGTCTGTGTTTTCTAACGATCTCGTCGTGCCACACCGTGACATGTCGTGGCACACCGTGACATCTTTAAATTCACCTCACGCGCTCACCTCTAATAACAACCTTAAGCTAATTTTGCATTTTCTTTACTTCTTATAAATAAAACAATTATTTCCTCAATGTTGAAATAAAGTGAATTTTATTGCAGTCTGCGGTTAGTATATTGTGTTCAGTGTTTAATTTAATAAGAACCAAAAAGTTCCCCTTTAAAAAAATAAATTTCTGTCCGAAGTTTATGTTATGATACTTTGTTCAAACTGAAATTATTCAGGCCTGTTCTCGTTTCCGAATCCGATCGATCAAAAATGGTAAGAGATCTGATTTTCAAGAAGGGAAGTATCTGTTCAAACTAATTTCTATCAAGATAGTTAGCTAAAGATAAATGGAAATTGGAAGTTAAGAGCTAAATCACTTGATCAGTTTATAGAAAAGGGACCATTTACCAATTCCGATTCCGCATATTTTGATCGAAAATGGGAATATGTTTAAATTTCTTATGAGAACACAAAAAAAAAAAATATTTTTAATGAGGTATAAAATTTTGTGTACGAAGAAGTTAATATAAAAGGACCGCGTGAATTAGGTTTTGACCAGACACCTGTAACGAGCTTGCACGCTCATCCTTTCTCAAAATACGAAACAAGCAAGCTTATCGAAAAGAGCTTAAAAAATTATCAACTCAAAAAGGGAAAGCGCATCATTGAAATTGTGATTATGTTTAATCGACGAGCTCGTTGTGTGTAAAGGCTTCTTTGCATACAGCTCGTTGTTCGCGAGTCGTAGCGAGCTTGTTGCTCGTTGGTCACGAGTTTCAGCGAGCTATTGTGAAAAACAATCAGCTCGCCTCAACCTCAAAGAGCGCATAACAAAAAAAAAAAAACAAAATATGTGCGTGCTAAAGCGATAGCATGATGGCCTTTCATATTGCACTCTCTTCATTTGTTGTTATAGAGAGCGGGAGAGATTACAAGCATTTTTGCAGCCTCAGCTAAATTGCTCATATTTCTCACATGCTTAAATGAGCTTGAACTATTATTACTCGTGCTGGCAAAGGGCTTGCTAGTTCTGATATTATGTACAAACCAGCATTGGCGATCGATGCCAGTATGAGCGACGAGCTCGCATATTTGGTGCTCGTTGCAGGTCTCTTTTTTGGATATTATATTTTGGTCAAGATTTATTTTTATTTATCTGCAAGAAAGAAACTGATTAGTACAGTATTAATCGAAAAAATGTATAAACTACTCCTGAGAGCATCATAAAACGCGAACGCGTTGCTTTAGTTTTATAACTTTGTAGTTACTTGTTGCAACCATATTTTAAGTCTTTTTTTTTATTTAGTCGTATGAAGTATGATTTATTGAGGTTTGATATGTAATTTTTTATGACAAATTGTGAGAAAGCATATTTTTGAAACCTGGTACATATGTATGTACTTTGTTCATACTGGACAAACTGCTGTTCCTTCTCTTCTGTGATGTAGAAGTTGGTGCCACCAGAAGCAGTAATAAATTGCATGTAGCAGCTGTTGCATGTTGGGGTTATGTACGAGTGTATGTGTGAATGTCTGTGACCAAATTGCCACAGTGTTTCACTGCTCTGACTGACTTTGCCTAAGTGTCTACGAGTAGGTTCGTCTCTCACTCTTGGCTTTATGTTTGTTGCTTGCCGCTGACAAGACAAGGCTGCCACTGCCACAGCCGCTGCCGCTTCTGCTTCTGTTTTGGGTTGCGACAGAAATCTTCATAAAATATATTGAAAGTGCTTTGCATAAATTTTCGGTCCTATGGGTCTCTGCTTCTGTCTCTGTGCAGTTAAGACAATGCATTATTGTCATTTGGCTTTGCTTTGTGGCTTAACTGAGTATGTGGAAGAAGCAGCAGCAATATTAGACGATGGCCTTTGGCTTTAGGCTTGGCTAGAAAATCAATTAAGGTCAGGGCACACATTAGAAATTTTAGTGCTTTAACTCTTCAAGCGAATCATAATCAACTGGTAGCCTGTAATTTGGGTCATTCATTAAAACACAAAACTCTCTCGTTGGGTGAGACAAATGTCGACAAGTATAACAAATTGTAGAGAATTGTTATTGCTTATGGTTTTCGTTTTATGTCTGGCTAGACAATGAATGACTCATATGTATATGAAAGAATTTCCAATGATTTAGTTTAAGTAGAACAAGTCAACAGCTGGTTACGCCCGAAATTAAACAAAAGGAACAATTAAGTAGAGGGACAGTGGTTTGAGTTTTGATATACCGGGACCAAAATGTTTCTATTTTTTAATGAACTTTCTAATAGTTAATCTTCCAGATATGTGAGCGGTGATTTTATAACTATTACAAGGCACCAGCAGCCAGAACATAATTAAGATACATTTTTAGAGAGAAGGGAAAAGTTTTAATACATATAAAAAGACCTTATTAAGGTTTTCACCGATAAGTTTATCTCTCAAATTCTTCGATTTATTGTTATATAATATTAATAAAAATCAGAAACATTTCCTTCTACACTTTCGTCACTTTGTCCCAGTGTGAACGCATCCAGTCATCACTCAAACTGTAGTGAGTTCATTGCCAGCTGGTATAGATACAGATACAACTTAATTCAGACAGTGCCATAAAAGCAAAAAAAAAACATTTGATGGATGCATGGGGAGTCGACAAATTGCCAAAAGCTTGACAATAGTAGAGAGTTGATTAATTCATAGAATACCAGCAAGTATATCCACGCATTGGGCCGTATCGCATTTTCATTTCTCCAGTTTAATTAAATGTGTTTGTTCAGCTTACGCACACACACACACTCGCATTTGATGACCCCAAAAAGTCCGATCATCATCAACACCAGCATCATCATTGTCTCTTAATAATCCCATGTGGTTTTTTTTGCTTATTTGTTCATTTATAATTTTTGTATATTTTAATTGGTTTAATTTAAAAATTGATTGGCAATGCGGTGAAATTTTTGTAAACGAATTGAACGCATCAGAAATTAGCTACTAGCATAAAGGGTGGACTTAGGAGAGATTTGTGTACTAACCGCTGGGCTATTGACTAATTATAATTATTAATAATTATTATTTGCACGTGAAAATGCATGCACCATTTAATTGGAGATTAGTTGAAGTAGAATATTAACAAAGGATTATGTATTTTGTGGCGTAGCTGGAATAAAAATTCGAGGTGAAATGTTCTGATTTTTTTTTACAAAATTATGTAAATTTATAGAAGAAAATGTGTAGCTCACAAAAATGTGTCGATAGTTGAGAGCAAACCGACGTATTCAATAGACCATGTGAACAGATTATCTCTGACTCTTTGCTCAAATTGTAAGTAAATAAAAGTTATTTTTGGAAAACGGAAAATAGTCAACTATTATTTGCGAGCTCTAGTTATGTCACAAAAATTTTACTTCAAAATTGTGGGTGAGACAGTTTTTTACGGGAGATAAATTTTCCAAATCTGAAACAAACTACATATAAAAAAACACCTGCTTACATTCCAAAGCACATCTCAGCTCTATGCCTGAATGTTTCTGTGATCGACGCGTTCATACAGACGGAAAGACGGACATGGCTATATCGACTCTGCTATTGATGCTGATCATGAATATATGGGCAATTCCATTATGTCGAACGGGACCGTCGAACACTTTTGAAGTGAAAAAAAGTCAAAATAAAACGGATTTTTGTTTTGACAAAAAGCTTAACTCATAGCTCTTAATTAGCACTTTAATTGAGGTTCATTGCTTTAAGGTTGATTTTGAGCAATTTTTACTTTTGAAGATAATTGCAAAATACCAAGACACTCGCAACAATTGGAAAGCCGATTTTCAGCAAATCCTGAGGCAATATTTCCATGTGATAAATTAAATACGTAGTGCATTAAGGTCATTTAAAAATTATTTATACAAAAAAAAACCGTATATATTTTCAAAAATTTAATTTAAATCACTTTCGCACGGGACATGTCGCACGGGACATTTTTTCAATTATGATAATTATTGGGTCGTTCACTTAGTAATTTCTTTTGATGACAACAGCTGATCTTATTGATTTTTTCGCAGTCAACTTAACACTTAACCGCTTAACCGTTATATAATTGAACACCTGATATAGAAAGGCTTTTTAATAAAAAACCTTTTACAAGCCCATAAAACGTCTAGAATTAATTTCGAAGCTTGACATGGGGGTTCCTTATTTTCTTACAGAACGAAATTTGCTTCGTCGCATTAACGACTGTGATTTGCTAATCAAACGTCAAAGAAGTGCACCTTCGGACTATTACTTGTTCTGGTCTCTGCAAAATTTTTTGGATGGTATAACCTTCACCTCAAATCAGGACGTCAATAACCACTTGGACTAGTTTTTTGCCTGCAAGGAATACAAATTTTATGAGCGTGGAATCAATCTCTTGCTCGAAAGATGACAAAAGGTTTTGGATCAAAGTGGAGAATATATAATTCCTTAAATTTTTTACAAAAAACACAAAATTACTTTGTAAACAACCCAATATATTAGGTATCACATTTTTCGACACAATATGGTACAGGGTAGTAATGGGAGCCAAAGTCTGACACAAGCAACCAGTTTTCTTGCCTTTAAGGCCTGAAGGGTACAAAAATTCTTTTACTCCGCAGACTTGCTATATTGGATTTTGTTGTTGACCAAAAGGCGAGAAAGATATCTTGTTGAGCAGAATAAGAGGCTGCTAATATGGCGA
Source organism: Lordiphosa mommai (assembly GCA_018904225.1). Classification (NCBI taxonomy): domain Eukaryota; kingdom Metazoa; phylum Arthropoda; class Insecta; order Diptera; family Drosophilidae; genus Lordiphosa; species Lordiphosa mommai. Next base: position 160,793 of record JAEIFT010000180.1, read on the forward strand.
ATTGTGAGTTCGTCCAGCCGACTATATGGAACAATAATTGCTCTCAGTGCATGAAATACATTCCACTTCGAACTCTGACTTACAATTTAGACGTTGTGCAAGACTTTCTATGATAAAATGACAAGCAATGCTGAACACAAATACGATAAGAATTTGTTTAACGACTCGGACGTTTTTCTTCATAAAACTCGTTTAGAAAAAATGAATCACCCAGGTTGTTGAAATTGAGCCAATCATAATAGAGTAGAAGATTTGTTGGAAAATAGATAAGATAAGACTAATTTGTATAAATCACGTTGAAAAATGTGTGAAGAAATTTGTGTACTTTGTTTAAGATGTAAAAAATACTATCGGAAAAATTTTGACATTCACATTATTTGCATTAGAGTTCACATGAAAATTTGGACGATTTTGATTATCAAAAGATACGGTCACACTTTTTAATTTGTCCTGGGAGCCATCATTGAAATTCGTTTGATGGAATGAAAGAGATCTTGTTCTTTTTCATTGGGTTTAATATAAGGATTAAGCTCAAAAACCTTTGTTGAAAAATGCACCACAATTCCTTTGCACTTGAGATTCTTTATTTAAGTTGTTTTTTTTTTGGATTTTTCATAGTGATTCAGCAGCTTATCAATTCCACAAAAGAAAGGCATGCCAATAAACGTATTGATTTATATAATTTCATTCATAAACTCCAATTTGAAAGAAGTAATACACAAACATTTTGATATGCTTTCTCATTGCATTACGTATCCAAAAAAAAGTGACTGTCAAACAAAATTATTATAAAGGTGCAAACAAGCAAAATCAATCACATATTATATGATTTATTTTGAACAATAGCAGCAGGGCGTTGGTTATATAAAAATAAAAGTATAATTAGCAGTTGAAACCCCATGGCTATAATTACAGACAACTTTCTTTCTTCTTTCTATTTTCCTCAAATGATATCATCATAAACAGAAATTCTCACTAAATTTTTAACTCATACAATTTTCGCACGATTTGATTCAAATTTGATGACCTTGCCAAAAAAAAAAATTAGAATAAAAACAAAGCTGAATTTCAAGTTCAAACAAAAATGCTTTCAAATAGCTTAACGCATCATGAATTCGATTTATAGCCATAAAACCAAGCAGAGGGTTTGAGAGAGATATTAAAATACTTCCATGTCATGAAAGTAACGCTCTGTTTGACAACCAAATGACAATATTACAAGCTGACGGGAACCAAAATTGCTATCAAACACACAAAAACTCTTTTGCTCTTGAAAATCGCAGAGAGAGAGAGAGAGATAAAGAAGGAAAGAGGGAAATTAATTTTAATTAATTTTCGTGTTGAAAGTAGAACTGGTTTTTGTGTTTGATGACTCTGATGACTGTTCTCTTTGGCATTTTATCAACAAGTTTAATTTTGAAGGTTTGAGTATCGACAAGTTGAAAAGTTTAGTTGCCTCTTTGACATTTGATAGGCCTTTGATTTACTCGTTGAATAATTAAAGATTTTTATCAGCTGGCAGATGAGTGGGGCGACAAAAAAAAAAAATAAAACAAGAAAATAAAAGTAAATGACTAACTTCTGGCCAAACCGGCTCTTGTTATACATTTGGTACTGACTAACCCACAGGCCGGTTTTCAGACCAAGCTTCAACAGCTGCTGCGGTGGCAGTTGCTGCTGCTGTTGCTGCTGCTCTTTTTGCAGTCTTCCATTACGCAACATAACCGTAACCCAACGCATGGACACAAGGTCGTTTGGTGTTCGCTTAATAATTGTTACTTTTTATGGCTCCCGCCTCTTCTTCGTGCAAATGGGTGCTGGTACTAGAGATGTTCGCGTGAGATGATCGATTGTATTTTTAAGGGTTCTATTTAACTAGCACAAAATATCTTATCATCCAAATATATAACTATTTAAAGGATCCTTTGGTTCTTTCTACTGTCATCTTCCTTTCGCATTGCTCGAGATTCAGGCTTTTGCCAAATGTTTTGGTGTGAGAGCTTAGAGACTTTATCTAAAAAGCAGTGCTGCAACCACACGTCAAAAGAACAGGAATATTCGCTATTGCATGATCGTCAAAAAACCATTGCTAACCAGGGCATCAAAACGACTTATAACTGAACCTTTTGGAACACGGACTTGTCATTTTTTTTACTTTAAACCGAACCTTAAACCTGAACCTGTTTCAAAATAAAATTTTTAATACGGTTTAATTAAAGACGTTTAAAAATCTGACCTACTCACTAGATTTTCATTATTTGAAAAAAAAACGGTCCAATGATGCCGCTGGTCCACAAACCGGACCAAAAAGTCAATTGTCTAGGGTGCATTGGCAGTAGAGTTGGCTTGTTTCGGAGTAACGGATCAATAAGAAGTTGTTCTCTTTAATCGTTCTTTTTTGTTCCGTGACTCTTGTTCCTTGACTCTTGTTATTAGATTCTTGTTTCTTGACTCTTGTTCCGAGACTCTTGTTTCGAGACTCTTGTTCTGTGACTCTTGTTTCGAGACTCTTGTTCCGTGACTCTTGTTTCGAGACTCTTGTTTCGAGACTCTTATTCCGAGCAAACCCACGACATTGTGAAATGTCAATTGGCTTCATTTGTTGCACCAGCTGTTTGTTTGGTTTCATATTGAGGTCATTTAACACACGCTGCAAGCCCTAATAATTTTTGCGGATGTCTAGTACACGGGTTCGAACCACAAATTTTCAATGATTACGGTGCGGAAATTTAAGGTCCAAGGTTTTTGTGTTAAGGTTTTGTTTCAAACCTTGGTTCGTCCCATGCTTTAACACATTTTTAAAGAAGAGCAATAAAATTGTTGAAAGTTAAAAAAAAAATAATTCGAAGTTTCCTTATTTTTGATTACTTGAAGATACGATTTCATGTGTTTTCAATTTACAATTAATTACATTTTACAATTTAAATAACCGTGTTAATGTTGGTCTATTTTTCTCCATTTCATCAGATAAAGCTTAACTCTCACAGGCAAATAATTTGCCCAAATGTTGATGAAAATTTGACTAAATAGGCCTTTATAGGGAAATTTTTCGGTACTATTTGAGCAAATTATTTGCGTTTGGATCCATATTTTCAGTTTTAGGATCCGTAAAATTTGAAGAAATGGCAATTTCGACAAAATTTCATAAAAAATTCGTCATGTTATTATTGTTCTTAAAACACGAGTTCGGTACGAACCAGGTTCAGATTTAACTATTTTTTTCAAAAGTTTCGGTTCGCAGTAATTCAAATTCGGAATTCCGAGTTCGATTCGGTTTGCAGCCCTAATTAAATGATTTGCAAGCGCTGTTCGTTTGTATATCTGCTCATGTTGAAATGGCAAGCCTTTCTGAGCATTTTTTGTGTTGCCACATGTCCGAACCAGGCGTGAGGTGTCAAAAAATGTACACTGAAAACCCAAATAGCGTAAAAGTCATCCTTTAAACTTAGTGTCCAATCAAAGTGACAGAAATTCTGGGGCTGGATTACGAAATGTGTCTTTCTTGGGACACTCGACTACTTGTTCGATTTTGTAGCCGTATTTAGTAGTAGCCGTAAGTAGTTCAAAATTTGTTCGTGCTTCTGTCGGCCTTGGCTTTCGTGTATATGCACGAATAAAGCCAGACTAAGAATTAGAAATAAATAATAAAGTCAACCCTTGGAGAAAGATTTATAGTTCATATCTTCGTTTTTTATTTTACCATTCCTTCTAAATTGCCTGAAATTGTGTAGGCGTGTCACGCACGCATCTCAAATATATCGATGTTTGGTAGTTGCTCTTGCGCCACTTTCAATTTCATTTTGCTGATTTTTATTGTTATTTTACAACTTGTTTGGATCCCCTTGCTTTGGCAGAAAACCAAACAACAAAAAAAAAGTTGAAGTGGCATAACAATGATAAATGGTTAACTCTGGAACTGAAAGAGAGGAGGGAGGGAAGGAAATGATTTGGAATTGGCTGAGGGTTTTTGGGGGGGGGATCAGAAACAAATTGAGCAGCCAGCGGTCAGGAGAAAAGAAACCTGCCACTGACAGCTGGAGCATGTTATCCCTAAGCTAAGCAGGAAAAGTAGAAAAGCAAAAAATAACTAAACTTAACAAGCCTTTAAACTGCTCAACTCCTCCTTGTACAACACTTTTGTATGTCAACTTAACGCGTTTTGCGTCATAAAGTTCAAGTTCATTATGCCAACCAAACAGAAGACCTACAACCACATCAACAACCAGTTAACAACGACGACGACGACGATGATGATGATGATGATCATCATGATGAAGCCCAACTGGCGCCCACAGGCCAAACGAAAACAAACTGTGGAAAAAAAAAATATGCTTAAGTACCACTTGCAGCGATTACACAAAAACGGTACAAGCAAAAAAGAAGAAGAAGAAGAAGTAAAACCCACTACCAGTTGAATATCAAATAATTATTATTTAATGACATTTGCCCATCTTTGACATTTTCTGGCCATTTAAATCGCCGCTAAAGATTATAATTTAAATACGAATTTAAATTTAGGCAAGTGAAAGTACTAAATCCATTGAACAACTTGAGAAAGTTGCACAACGGAAGACAATTTGAATCCAATTGTCGACCGTTTGAATTTTGGTTGTCTGCAGATGCAGAAGCCGAAAAAAAAGCAATCCTAACGGTTGAGTATTTTTTTTTTGTTAAACATTTTAGCCACTTAAGTAGTGACATTCAACTCGAGTTTGTGTTTAGCTGCTACTTTTTTATGGCTTATGGTGGTATTTTGTGTGTGGGCTTAGGTACTTTTTTTTTAAGGTGAAGTATTGGTATTGAGATGTGCAATGAATGCATTTTGAATGGTTGTTATAATTGGGCTAAAGTGTTGACCTTGCACTTGAATGGTTAGTTGAAAATGTATTAGGGTTAAATCCAGAATCCTAGTCTAGCATCGTAGTAGGCACCAAAGTATTTGTATATAGTAGCCCGTTTTCTACTGTCAACTTAACTTATTTTTGCTGCTACGGGTAAGTCGGAAATTTTTCCACTTTGATTTATATCGTCATACAATAAACTTGTATATTCTTACTAATTTAACATTTTTTTCTCACCTAGATTATCGTTCAAAATGGTACGCCATACCATCAATCACTACTACCGTTGTGCCGGATGCGCCAATATTATTAGCGATGAAGGAGAATTGGTCAAGAATGATAACGTTTGCATTATGGTGAACAATGTCAAGAATGTTAGGTTGGAACCCGTGAACGAGGGAATCGAATTGAGACGCATTTATTGCGATTGCTGTAATCTGGAAGTGGGCTATTGGCTGGAGAAGGCTTCATTGATGCCGCCATATCTAAATCGTATTGCCTTGATGAAGAATCAAGTTTCAATGTGGCACGATAAGGACTTTAAGCCAGGCAGCAATCTGCTTATGCACCAAATGTAATTCCGGCACTTGAATAACCAAAGAATCAAACACATACACAAGATGGGGAAGATGGAGAAGAGTAAAAAAACCAATAAATGAAAATAATGAAATGAGAAAAATTATTATAATTTGAGACAAAATGAAAAAAACGTTAGAATAGCGATTTCGAATTAAAATAAAATGTTCAAGTATCTCCAATAAATAATTTATCAAAATTGTATTTAATTGGTTGAACCTTGGCTCTCGGCTCTGAGCTGAGAGCCTACTGCCTAAGTATATTTTTATGTTTGTGATGAAATTATAAAACACAAAGATTTTATTAGGACGACGAGCAGCGCCAAATAAGCCTTTTTCGGATAATTGTTCAGTATTCAGTCCTCCTCTTAAGATGTAGCTCTGAGCTCAAAGCCGAGAGCTGTGGCTCAGAGGCGGGCTGCTGGCACCCATTTGGGGCCAGCTCAGAGCAAATAACTGCTAGTCAAGAGCTGCAAACCCAATTAGATGAACTCCTGCTCGATCTGCGGCTCCTGCTCTAAGCGAGAACCAGAGTGCGTGGCTCACGAACGAGCAATTTCAAACCTAAGTTAGAGAGGCGGATTAACACATACTACGTTTATGTACAAATCAAAAATCATGATGTTTGCTCTTCCAAGTATGCTATGTTTTATAATAAAGGGAATTATTAAATTTTTAAAAACTAATTATTTTTGTATACCTTTAACTGGGTCGACAATCTGATTGTATGCTCAATGTGGATTATAATATCATGGATCATAATTTCATAATCGTAGTAATAGGATTTTAAGAGCTAATTTACAGTGGTTCAATTCATTTGTTTTTATACTTCATATAATTTATTGACACTTTAATTTCAATCTAACTGACTTAACGCAACAATCTGCACTTTGGATTATTATCACACATTAATATTGACTAAGTCCAAAAGGCCTTTTTCATGAGATTGTTTTTGTTAAAAATTTGGCTTCAATTTACTTCCTTCCCAAAAAAAACATATTTCTTTTCCATCTCTTAAGTTGGCTATAGCCTTAGTAATAGGAAATGCACTCATATGTTTTAACCAAGACTTATCTTGGAATTAAATCGAAAAACTTTAAGTATAAATAAAGTATATAGAGGTTTGAAGTGAATGAAACATAATCTTCTTAAACTTGTAGGTAGATCAAGTTTATTCTTGATTTTTGCACAATTTTGGGTTGTGCAAAACCTCTAGACATACGTTCTCAATCATTATTTATACATCTGTATCGGTTAAAGAACTGCATCATCAGTGGCATTTGATTTGATATCAGACCAACCACATTTTTCTCTTAAAATTTGGAAAAATTTTGTGGATAAAGAAATCTACATTTTATAAGTGTTGCATTGACTGTTTCCTTCATTTGCATTTCATTTCAAGCGTTTGCACTCTTTTTTTAACATATTGATATTTCTTTGCATAATTTGCCTTGTTATTTGTTTCAAATTGTTTTTACCGCAGGTAAACTCTCAATATGCCACATAAAATCTTCATGTTTGCTAACTTTGATTGGTTCCATTTGCTTGTTTATCCTTGGTAACTTTTCTATTTTCTTTTTCCGCAGAAAAACAAACATTCTCCGAGTCGTTGGTGCAACTCGCCCACATGCGTGTGAGTAGAAAATGTCAATTTATTTCGCAATTTCAGTGTTATTTGGTTTTGTTTTGCATGAGTGAGAAAAAAACGTTAAAAATTTGTTCTGTTCAGTTTGTAAAAACATTGCATGCAGCACTTTTATAAAAGGTTTAATTGCATCAAGTACAAAAAAAAAATCCAGCAATTTATAGATGTGCATAAAAACGTTGGAAATGCACGAATTGGGTGAAAAGCATTTTAAAAGTTGCACAATTTAAATTTGTAAACCTCAAACGGTAATTTAACATTAAGAGAGCACTACAAAAATGTGTGGGAACGCCACTTTATTGAAAAATGAAGGTATCAAAAGGCACTCGTCCACCCACCAGTGCACACACACACGCACACACACACATTGATAATGAGTGTGAAAAGCAATTCAATAATACGCTGTTAATTACACTTTTGATCTTTCGCAATTTCAATTTTATTCAATTGAGGAAAATAATTATAATGGCAAATGCTGCCAAACAAAAAACAAAAGAGTGAAATGGCCGCTGCGCAACTAAAGCCGATTATGGAGATGTGCGAGAGCGTGTACATTTTACAGGCCTTCTGTAAAACCACTCGAAAGTGGCCTCTCGACAGCAGCCGCTGTTGCTGAGGCAAAATCATTTTTCATATAAACTTGATTTTTCGTGCAATTAATTTAACGGAAATGCAGTCAATTTCCATTCACAGCACTTGACTTATGGCATTTGTTTTTAATCACCATAGAAAACTTACCCCACTTCTTGATTATTCCCCCAAGCGCTTGAGTTTTGGTTAATTAGAAGGGTCTCTATTTCTGTACTGTGAGCAGTGTTGCCATTTAAGTTGGTTTATTGCTAGATTTAGCAATTTAGAAAGTGGAAATGCTATTAAAGTTTGGTTAATGATTTAAGCCAGAAAGCTGGCAATTTTTTAAGTTACGATTTGCTATTTTTAGCTGTTTCGGTATTTATACGATGAAGTATTAATGATTATGTAATAAAGTCTGTTAAATCTGTTTGTAGACGGACAGATATTTATAAACAACAAACGTCATAAAGTTCTAGAACATGCCTGTCTTAAATTTATAACCAAAAATCTTGTAAGGGAAGCCATATTCGATCTTAAGGGGTCTGTCACTGTTGAGGTCCAATGTAAAGGTTAAGCATGCTTTCAGCCTGATGAAACTAGTTAAAACTAAATGCAGCATGCAGCTAAAGACGATCAAAGCTAAAGAAAGGACTTTTAATATTCTATATTTAATTTTTTGATTTTTGGCCTGAGGCTCTGCTTGCAGGTCATAGAAAACAAAATTTTTATGAAAACTGCTGGTAGATTAACATCGGAAATTTAACAGAGAGATATAGAAACAAATATTTACATGGGTGTCATATAGCAAAAAGACGACGTTAACCAGCATCAGTCTGGGTGCAAATTATCGTTTCTTCTAAGTGCAAGTATGTTGTTGCTGTTGTTGTTACTACACAGAAAAAAAATGTAGGAGCTATAATCGAGTTAAAAATTGATTTGATACCGACTTTCTAATTGAAGTTTCAAGTACGAAAGACTTGAAACAATCCCCGAATTTTTGTGTCAATGCGAAAAGTCTTATTTCAAGTTCGGATCCTACTTGAAAATCAAGTCCGACTATTTGGGGATTGATAAATTCGTACTCAAGTCTATCTTTTCGTACTGGGCTTGAGAAATTCAAGGATAGACCTACTACTGATATCGTTTAGGATGGATTTTTATCGAAATATCTCGGATTTTCTTTTCTGAGTACTCATAGATTGTTTTCATATTTGAATAAACTCTCGATAAATCTGCTTAACTTCAAGAATATATCTTCAAGATGCCTTTGATAAGTGTCCAATTTTCTACAGATGATGATAATAAATAAAAGTCGTTATACCTTTAACCTAATTTTACACTTCAATCTTTAATCGTAGAAAATGTCACGAGCGAAATATGTAGTTGATCTTGTTTGAACTATTCAATAGTACGATCTTTCATAGAAACAATATGAATATTTTGGAAACTTTTGGGAACGAGAACAAGTTGCTAAAGCTTTACTGACTCAACTTTAAACACTTCAAATAACATACAAAAAATGATAATCATACCATGAAATTCAGATCTAGACTCATTTTAAACTTAAGCTAGTACGACTCTACGTCTGTCAATATCGCCTCCCTGCTATTCAATTTTTTGTACTAATTCAAATATTGTACAATAATATTGTCCATTTATGGACCTCCGTTAAAATATTGTGTCATCCATATTATATTGGGTGTGCAAATAAGTTTTGAGAGACTTGCGAATGATGCCAAAAGTGGCGTTAAATTGCGTTGGATCATCTGATCCCTCTATTTCTGATAAAGCTTTAATATTTCCCTTCAAAAATCAGTATATGACAATGTCAAAAATTGTCAACCTTTGATAATTTGCTGTTGTTGTTTTCATTTAAAGAAGACTCCCTCGGAGATTCATCAAATACACTTATGCAAATTATTTTTGGTCAGAATCATGATGATTTATAAGTAATTTTTGTTGCATGATTTAGCTAGAGACATCAAAAACCTACTTGAATCCCTGAACTGGGAGGTTGAAAAAGCGAAAAGCCATAGCTAACGATGGACGGTACTTTGAATAAAACACACTTCACCGATTTCTAAAAATAAAGAATCGAAAAAATGTTGGTGCAGACAAAGCAATCCAAAGCTGGCATTGGTCGCTTTGCCTTTCTATTCTATGGGGTGTGACACGGAAATCACTAAAGATTTGAAAATTGTATTACTTTATATGGTGAGTGACAAGTATATCATAGGCTGCTAGATCTGGTGGCGAATATTTAACGAATTGAAACCGACTACTTAAAGCCTAGTAGATTTAACTCGTACGATTTTCGCATCATTTGTAGTTGTAACCTTACACATTCTTGTCACTTATCAAAAAAATTTATGCAATATTAATTTGAAATGAATTCGTTTATACGAAAATCACTAAATCACTAAAATTAGTTTGTACTATGTTAATAAAGTTAAATTGATTTTTGTAATTAGTCACATCCGAGTTGGCTTATTGAACAAATTGAAGGAAAAGTCCCTCGAAATTGCCAGGATGCGAGTTTCACAACATTTTTGAGATTCTATAGACCTTCAAAATATCGTTCAATTCATGTTAGAAAATAATATTGAGCATCTGTTATTAGCTTTAGTTACTTGATAATCATTTTAGATTAATTTTAAAATTGTTACTATAACCAAAATTGCTTATTAGAGACTTTATTTCTAATATAGCTATTGTATTTTATTGGTCCTAAGCGACCAATTATTCAATCATTTATATTATTGAAAAAAAAAACCCCCAAAATCGCATAAGTACATATGTATATCATAAAGCGTCCATAGAAACAGCAATATGACCTTTGATTACACACTCCATCTATTTGTGGTTACCGCAGAGAAATTACTCTACAAACTTAGTTCAAATGAAAATTATAATGTTGAACTATCATTATCTTCGATTTAGCTGTGCTTATCAGCAGGCCCCAGTGTCTACAATGCTATGCTGTTTCAATATTTAGGCGAATGCTCCTAACTATCATCTGCATACGTACAAAATAATATAACTACCTACTAAATTTTATCAGTGTTGTTCATTATTTACTATTTTTTCTGATTTCTCTGATCAGATTTTTCAAGTGTTAAAACACTTTAACAATTTGAGTTTGAATTGAATTCTTTTAGTGTCTGTAACAAAATGTTTTGAGTTGCCATCAGAATGACTCTTTTTGCTTAACACGATTTTTTGATTTTTGTCTACACACTTTGATTGCCCTATGATAACTATTCTCGTATTACGCACAAATTGACATTAGCTCTTAAATGTTGTTTACCCATTTGATAAGATATGAAATTGACTAGCAAAAGCTCATATCAAATTGTATTGTATATTCTATTTGCATTTTGGCAAATACCAAAATAATGCCACATGAGGGTGATTAAAATGTGGCACACAGCTGCTCTCTTCCTAGAGATAACTCAGCATTGAAATATGTAGCGGTTTGCCCACATTGCCACCCAATTGCCACAGAGCATTAAAAAAATAAGACAGAAAAAAAAAAACTTAATTATAAATAAGCATATGGCGGGGCGGAGGTACGTGAGTCTAATTATGTGTGCCGGGAGAGAGAGAAAGAAAACAATGGGTTAACCGACACCGGTAGCCGCCGTCCCCATAGTTGTTATGGCTACTTATAAAACTGACAATCAAATGATTACTATGCAAAAGGCATACGCAACGGAAGAGGATGAGCGGGAAATTTAAATGTACATTCAAATGTGCAAATATGAAAATCAAAGTGCGTCTTTCACTTACCTTCTCCGTGCTGGACTGAAAGTAATAAACCATTACAAACATCCAAATGATGCTGACAAAGACAATCAATTTGATATTGCGGCGCATTGTGGACAGCTTTTCGTTTTTAATTTCTAGTTGTTTGTGATGAGGACGTATTTTCACTTGGATTTATTTTTTGGCCATAAATTATGCGATTTATTTCACTAGTTTAGAAAGAGAGACAATAATAATTTAAATAATTATTCAATTCTGTTTTTTTTTTGTCGAAATGTTTTATTTGATTTATATGCCACTAAACTGTTTAATTAATTTAATTTAATTAGGCCTGGGTGATTGTGTGAAATATTTAACTGTGACTTAAAGCTGGATTAGTATTTTTTCAGTGGATTTTCATGAAATGTTTAGTTTGTTGAAATTTAATTTTTACTTTTAAAATGGAATTAGTTAGCTGTATAATTGTTTTGGCAGGTCATTTGAAAGGGAAATGCTTAAATCAATTAGCTTCATTTATCCAATTAAAATTTTCAATACTGATTTGTGAAAATATGTAGAAATTTTAAAATATGTGCTTGGAATTAATAATTAATAAATGGCATATACAGTCCATCTTTATTTAACAGAACTTATGTTTAGTTAACAGTCGAAAGTGAAAATGTTATTGCACTGATTCTGTTATCCGACTGTAAACGGACTGCTAACCCAAAAGAGCCACTTTTATATTGTATAAAAGATCTATTAAGGGATTACTCAACACTTTTCTAAGTAGAGCGAGGGGAGGCAGGTAATCTTAGGCATATAAGTCTTCGAGCTCCCCGCATGTAGATTGTGTTTAAAAATATGGCTTTAACTAACTCGTCTAGACCACTTTGAACAGTCTTGCCCAAAATGCTTGTGAGGTGATCGATCAAAGCGCTCTTTTCTCTGTTGACACTTCTTAAGTGTGCAGCTGACAATTGATGTTTAATGTCATTTCCACGCTTTTTGTTTTCTAAACGATAAGGCCTCATGCTGCCAGCTTTTTTCATTACTAAAATAATTGTTTCAACTTTTTTTACATTTTGAGAGAATATCCAATTAAATAGTTTTAGATGAATTCATTCTCCGCCACTTCAGTTAGCTAATCTGTATTTATATATTTACTATATATGATAAGCTGAAGATTATAACCAACTCGAAAACTCACTAAACAAACAAGTTGCTCTGATAAGACACATTAGCCCAGTTTATCGTCACTTTAACCATCCCCTCTGTAAGCCAATCAAAAAAAAAAAACATTTTCAGTTCATTCAGAAAATTACATCACAGACCGTTAATAGATGTTAATTGCAATTGACACAAATCAAAATTTCTTCAATTTATTTTTAGGGGGAAAAGTAAGCAAATCACAGCTGGGGCTCAACACACATTATTTCAAGGCATTATTTGTGATAAGATAAGATTAGTTGTAAGTTGGATATTGTATATTTTTTTTTTTTTTTTTAGGGCACTGAGATTTAGCAGCACAAGCTCATGAACACAATTGGCCGGCAAATGTCAATTGACACATAATCGTTTTTTATTCTCTTGTTTATGGCATTTTCTTATTTTCCACATAATTTTTTTTATATGCATTTACCGTTGACTCGATTGTGATTGTTATTTGTGGCGTCTATATTTTATTACTTTTTCTTTTTCTTCTTATTCTTGTTATTATTATTATTATTTTTGTATTTTTCTTTGGGGTGCCCGTCCGAGTCACGTTGCCCACGAAAGCGGCCCGCAGCAAATGGCCAAAAAGCGCCGCAGTCGAGTATATTTTATGCTGCCTACCAAGCAAAACGGTTCAATCCAAACTGTGAATGGGGGAAGCGAGTGTGTGAGTCTCTGTTTCCACGGCTGCGTATAAGAGTTGCGTATGGTTCGAAGCGAACATGTTGGATGCAGCTCTGTTGCGATATGTTGGATGATGGTGGGGGAGTCACTTAAGAAGGTGCGACTGGCGTATGCTTAATATTGTTGAGGGAGGTCCAATTGATGAATGAATTAAGGTAAACAACTGAGTGTTTTGGTTTGATTTCTTGGCTACAAGCTACAAGTGAGTGTCGCTGAAGGTAAAAAATTATTTAAGTGAGGCATGATCTTTTTTGATACATTAGGGAGGCTGTTTAAGCGAAATTTTTGGTTCTGCCACTTATGTGCACTCTAAATATATTCTGAAACAATCTCTGGCAGAACAAAACGGTTAATACGAAGGCAGTTTGATTAGATAGTGACTTTCCTTGTGGTGTCTCTAAATGCAAGACTGCTCCTGTCAACTAACATATGTTAAAAGACTTCTGTCAAATTTGGATTGAACCTTATTATGACACTTATTTTGTGTTTAATTGCCGTTCAAAGACAACAACCTCGTGAATTTTAAGTTACATTTTTCGTGAGGGGGTTTTGTTAACAAGAAGATTAATTCTTATTTGCCTCTATTTCACCTTAAAACCATTGCTAAGATCTAAGAATGCATCGTGGTTTTTGGACAGAAATTTAAATATTTTTTTTGTTAAGGCCCGTACAAGGATCGCAACAAAAATTAGTTTGGCGCAATCTACGACCGTCGCTCAGCCCAAACCGTTAGAGATAGGAAGCTTGAATTTTTCACAATAGCTTCATCTTATTTTGAAAGTGAGTACTAATTTTCAAAAATTCCGCCAGGAAATGTGGGAATTTCACAGAATGAATTTAATGTATGATTATTTTTTGTTGATCATTTGATCTGCTCCAAACTTCTTTTAAAAAAATAAAAATAAAAATTCAATAATGAGTGCATACCAGTTTTCCGGAAAATTAACCCACTACACCCTCATGGGTAAAAAATGGTTTGAATGGCCGAAAGTGTAGTTTCCAAACGAGTAGCTCCAAACTTATTTTTAAAGCTACACATACACAAATATGACCCTATAATTTTGGTAACACCTACCGTAAAATGGCCAGAAATCTGTTGTATAAAACATAAGTTTTTTCTACGATTTCCCCTTTTTATTGAAAAAATTCTAAACAAAAACCCTCCTCTGTGGAAAATGGGCTTAGCGATTAGGCGTAGGTGACTTTCAAATTTTGGAAAATCTTCTCCCACAATGGGAAAACGGTCGGAAAACTGTTGTATGAGACTCTTTTGTTTTTCATCCGATCAGCTCCAAACTTATTTTGCAAATCTCAGAATAACAAAATATTAAAAACGTGATATCGCATTTTAGAAAATCAGGAAAATTGGCACAAAAAATTCATTGGTAAAAAATATTTTTGTCTTCTATTTGTTCGGGCTCAAAATCTGTTTCAAAGCTCAAACTAACAACTTCTAAAACTCTATATGGAAATTTCATAAAAAATTGTATGCACTTTACTTGAAAAATACACACATCCACGTGAAAATATTAGGTCTATTTTCCATTATCGCTCGACTTGCTTCAAAATCATATTCCAAGCTGCACATATAAAAATATGAAATTCATTGCTTTTAAATTTTTTTTAAATATTCCACAATAGTCGGAAAACAGGGGGTAAAATTATGAATGAAACTCTTTTGGTTTTCAACCGATCAGCTTTAAAAATTTTGTTAAAAGCTTTACATAACAAACTGTTACCAACGGGATTTGAAAGCTTTGTAAAATCTGTAAAATTGACGGAAATTGGTCAGAAAAAATTAAATTTTTATTCATGTTCAAATTTAGAACTCATTTTCCGACTTTTTAGGGTGATTTTAAAAAATTGTTATATAACGTTGTTATTATTGTATTATGTAGGTTCGAAAAGGTCGCATACATCAGTTTTTCGACGATTTTCCGACTTTGCAGGCGGACTTTCTATAATTAGAAAATCCGTGGCTTATAGTTGGTTCCTTATTGGGGTACTTTTTCAAGTGCGAGGAAAAAATCTAGTAACTTTCTAAGCTGTTTAAAAGTGTTTCTCTTCCCATGAGGTATTGTGACGATCGATTCCCGATCAGTTGAACAAGGCTAGTTGAGTGATTTCCCACGCTGACCAATAGATAAAGCCACTTTCTGTAAACATTTGTCTGACCAAGCCAAAAGACGATTGTTGTATGGGAGCTATAGGATATATTTATCCATATACATATAACAGTTAATATTCACAAAAAAGTTTTTGTCACTAGAACGAGTTTTTGGACTGATCGTTCCAATGGCAGCTATATGCCATATCCTTCCGGTATCGGTCAAACTTCCTAAAACTATGTAGACGCATAAAGAATTTAAAAAAAACTAAAGGCTATTGAGGCTGATCAAGAATATATATATTTTTTGTTGTCGGAGATGCTTTCTTCTAAGTCGAGATTTACACGATGAAGCAAACTTCATAAAGTTTTGTAAAAAGCTCTTGTTTGATGGAAAGAGGTGCGGCGGGGAAGTTTGCCCCACCCAAAGCTTTTCGAGAACTTCATGAAGTTTGCTTCATCGTGTAAGTCAAGTCTAAGCGTTACATACAAATGCACAATTTTAATAAGTATACCCTTTGAAAGAGTATATTTACTGACTTTTTAAAGTGTCGTCGCACTTCTATCAAGAACTTTTAAACGAAGAACTGATATTTTTAAATAAACAAGTAAACAAAAGTTTTAATTTCCTTTCCTTTCTTTGCAATGCATTTCCGCTGTACCTGCATATCATTAATCTTATTCAAAAGAACACACAAGAATCTTTGATTCGTTTTTGTGTTCAATTCCGTTAGTTTAACTCCACCCACTTTGCAGCTAATGCTAATAGTCCTGTAGGTGACGGCTGAGTAAAAGCTTTAATAAAAGCTTTTTAATAAATGTTTCAAAAGAGTAGATTATATTTTGACTCTATATTTTTTTAATACTCCACATATTTAGTTTACCTTTTAAATAATTTAAAGTAAACTTCATAATTGTATTTTTTTTTTTGACTGCTTTTCAATTAGTCTATTTTTAACTTTTATGCATATGCAATTTTAATGCTCATTCTGTTAGCTCTGCCACATGCAATTAAAACAAATGAAATATTCATTTAAATTGTTAGAACAAAACTTCAATTATGCAGATTTTGGTTACAACCTAAATGGGAAAAAGTAGCAACTTTTGGCAACAACAATGGTCAGTTGGTTTCTCTCTCTCTCGCATTATTTATAAACTGTGTGCATGTGTGTGTGTGTGTGTGTTTGAATAAAAGCCAAGTGAAAAGCTGAATAATAAGAAACAGACGCTAAGCGTAGATACAAATAAAAAAAATTTAAAAAATAAGCAAGTCCTTTACCACTCCTCACTTATTTAAATTGGCTTAAAAATCCAACGAACAAGTCATGAATATGCAGACAGAAGGAGCGGAACACTTGTGCAATTACACAAATACGAATAACTAGCACATACATATGCATGCACGTCCATTTTGTGTGTGTGTGTGTGTGTGTGTGTGTTCATGTGTCTGGTATTCCATTAGACGTAATTAGAGCATTTAACATTGAGGAAAAAGTTAAGAAAAGCCAACAGCAGATAGACATACACTCCCAAGTACCAGACAGTTAACTCAAGTTGTATTTCACACATACATACAAACATACATACACATGTAGTTGTATATACACATAAGTTCAGATGATATGTTGCCGTTGCATCGCCACGTTCATTGGTGTGTGCTGAAAAACAATTTAGCAGCAGTTACAATTTGAGTTGAGCGTTTCAGTTCAAAAGGAAGAACTAGTTAACTGAATCACCATTTGCCAGGGGGGAAATTCAAATCAATCTTTGAAAAACTCAAATAAATATATATTAAATATAGAAAGCTTAAGTTAAACTCCAACTTGTTAGAAAATAATCTGCTTTCTGTATAAAAAAAAATGAAATTTTGGTTATAGAAACTGAAAGAATGTACAGAAAACTTGATTTGTTGGCTTCAAAAATATGTGCATTACTCATCTCGGAGAAAACTTTAAAAATTATTTAAAAAAATAAGCAGACCTCTAGCCTTTACATTTTAAATTGAATTAAGGGGTCTTCTACCTTTGAAATTTTTTTTTTCAATTTTTTTTGTTTTGCCTTATTATTATAGCTTGGACATTCCCCTTTCATCTCCTTTAAACCATTTTCAAATATTCGAAATAGTTTAGCAGATATATCCACTTTAGTGGAGCAATGTTCTTGCTAACGTGAGTATTTTCAACGTTGCTCAAAACTTAAACAGCGTTTTTCCCGAAGCCACGTTTTTTGACCTGGTAGCCATGATTGCGCCAGTTCTACTGATCCGATTTTGATCAGCCATGTTGCAATCGACGCATAATTGATGTCATTTCGGCCCGTACCTCAATCAAGATTCAAAACATTTTTTTTATATTTTTTTACACAAAACTACAAAAAATAATCATAAAAAATCAAAATTTTTTTTAATGTTCGCCAATTTTTAAAAAAATATTGAAAAATATGATTAAGGTACGGGCCAAATTTACATCAATTCTGATCACCTCATTTACCGTTTCCATTTCCGATCACCTGGAGTCCCAGAATCATGGCCACCACCTCTACACCTTTTTTTTTTGAGACCTTCATTGACAGGCCGATAACTTTTTGAACAGCCCTCGAAATCGAAACATTTTTTTATATATTATTATATAGTTAATTAATTACACAAATCCAAAAACCAAACTGAGAAAGCTCTTATGATTTTCTCTCCAGAATTTTTTTTTTAAACACTCATAAAAAAGGGATTTATGATTGTTTTTTAAAAAATTCTGGAGAGAAAACCATAAGAGCTTTTTTAATTTGGTTTTTTTGCTTTGTGTTCTTAATAAATTATATAAGAAAATAAAAAAAAATGTTTGGAATTCGAGGGCTGTTTTGAAAGTTATCGGCCTGCCAATTCAGGTCTGCAAAAAAAAGGTGTAGAGGTGGTGACCACGATTCCGGGACACCAGGTTATCGAAAAATTAATCAGTGAATGAGGTTATGATCAGAATTAATGTAATTCTGGCCCGTTTCTCAATCATAATTTTCAATATTTTTTTGAAAAAATTGGCGGCCATTTAAAATTTTCTTTCGATTTATCCAGTTTTTTTTTGTAGTTTAGTGTAAAAAAATAGTAAAAAAATATTTTTCCTCTTAATTCAGGTACGGGCCACAATTACATCAATTCTGCGTCGATTGCAATATGGCTGATCAAAATCGGTTTAGTAGAACTGGAGCAATCATGGCTACCAGGTCGAAGAACGTGGTTTCGAGAAAAACGAGCTTAAAGTTTTGAGCAAGAACATTGCTCCACTAAACAGGCTATAACTGCTAAACTATTTCAAATATTTTAAAATGGTTTTAAGTTGATGAAAGAGAATTTTCAAGCTACAATAATAATGGAAAACAAAAAAATCGAAAAAAAAAATTTTTAAAATGTAAAAGATAAATAAATGTATAAAAAATATCAAGCTTAAATTAATCTCGAATATAAGTAAACATTTTGTTTTAAGACACTGAAAAAATGTGTACAGAAAATTCAGAGAATACTTTAAAAACAATTTACTATAATTTGCAAAAAACATTTACATTTTGTATTTAATTAACAAATGAGTATAATTTTTTTCTGTTTCAGCAATTGATTCCACAACTAGTTCCATTCTGAACCAGTCAGCACAACTGGTAGAATGTATGCATTTTTGAACACCCACAACTCAAGCAGACTTTGGCTCAAGTACGATAATTAAAAGTTGGTTAAATGTTGCATGAGTTGCAGCTTCCTCAACCTCACTCTTTCACTGCATCCACCTTCGGCTGTTTTTCTTTTCCACTTTTTATGGCTGCCCTGGCTACATTCATTTGATTGCACACCATTTGGTACTCACACACACAAATAGATGTGAGTTCACCTCGACTAACATGAATGCTGCAAGAATTTCAACTGCATTGCACATTTCCCTCATTACATGTGAGTGTGTGTGTGTGCGTCCCTCTCTTTTACGGAAATCAAAGTGCAAATGTATTTTGTCAAATGTGGGCGACAAAGTTTCCGTTTCCCCCGCCTCAGCGGAAATGTTGAAAATATTGTAAGAACCGTTGCTCCAAATTAATGCATAATTGCATTAGTCACTTTATTTGTGTGAGGTTTTTGGATGGCTTTTTCAAGGATGTTGCCGCCAAAAATTTGTTGCAATTTCTTAAGTGAAATGTGACAGAGGGGCGAGGGAAGGCGAAAGAAATGCTTGTGTGGCTTTGCGCTTAATGTCTTGATGACAGACGGTGGTAAAAGAGCTGATAAGCGGCATTAAGTGTTATGGGACTTTCTGTGTGTGTGTGCCCAGAATTTATGGCAATTTGAAAGCGGCTTAAGGATGTGTCCCGTGTGATATAAAGTTATTAGTACATACAATGGATAGGCAAATTTTCGCATACAAGTTGGGGGATTAGTTCCCAGTAAATTTATCATTCTTACTTTATGAGAAATACAACAATGCTTGCTTTTGTGAATGCCACTGTATGAGATCCTTCAAGCAAACGATTTTAATAATGGCGCAAAGAAACTATGCAAACGCTTATTAAAATTTACAACATTTTTAAATCAGAACATTATTAATAACAACGAGTTTTAAGTTTCGGTAGAATAGATATCGTTCATATTTGTTCGCAAAGGTAAGCAGATGGTTTGCATAAATCTCGGATGAACTGAGCTCAATCGACTCGGCTTGTCGTTTTAATCCTACTTTATGTGGTCGAAATTTGAGATTTTTATATGCTGCAAGCTTCTTTGCTTAATTAAAAAAAAGGTCCTCTAAAATCATCTAAATACTTCCAAATAATGCTTTTTGATTTTAGAAGTCTTTGAAAAATATGTAATATATAAAACAGAATAATTATTACAAAGCATAAAAAAGACTAGTGTGGTATATATGATAGATTTTGGGATCCAGATCGGAAAAAGAATAAAAGAATATTATCTGAGTATGGTTATCACTCGTGGACTTAAATGTAAAACATGTTAATTTTGAAATTAACAACGATTTACTTTGCATTTCAAGAATTATTTTAACAAAATCCACTAATTATATGTAATATATTTAAAGTTAATAGAATTTTTTGTCAAGTTTGTCGAATTAAAAGTAATTTAAAATTAAAGATTTGATATCAATTTCCATGATTGTTTATTAGAAAAGAGATCACGTACCACATTCGAATTCACTTTAGTGAAAACCGGAACTGGCCTGATAGTTAAACAAAATAAATAAGTGTTAAGTGTAAGTGTTAAATTTAAATGAAAAATTTCCTTAATTATTCCATGTCAAGGACAAGGCATACTTTGAAGGGCATTTGTCACATTTTGTGTGTATTCACAAGGTATCTGTCAACTGTTCTTACGAGAATTATGTGTTCTATGACCAGCAAGCAGAGTCTCTGGCCATCAGTGCATAAATTGACCATTGAATTTTATTCCTACCCAAAAATCTTCAGTAACGAAATTAAAAATGTTTCACATAAATAAACAAATTTTGCAGGTATAATTTTGATTTTTCAAATTTTGTATATATAGCTTTTATCCGACTTTATATCAAGATGCCATAGCGAAAAATGTATTCATAATTCTTTTTAAGTCATCTTTATCACATCTTTAAAAAAAACTGACAAATTTTATTTTTTACTTTAGTAGTAAAAAGATCTCAAACAATTGATTATATTTCCAAATTGTGTACGTCTGATTGGTTACTATACTGTACGATTTATTTTGAAATGGTGGTTATGTACTCATTTTCCACTGAGGCACCTCAAACAACGGTTAAAAAAGTTGATTCAAAAAATTCTAACCTGGAGCTCTAAATCTTATTAGAAAACCCATACTTTGAATACTCTGAATTTTACATGTGACATAGTGTAAGTGATGGCATAATCATTAAGAGCTCTTAACAAAATATTAATTTGAAACGTTTAGCAATTCAGGGAGAATGCGTTTTTCCGTTAAATTACCATGACCAATCGCATTTTATTACTAACAAGAATATGTATTTCTTCAGCAGCGTAATGCGAATATTCAGCAAAATATACGCAATTTTTAAAGCCACTAAATACAGAATTTCTGCAGGTTAAAGCCAAGGCTGCTAGCCGGAAACCCCTAAAAATCCCTGTAAACCGGTTCGTCTCGGGTTTTTCGAAGAGCACGAACAAAAGAAATTTAGAATAAAAGGATTAAAAAAAAGGTTTATGAGAGCAATAGAAAGTAATGAACATATATCAAATTAAAAATCTGTCAATGATGTTAAAGATCTCATCGAAAAATGTCCAAGACAACATACACACATCGACCAATGTTTTTAAACTTTGACGAGGTCTTAAAACTTGTTCCATATATTTTTTGTTCGAGCAGTTTTAGCACGATAGATTATTCTTTCTAATCTAAAAGCTAGTAGAGATGAATGTCTAAAAGAAAACAGTTCGAGTTATTCAGAAGTAGGTCGATTCCGGATTCTCTTAAACCAACGAACGGATTGACTTAAGTAAGAATTTCCTAATCCCTGAATCCTTTTGTTGATAAAGCTCGAAATAGGCTTATTTTAAAAACAAACAAAGGTTAAGTTTTATAGTATTTTGTATTTTTATTTTTATTTAAAAAAAATTTTTTTTTTTTTTTTTTTTTTTTTTTTATTTATTTTTTTTTTTTGCTCCCTCTGTTTTTGAATGTGATGTTTATCCCAAAAATTTACTTAAAAAAGAGAAGCGTCGTAATCTGAATGAGCATAGCATTTTGCTTTGTACACGAATTGAAAAATATTTTGAAACGAACATGAATAAATTTTTTTTTAATTCATAACAATTATATTAATAACAGAATATATTTCAGTTGTACTTCTTTTAATTTTTTTAAGCAAATGTTCAGCACAAGTGCTCTTTGCACTACTCAAATATTTTCCGCTGTGTATTAAGCCAGCATTTTACAGTCTGTTGTGGACATTTCTCTCTCGGAATTGCATTTGCCGGCCTTGCCATATGCTCTCCCTTTGCACTCTTCCGCACCCTGACTTGTCTCAAGGGTTGAATTCGCAACTGTCAAAAAGTGCGTTGGCTCCTCACCTAGAACTACCTATTCCCCTCGCTCTCTCTATAAAACACCAACTCCTTCCATTCATGAGGCTTCATAACAAACTGTCTGTCAGCTGCTCCGACTGCAGTTTTGTGTGTTTTTTTTAGCACGCGCCACTTTCGACTTTGTTTGTCCGCCTTCGATTTTTACAAAAAAATACACAATCACACAGACACACGCACACAAACACCCAGTAAAAATACAAACAAACACAGATTTCCATTGATTTTTTTTCTTACATATGAAAAATATGATGAACACTTTTTGTTATTATTTCGTATATTTATTCCTTTTGTTAGTTTCGACACAGACGAATTTTATTTATTGCTTTCTTTTAGGCGCACGGTATGAACTTTGGTTTCAATTTTATATATATATATATTTATGTTTAAATGCACTTTAGGTGTTTTATGTTTACAATATGATTATTATACAAAAATAGATTGGTTATTGGTATGAATTTATGATTAAATATTAATAATTAATTCGTTTAACAGCGCAACGTGTTGTTTCGTTCGTTTCGTTTGACAGACGCTGGCAACACTAAAGCGCTCACGTTTTTCTGACATTTCGGGCTTAACATTTGTGGGTTGTATTTTTTGTCTTTCTCTTTTTTCTTTTTTTTTTGTGATGATTTGAAGTAACTTTTTGTTTGACGCGCATTTCCGTATTTGGTTACCCTTTGCTTCCTTGTCTCTCTCTCTCTCTCTATTTGAGTAATGCGAATTTGGGGTGTTTTCTATTGAGGGAGAGCCAAAACTTACTGTCAGTTCTCTTTGTCTCAGCGTATGTTGCTCCCTGGGCGCATGCTCATTTGTGTTTGTATTTTCAAATGTCAAATACCGTTAGTTTAGTGCATTTATCTTATGGTTAAAGATTCTAGAAAAATTTGGCTTCCAACAAGTTGTTTTTTATTTTTTTATTTGTTTGCCTAATAACAGTAAATCGTTTTAGTTAGTGGTTTAATTAGTGATTTGATTCAATGAATAATATGCATATATCTCTTAAGGGGGGTTCTCCACTTTTGAACAAGGTTTCTTGAGTGTTTAAAAAAAAATTCTGTAGAAAACCATATGAGCTTTTTCAATTTGGTTTTTTTGTTTTGTGTTATTTATTAATTAAAATCAAAAAATTAAAAAAAATTTTGGAATTTGAGGGCTGTTCAAAAAGGTCTAAAAAAAAAGATGTAGAGATGGTAGACATAATTCCGGGATTCCAGGTTATCGAAAATTGAAACGGCAAATGAGGTTATGATCAGGATTCAATCCAATCATAAAAAAAAAAATTTTTTGGAAAAAAAATGGCCGTTTAAAAAAAATCGATTTTTTAAGATTTTATTTTTGAAGTTTAGTGTAAAAAAAATATTTTTCTCTTGATTGAGGTACAAACCAGAATTACATCAAATCTGAGTCGATTGAAACATGGCTGACTAAGATCGCTTTGGTAGAACTCTCGCAAACATGGCTATCAGGTCATAAAACATGGTTTCGAGAAATACGCGCTTAAAGTTTAGAGCTACGAATTTTTTAAAATGATTTGAATGAAAGGGATAAAGGGGAAATATCGAAGCTATAGTAATAACGCAAAACAAAAAAAAAAAAACGGAAAAAAATGTCACAGGTCGTACACCCTCTTAAACAAGAGCATCTGGGGGGAAACGTAAAACTGATTTGAATTCAGCACCCAAGAATAAATTGGGAAAGTTTGACATCTGCTCCGGGCCAAAACCGAATAACCCTGTATAATCTATATAGTATAAAACATTGAAGAAATTATTTCTCTCTATTTTTTTTACCAATTTATTCAGAGAAATAATAAATGTGGGGGTTTTGGTTTATTAATGAAATAAATGTTGGGTTTTTGAATGATAAAAAGTACATTTGGTGTTTGGTTAATTAATTGAAATACAACGTAAAATTTCCACTCGCTGTGCAGATCGTCCTTATTTTATGTGCTCTATCGCGCTAACGATGGCACACGTCGAAAAGCTCTAACGAACACAGCCACATTTTTCCTTGTTTCTCATCTTGCACCATAATGACTTGTTTAGCACCCATAAGGCTTGTTCGTGACTCTCCGCTCGCCGCTCGCTTAGCGCTTATTCCATCTTTGCAAGTATAAACATTTCGTTTGGCTCTACGTCGTTGGCTCTTACGTCGTTCAGATTCGTGATGTTGTCTAGATGATGTTTATACGGTTTGCTGAATAAATATTCGATAGAGCATGGGATTTGGGAATAATCAGCAATATTCCAATATTTCGGAAAAAATTTATAATATCTGGGACTAAATATTATAATATCTCATAGAAATAAAAATCCAAAACTTGAAATTGACTTGTTCTGAAAATATTAAAATGATAATAGTCCGAAGTCAAATGATAATAATATCGCACATATCAAAATTATATTTTAAAATATAATTGACATTTTTAAGTATAATAAAAAACGAGAAGGCAAGGCTAATATTCTCTGTGCTGTAGTTTTACTATCTGCGACCTTTCGTTTTATAATTCCTGAACTTACGAACTGTGTTGGGGAACACAAACAAGTGTTTCTTAATAAAACCCATTTTCCAACCGATTTAAACCAAAAATAATGAAGAAATTATTGAAATCGTATTATATTCATAATTCCTCAGTTTCAAAACGCTTAAATTGAAAACGAAATATTTTTATAATAAACCCACTTTTTAATCGATCGGTTCTATGGTAACTATAAGATATAGTCATCCGATCTGGGTTTCGACATATTCGCACCGTGCAGTTAAAAGTAGATTCTGAGCAAAATGTCAGTTCGGTAGCTTTAAAACTGAGAGCTAGAAACAGACAGACAGGCAGAGAGACGGACGAACAAAGCTCAATCGAATCAGCTCGTCGTCAGGATCCGGATACTTTATTTGGTCTGAAATAAATATATATTTCTAAGCGTTTTATACTTTTGGACTAAATTAATATTCATTTCGCATGGGTAGTGTATAAAAAATGTATGGGACCCGATTTCTCAGTTGAGTTTCCGTCTGAGTTATTATCAGCACGACTAGTCATCGACCGCTCATTTGAGCGATCATGTGTCATCTGTCATTTTATAGTGTTGCATCATTCAAGTGTGCCGCCGTTGCCACGTCCTGAATTCTTGTACAATCTATATACATTTATTATTAATTTTTAATAATAGCTTTCTTCATTTGTGTATGTCAAATCAATTCTTCAGCTGGGTTTATACTGTGCGAAGCTTTAAACATACTAGATTATTAGATAGGTCTGCATGTTGTCTTGTTTTCAATGTCAAATGACAAAAACTCGGGACGTTAGACTAAACACGAAAGTAATGACGTTTCAATGAAGTGCGCCATTGCACACGCGTGTATGTAAACGCCTAAGAAACTACTTTTATATTTTATTATATTACTAAAGGTTTCATGTGAAAATTTTTTGTCTCGTTCTTTTTTTTTTTTTTTTTTTATATCAATTTGACATCTATTTTTAGTATATATATAAATATATTTTTTCATATCAATAAATATTTTAGTGGTAAATTGATATTGATTTTCAGGTAAAAAGTAAAATGTTATAGTTTTGAAACTGAATTAATGATATTTGACAAAATTTAAAATTAACCAGCCCATATTAAAATGATATTGTTTTTTTTCTTTCTGTGTAGTAATGAACAAATTCTTTTATATACAATATAAAGTTGAATCCAAACGTCGATTGGTTGGGACTAAGTTTATTGTTTGGACTTATGGTTTATTGGTAAAATCATCTTAGCTATATTCCATAGATTACGTTTTTACTATACGACCGATTTATACTTTCATTTTTCGAACCGCCCTAATAAACATAGAAATATTGTGTGCGAAGGAAGAGAAATTGGTTGCTCAGTTCTTAGCGTAAAAATGATTAATATTTTATAAAAAGAATATACAAAAAGTAATTGTTGTTGTAGATGTGGTTGCAGCGCCCTGGCGTTCAATTTATATTAGAGCACACTCAATACTCTCTACAAACTTTAAAAAAGTAGTGCAAACTGATGAAAGGACATCTGAGGAATCTGATGTAATGGAAACACTGGAACTGTCCCGCATTAGCTGCATCCGAGTAGCTCGCTAGAACTGACTATAAAAGACGTGTTATAGTTGCCTTCTTTTTTGACATGATATAAAATATGCGAAATATTTTTAATCAAAACGTTATTAAAAAGGTTCGAAGATACCTACTTATAACGGGAAATGCCGAAAAATGAACTGATAGATTTGTTAAGTGCCAAATTATCCAATTTGGCAAAGCAGCCTTAATCTAATTAAACCTTGTCAAAGCAAAGCTAAGCAAATTCAGTTAGTGTAAGAGGAGCTCATAATTAATGAAGTCGAAGGCGTTGCTAAAATTAGTAGAAATTACATGATTTCATTTTCATTTAATTTTCGCTGGAAAAGCAAGCATACAAAATTTTGAAGAGTTTAAGTTTTAATTAAATTTTTCTTGGAAGTTTGATAAAAATAAACCCTTAATTGACTGATTTCTATGTGTGTATGAACTTAAATTGAAATGTCAAAATATTTCGCATTTCTATTTATTCACACCCTGGCAAAAATTTGTATCATTTCATCATAATTCACCCCCGGCCAAAAGCCAAAAATATCCAATAAGAAGCAACTAAATAAGCGCGTCAGCTTCTCATTTCGCTGGCATACATAAATTCATATTAGCTTACACACAAATAAAAGGGTACATACACAAATTTGCACATTCTGTCATATATAACTTATGTATGTACAGAAACATATTGTATATTGAAATTAATCGCTTAACCCTTTTGTGTATGTCACGTTTTGTCCTTCCTTCATCCGACGCCCCCAAAAAACAAAGTTAAATAAAACAAAAGACAATGACAGGGCTGTCCAAAAAGTATTCTTTGCACACTAATTCCAGCAAAAACTTTACTGACTTTCAGCTTAAGATGGATCAGAAAAGAGATGTGCAAGTTTTAAGCATAAAATTTCCATAAATATTGAAAAAAAAGACAAATTTACTAAATTTAAATATGAAAACTTAATCAGAACCGATTGGAATTAGTAAAAGTTCTGATGACTTGACATTTTATATCAAGCAACCCCATCTCTAGCATTCAGCTTCCCTTAACCTTTTCACACTTTTTCCAATTTATTTGGATTAGACATGGGCAAATCATTAATTTTTGTTTTTCTTAGCTTTTTGCCTTTTTGACGCTGTAAGCGAAATTTGCATAACTTTGTTTTTGTATTTTGAGTGTGGCATGAAAATTAATCAGACAAGGTTTTGGATTTTGGCTTGCTTTTGTTCATCTGCTCCCTCAACGAATGTGTCTGTGTGCGTTTGATAAGATGACTTTTCCTCTTTCGCATCCTGACTCCTGCTGCTGCTGCTCGTGAGTGATTATGCCCGCTGCTGTTGATGATGAGTTTGTATTTATTTTTTTGGTTAATTCGTAGGTAACACAAGACGCTTATCATCAATTCTGAGAATTATTCTTGAGCTGCCTCATGAGTTGGATGAGCTGTTTTTAAGTCTTGTTAATATGCATAAGCGTAATTTCATATGTGCATTTTAATGAAGTCGTTCATTGTCTGGTAATTGGAAATGTGTATTTGAATCAAAATGGGACTTAAATAACTGGAGGAAATTTGAATTCGCTGCAACGAATGAGTTTAATATTCGAATTTTAGTAACTAAGTGCATATAAATACATACACGGAAAAAAATGGGGAGCTAAATTCGTGTTTAAAAAAATTGATTCGAACCTGACCTTCGGATTGAAGTTTCAAGTACGAAAGTCTTGGCACAATCCCAGAATTCTTGAGTAAATCCGATAAGGATCATTTCAAGTTCGGATCCCACTTGTAACTCAAGTCAATCCATTCGTACTTCTCCTGAGAAATTTATGGATCGACCGTCTCTACATCGTTAGGGATTTATTTTCATCAAAATATCTCGAATTAATTTTTCTGTGTACCAGTAGCCACTTTTAAAAACAAGTATAGTTTCCTATTGTTAAGGTTGTCAATATCGTATTGACATTTTTGCTTTACGATATCATCTAAAATTAAATAGGCGAAGGCAAAACAGTTCTTTTCCCTTTTAAGAGCCTTGTTCACTTAATTATATTTTTTTTCAAAAGGATTTAAAGGGAGCAGTGTCGGTTCGTTTTAGTTTTCTAATGTGATCCACCCAAAGCTTGTACTCAGATATAATAAATCTCTTCGATAGCGAAAACTGTTATACCAAAAAACAACAAAGTTTAGGCTACCCAATAGCAAACAATTTTATTTTTGATTTACAAATGACCCTTAAATATTGTAAAAAGTTACGTATACGAGACGTTCCCATGATCATAATTTGTACAACAAAATCTATAGTACTTACATATCAATCATATACTGTGTTTATGCACGAATAAAAAATCACATTCCCCTTTCATCCCCTTCAAACAATGTTTAAAAATTCGAAATAGTTTAGCAGATATAGGTTTTTAGTGGAGCAATGTTCTTGCTAAAGTGAGTATATTTTACGTTGCTCAAAACTTTAAGCGCGTTTTTCTCGATTTTTTTTTTAAGTTTAAGATTTCCTTAAGGTCATATAATTAACGAAAAGTCATAGAGGCTTTTGAGTATAACTCCTGTTTCGAGGCCACGAGGCCCTCTTATCAACATACTTTATGCTGTGTCACTTCAAGTCAGTTTGTATTTTATACAAACTTATGGAAGAAAACGCACTTGAGGACTCTAAGTGTTTCGATTTATATAACATCGATACATCTATCCCATTCATCCAATATGTGCGGATCTGTTTTTCCATAAAATAAAAAAAAGGCAAGTTTTTTTGAAAGTGTGTCATGTGTGTAGATTATATGTCAAATATTGCTTATCTAATTTTATTTCTTTGATATTTTGTAAGAAGGTTCTCCAAAGTTAATTATATTGTGCATTAAATATTACAATTCGTAAGCATATTCCAGAATTAAGAGGTATATTAAATATTTTCTTTGTAAATTGTGATATGTCTTTTGATCGATCTTTAGCGATTCGTAAATCTTAGTTCCGTCATCTCGTATGCTTTAAAGGAATTGCTGGTGGGTTATGTTGCAAAATGTGGGTCCTACCAGCAGAACTCGCCATTAAATTTTGTATGTATGAGATGTCGCATCTAGGTAGTTCTTATAGTTATAGGTTTTATCTATTCCCGAATTACAAAAGCTATCTCCGTATATAAATAGAAGCTAGATATTTTTCATCCAATGGTATAATTAAAACATATGTCCATTTTTTTGCTTCTAAAGTAATGTTATGCAAAGTTTTTTTTAGCTCAATGGATCATGTCATACCTTCCAGACGAACTCAAAAAAAAAGTCATCCTGATTCCATTACAAAAACAAATTTTATTCGGGTTTTTAGTTGTGTAAAACTAACCTTAATTATACTGATTCTTGACCGTTTCTATATCTAATTACCAACTGTCTTACAACCTTCCAGCAAACTTTTAGCCAACTTAATTGTAATATTAGCTCAACTCAACCTTAAGAGTGTTGGAGCAAAAGTTCCCTTTTTAGCAAAAGTTGGCTGGGTAACTGCAACTTAATTAAATTTTCACATTGCAATTGTTCTACTTTTGCTTACACTGGTTGGCGTGTTCAAGACCGTTTGTGCAAGTGGAAAAATCTTTTGTTTAAATTTCACGCTCGTGACATGCTTAATTAATTCGTTTACTTTCCAGGCATCGGCCATATGCCTTTGTTTACCAAACAGGAGCAATAACAGACGAGCAGACGAAGGAGAAGAAACACAAGCCGATTATGCTAATAGCTAAGGAGCAAAATGAAAAGAAGCAAAGTAAACTGTTGAAGTAACATAATGACCGTGCATTGATTGAGCAAGTGGAGTCACGGTATACATCAAATTTCACAATGTTCTGTATAATACTGAATAAATCTTTTGGATATTATGGCACCGATTTTGAATATATGAATATAAAAAATTTGGTTTCAAACAGCCATAAGCCGAGCTTTACTCGCTTTTTGGGCTTGAAAGGTTATAATATTACCAGAAGATAAAGGAGTTTTAGAAAGGACTTTTAAAGCCGAGTTCAAACATTTAGGTTTTGATAAGCTTTTTCATGTACGTCAGTAACTGGTAAAGGTGAGGGCTGCATAAAAACTTAAAGCCTGTTTTATGTTCAGATAATAAATGCGTCCTCCAATTACTTTGCCATCTTAAATTGACCCTCCCCATTAAATAACTCTTCAAACTGCATTGTTGTTTCGTCACGCAGCAGGCTCCCAGGAATCCTTAACGTTGCCTGAACACAATCCACCTGGACCATTTCCAAGTACGTGACTTGTCATAAATCAATTCGCTTTTGCCTGTAAATTATTATGTGCCATATTCTGCACTTTACCATTATACTTAAACTATTATACATATTTATAATTTGCACGCTAACGAGCCAAACTAACAAGAAACACGCGGCAGGCACCTTGCTCACTTGTACTAAGTAGTTGTTGCCAAAGCTGCCAATAAGGTCAACAAAAGATTAAAGGCAAACTTTTGTCAACTACTTGCCAAGTTAAGAAAACAAATTGCATTTGCAATAACAGGCACAACAAAAATACAATAGTAAATATTCTAAGAAGTTGTTATAAAAGTTTTGCTTGAAATTTACCTTGTTAATGGGTGTATTCGGCAGATAATTTTAATAAGGGCAGGATTCTAAATCGGTTATCTCTAAAGTAGGCAATAGAAAATGTGAATCTAAGCTTTCAATTCCCAACTGCTTCTAGGGAATGGTGAATCATTTTTGGTAATAGGTACATATGTAATTATCCGATTTGATAAACCAGATGGATCTATTTAGAAACACATAAGATTTTACAAGTAAATAATAAAAATAATAATAAAAATTTATTCCGATATATCGTTAACAAATATCGCTAAAATATAGCATATCGTTTTTAAATCTAATGCTGCAAATCGGTCCGGAACCGGATCATGTGAGATTAACCATATTTCAGAGACTTGGATGATACCAGATAAATAGGTCTAGGCGTAGTTTCAGCAAGATGAGTGACGTCTATTAGAAAATGAGAGTCAGTTCAGAAACAGAAAAAGTGGAAGACGGACTATTTTTCTTCCTTTTTCTGTTTCTGCGATCAGCCAGTGCCTTGTTAAGACCACAAGTATGTCAGTTAGACTTTGTCTACCTTACAATTCTACAGGTTGAGAGCGATTCCCATTTATTATTTATGAGCTCGAAGATATTTCGTAAAATGAGCCTACACGTTGCCATAGGAATACCTACGTTCTCCCTATCGTGAGTTCGTCTGCTTCGCAGTTTTCCCTCCATATCCCGGTGGTCTGGTGAATTAAGGACCGCTCTGACATCTCTTGTAAAGATATGTTGCAATCGTTTTCTGATATAGAATCTCAGAATATCGAGCCCAGCGACTTAATTGCAGCCAGGTTGATGGAAAAAATGATAATTGTTCTTAAGGACCGTATTAAGAGCTGCTTTATTTGCTACTTAAACTAAGCAGATCTTCAAAATTATAATTAAAATAATTTAAATAAATATTATTATCAATTTCATTTTTTGAAATCAATTGAATCGTATAAATTAAACATTCTATCTTTTTTTTTTAAGTGAACTGAGGTTCGAACCAAAACCTTAAATTTGGATAAAATCAGTTCGGGAATCGAACCCAAAGATTACTTATGGGTTCGAACCACCGAACCTTAACCAATCTTTTAAGTTTAGCCTTCTTACCAACTGAATAGGCAACTACCACCCTCCTTTTGGTGTCAATGTTCACTCAGGAAAAAACAAGATCTTTTTACTTGAAGTACGTTAGACGAAAAAATTGTTCAGTACAAAGTTCTTATATCAAGTACGATTTTTTAATCCCGAAATACTTGATTCTAAACCGTTCCGAATTTAATTAAGTACATTTCGAACTATATTAAGATCTTCTTCATCATACTTTTAGGTGGTAAAAGTACATTCCGATTAACTCCTAAATTAAGAATTTGAGTACTTTAAATAATAACAAATATGTTTCCTTAAAGTTAAAAAAATTCTAAATTATTCCCACAAAACATTCTTGAAACCAAAAAAGAGTATACAAAATAAGTACAAAATGATCTTGGTTTAGACCCATTAAATTCTTAAGCTTTTTCCAATTTGTGCTTGAAACGATGTCTCTGTATCGAATCAAATATGGTTGCAAAGATTATATTGCCATGAGCTAATCAAAGTCCAAGAATGTATAACTGTAGGTCAGAAATCTACCATCATTCCATAACTAAAATGATAAAACCAGTTGGGAATTTTAAAGAATATAAAATATTTCGCATTTTCCATACTTTTTTGGCTTGGCATTTTAATATTTTTTCAAACCTTATCTAAGAAATTTTGTACCTGAATTAAGAATGCGTTGTTTGTTTGTTCTCATGTAAATAAATTTAACGGTCGTTTTTGGACTTAAGAATGTTTCATACTTAATTAAAGTACACCCAAAGACAATATATACTTCAAAATTGTAAGTACAAAACGGTATAAATTCCATCCCGATCGTACTAGAATTCTGCCAGTCGTTTTTTTCTGTGTGTTTATAATGATTATGTTGTGAGCAAACACAACTTCATTATTAAGGGCCCTTAATAACAAAGACGAGAAAAAAAATCGATAAATTGATTTATCAATACAATATTGACAGCTCAAGTTTTCGCAAATAAGCAAAAACCTGTTTGTGTATAGCTATTTATTATTTATGCCTCAAATTGAATATTCAAACAGACCCTTAACTATGGACAAGGTTGACCTCATAATTGAGAAAGGGATTTTGATTTTTTTTATGTATAGCGTGCCATGAACAAAAGACACTTTATTTCCTGATTTTAGAAAAGACTGACCTTTCAGTTCAAAAATGGTTTTCTTATATTTATGTATTGCATTCCTTGAAGGTAAGACACTTAATTTCCTGATTTTAGAAAGGACTGACCTCATAATTCCGAAAGGTATTTCTTATTTTCAGTTTAGCATGTTATAAATATGGGAAAGGGTTACGACGTATAAGGGAAGGGTGGCGGCCTACCGGCGGGGATTTTGAAATTTCCTTTTTAATTTAATAGAGTTTTTAAAAAAAATATGTTTTGGCCTCAGTTTGGGTTACTTTTATGCAATGTCCAAGAAATATCGCTAAAAATCCTTTTTTGATAAGCATTTTTTTAAGTTGCTATAGCTCGGGCACCAGAGCAGCTAGAGACATGAAATAAAAAGCCATTGACAGATAATTAATCAAGGGTTATGAAAATGGAACAAAGTAGCGACCTACACTGAAAAAATTTTTGGGTATCAACAAAAGAAAAAGAAAATTGGTTGGTTTTGGTAGTTCCCGTTATAGCGCCACCTTAAAACTTTTTCACTAATTACCTCCAAGCCTAACGCCAATTACCAGAAATTTAAAAAAAAATCGAAGATACAAGATATGGGCGGTGTGAGTGGATATAGTCAAATCGTTCTGAAATTGTATCCTAAACAATAACATTTCTATAGTAATTCCAAAAACTACCGATGTTCAATCAGTGGGATCCAAGATTTTGACATAGGTTCTACCAGGAAAGGGCCTACATTTTGGTGATAGAAAACCAATCACAATCCATCGTCCAAATTAAAATTGTATATAAAATAGCCACTATAGTTTCCAGACCTAAGTTCATGACTTTCTTATGCTTTGCAGCAAAGCATAAATTTTTCATTTGTTTTTTAAATATTTCAGGAAATGGATTTCTCATACGCCCAAGTATAACGTTATATTTAAATATATACATATTCATGTACCTTGCAAATAACTCTAGCCTCTCAAACACCCAACCGAATGTTGTCGCAAAAAAAATCTGTGATTTCCGAGTGCCTCACGTACACGCATAATTATATCGCCATACAACAACGGCTCCGACCATAAATACCAATTAAGCCATTACAATGCAATTATTTTCCACGCGCTACCATTGTCAACAGGCGAACCGTCGCGCCGAATGGAATGAAGGAAAACTCAACTGAAAAAAATATATATATATTTCTGTGCATTATTTTTCAATTTTTATATGACAGACAAGAGGAAAACACGTAAATCCGACCAGAGAGGAGTGCATTTTTAAAGTGAGCTTGATGGATAACTTGAGTGGCGATTGTGACAAGAAACATAACTCAATGCGGGCTGAAGTGAGGTGACTTTGGGGGTGAAATGAACGGATGGATGGATGGGGTAGGGAAGTACTTGCAAATGAAGATGAGATGATGTGGTGGCTTTTGCATACTTGAAGTATGTAAATGTAATAAGGCGGTGGTATTAGACAGGAAGACGGGGAAATGCAGCCTGGAGAAAATGTGTTAAATGTTTCTAAACTAAACTAATTCCCAATTTCAGTCACCCAACTCTCTTTAAATGGTTTCAGTTTGCATTTGCCATGCACGTTGATTAGCTTCTGCTTTGTTTTTTTTTGCGTATATGTTCCACATTTTTTGCTGTGTCATTGAACTGCTGTTGCCACTTTATCATCACACTAATTCCCTGCCATGCCCCAAGAGTCATGACTTGAGCATTGTTTTGCCTCATCGCGGTTTATGAGCCAGGTGGTGTCTGTCTATTCATACTCGTATAGTATGTACGTACGTGCATATGTCTAACGGTCTAAACGGCCTGACTTGCCTTACTTGCCTTTCACTTTCCGCTCGCCGGGCTGGCAAACAAAGACAAACAAACAAACAAACATTGCCGAGTAGCTGCTGCCGGTATAGGCCAGTCACGAAAGTGTCGTCTTTACTTTTTTTTTTATGGCATTATTAACCCGTTTTCCTAGTTATGCAGTTTCAGTTTTCTCAGAGCGATTACGTCGGCGCCTAGATGCGCCTAGGTAAATTGTTTGGGAATACAAACATAACATTGCAATTACTTGCATGAGGAAGAGTGAATGTGTGTGAGTAATCTAAGTCTAGGGTGTTAAATAAACAAAAGTAGGAGAGTTAGTGGGTCAAGTTACTTATATAAAGGTATTCACTTTCAATTGTTCATGTGTCCATTCAAGTTTTTTATTGATATTAAAAAAAACGAATTTTATTTTCATAAACATTATTTTTTAACAAAATCCTGTAAAAGGAAAAATATTTTGAAAAATAATTAAATTACCTTTTTCATGAATATTTCTGCATACTCTCAAAATTCCTTTGTCTGACTAGCCTGGTTCCAATTGCCTGTTGCTATGCAAATTTAAATTTTATGCTTGCAAAAAAAAGGGCGTTGACAAGCTAAACAAAACTGACAAAACCGTTTGATGAACTGCAAATTATCAAAAATGTACGTGCAAAAATTAATTGACGGACGCTTAATTAATTGCTTGATCACATATTGCTTTACGAATTTAGTTTGTTATTGCCAAAAAAATTGCCTTGACTATTTATGAAAATGGTCGGATATACTGTGCAGATATATTTGCTCACGATTTTTGGTTCACGCACCAGAGAAGAGGCCCGAGTGTGTAAACCACTCTGAGAATTTTGTGGACCCAGCAACAAAAGCCCACAACTAAAATATCGAAATGCTTCGGCTCTTTAATTCGACCGCAAAAAGGAGCCAAACTTTAGATTCACAAGATGTTCATATCCGCCCTTAGGCGCCTCTATGACCCAAGAAAATTAATTATTATTTATGTGTGCATTTATCGGAGATAACTGAAAAATGAACTAAGTCGCTAATTTCCAAATATGAAAAATATACCAAAAAGTTTTTTAAAAAACTCCGCAGGAGAAAAACATTTAAAGAGAAGACGCAGCAAGCTCTACACTTGTTTACTTTATTGTCCTGTGGTCAACTGTCACCATTGATAAATTTTGGTTTGAACCCGCGAACTGAACCTCCGCAAATATTTTATGGTTTCTCAGCCCTCGCCAATACAACTTAATAATCGACAGAATGAGCAAACAAAATCATTGGCCTACAACAAACTTGTTGTTTTGTTCGGGAAGGTGCAGCCAAAGGAGTGAGGGAGAAGAAATATAATTTGGTAGCTGTTATTGTTTTATAGGCATTATAGCGACGAGTTTAGCAACAACACAAGAGCCCTGAGGTCTATAGACGTTGGGCATCTCTGCTGTAAACTATTTGTAAAATGATTATATGGCAAGGGCCTTATCAAAATAATAAAACAAATTAGTAATTTAATTACCTCCCTCGCCTAATCTTTGTAGGTTTGAAATTCAAACTATGAATTTAACAAAATTAAAAATTTGACACAGAAGAACTAAGCATAGGCTGTAAAAAATCACTGATATATCACAATTATAAGACTCATAAAAAACGAAGTAAGATTGTTCTGGTTGACTTTTATTTGATCCAAATAAAATTTAAAAACTAATTTAGAAAAAATTTAATAAAATAATTTGCGCAACTTTGCTTCGGGACGAGAAAAGGGCTCAATTCTTGCTTTTTCGAAGTCCGCATTGAATGTGAGCCAAATATCAAGAAAAATGGCCGCTTGTATACTGACTCGCGACTCAAAATGTTGCATTACTTACTCGCACATGCTTACCGGCTATTTACTTACGGTTTATTTTTATTGATAGAAATAGTGTAATCTCGACAAAACTGGAGCCATCTAAGAAAGGAGCCCCATTTTTTTCTCTAAAAGAAACTTTGTGGGGTGCATTTAACAAGTTCGGATCGATCAACTTTCAGTTTAAAAGCTCAAGGATAAACAGTACTAACTAAATTAGGGTACTAAAGCATAGTCTGCTACCATTTTTAGGAGAAAATAGGGACAAACCCTATGTTTTCATGCCGGATAACGTCCCAATTCGAAGAAGTCGACAAACCAAAGAGTTAACACAGGACTACTCTGTCAATTTAATAAACTGGCCAGCGTGCTCACCGGATCTTGACCAGATTGAAAATATTTGTGAAATACAGGCAAGGCATATCTATAAGAAAAACACCAAGTTCGAGAGCACTATTGATTTTTAAAACGCAATTTTGAGGAAATGGACAAAGAATTATTGGTGGATTGTTGGCAGAGGCTAAGAATCTTAAATAAACATCGAAATGACATAATTATAATAGTTACAGTAATTACCCTCAGAAAAAATTTATTTTTGAGTACTAAAACCCAAAAGTGTTTTGTAATATTGATAAAGTCGAAAATACCAATTTTTTTACTTTGTTAAGAAAAAAACAAAACCTTTTATATTTTTAATATATTTTTGTTGAAACCTTTTACTATTTTGTAGCCAAATTTATGAATATATTTTGAAAATGCTTTAACTTGAAAAATAATTGAAAAAAACAAAATGTCTTATAATTTTGATAAGGACTTTATATTAAAAATGTTGATTTTATGACATAATTGTCAAATTTAACAATTTTTTTTGCATGGAAAGGCGACAACAAAGCCTACAATCAATGGGTCAGGGAGGTTTTGAAAACAAACTGATTTATTTTCGTAATTGATTGCATAAGTTGTCTTATAGTTATGAGAAAACATATCTTTCTAACACGCTAATCTTAATCTAACTTTGAACATAATTTCGCTTGCCTCACCCACATATGCTTAACCAATGAAATTTTCAAATGTCAAAGCTGCAGCAAATGCCCGGTCAAAGTTCAATTAAAATTTTAATTAATAGCATACGTGCCGAACAGCATCTCCATAATATTTGATACGATAGCAAACCGCAAGCATAAGCAGAGGTTTTCCAATTGAAAAGCTCTGGTTATTTTTTTTCTGTATTTTTTGATTAAATTAACACACCTGCTGTCCGACACGTGGTCAAAATATTTGTTGGTTTTTATTACAACCACAAAATAAACAAATAAAATCCCAGGGCTTGTTTACTTTGTCCTGCTGTCAAATTGGGAAAAGACTATTTTACATATGCAAATGAATTTTATAAATATAAGCAAGTCAGCCAAATGTACAAGTGTGTTAGCATAAGGGACCTTGAAAACTTGAAAAGAAATTTGTTAAAAAGGAAATACATTTCAACATAAATTTCTTTTGCAGGAAATGATTTGCTTATTTTATAAAAATATAAAAATACATAATAATTTTTGGGTGTTGTTGGGAGGAAATATGTTAAGTCTTTCTTTCTTTGATTATTTTGATTAACTTTGACCTCTATCTCATAATTGCATAAATGCTGAATTAATAAAATTACTTTAAAATGGGGTACATTTGTACCCCGTTGTTTTAGTAAGAATTACTTTATTTACAAAAATTTTGTGAAATATAAATTTATGTTTAAAATAACCACAAAATATTGCAATATTCCTTTTAATCATTTGATATATCACACACAATTGAAGACTCATCAATTCATCACCAAACATTTAACTATTTTTCATACCAAAACTTATCACAAGTTCTTAAGTCTCTTTTGTTATACAATGTATGCAATTTTCTTCCCTTTACTTTCTATGCACTTTCTCTATTCCTTTTAAGCCATTCAATCATTTCAATTCATCATCCTCTAACGATATTTTGTCAAAGACTCAGTGGGGCTTCCTTTCATGCAAACTAAAATGAGCAACAAAAGCAGCTTTTAAATGGGGAAAATTGCATTTAATCAGCTTTTTTTTTGTTGTCAAGTTGAACCATAATTAATTAAATTTTTGCAAAAAAGGCGAAGCTAATAAATAGTCAAAGGCAACCTCACGCACACTTTCAAAATATTAACCTTTGGCCTTAGCTAAATCTTGGCCCTGGACCGAGTCAAAATATGTCATTTTTCTTGGGACTTAAATGAAAAGCTCGCATAATTTATGAGGCAAAACAGCAACAACAACATCAGCAGCTAAAGGAAACGAAGCCAGAAATTGGAGAGAGGTAGAGATGTTGATTTTGGGTGGGGTTCTTTCGTTCTTGTTATATATATATTTTTTTTTTTTTGGGCCACAGGTGATGTATTGTATTTCACTGATTTATTGCTTTATTTATGCCCAGACAGAGGGCGATTTGTGTAACATAACGTGAAACGTGGCAAAAAAAATAAATGAGAAGCATTTGATTATGTTTTAAGCGAAAATCAAAATATAAGTGTGGTATGTGCTATTCCGGAGAAGTATTTCAACTAAATTTGGATTGAATAGAAAATGTTCTAATTATAGGCCTCATTCCAGACGGCATAAATATTTATTTCGGCACTATGCATCATATGAATAGAAACACTTTTGAAAAGCTCTAAAAGCTGAATAATTTTGAAAAGCTGTCTTATTTATATGAAGCAAACACAAACAAAATGATTAAAACTTGCATTATTTTTTTGTTTTTCATTGATGAGATCTGCATCATTTTCGAATACGGCTTTAGTAACATCAGTTGGTAAAGTCAGAAAGTGATGTGCAGAAAAAGATAATGACCGTGTTCATCAGAAGAACTTGCTCTCTGATCAATGATATATTTCTTGGTAATTTACATTAGAGGTGGAGAACTATCGATTGTCGGCACCATCGATAGTCAACGATAGTTTTTTTGAAAACCATCGATAGTTATCGATACTTTTCGATAGTATGTTAATTTAAACGCTTATTTAAAAAATAAAAAAGTTCTTTAATTTTAAATTAATTATGTTACTTAAAAATGGTTATCGTTACTTTTGGTTTCGATTTAATCATTAATATTGGGTTGTGGGTTCAGATTAGATATAACGCAATCAAATTATTCTGAAACACGTATTTTTCCATCCTAGGATACAAAATAGAGTCCATTCTTGAGACAAATTTTTTTGCTCAGAGATGAAACCGGGTTTTGATTGACCCAAGTAACATAAATTGCAACATTTTTCCTTTGTGAATATTTAAATCTGGGGATTGATGCTCCTTTTTGCGGTATAGGCTATAAATGAATGTTATTGTAAGGGAACAGCAACATATTTTTAAGCTGAAATTTTTTCTGGAGTTAAGTCAGTATTTTATGAATGTTCTTGAATATATTTATTTCTCAGCGTTTGTAGAGGCTGGTATAACATTAGACATAGCATTATCTGAGTTCACTATTCTTACAATTTTATAAAATATAATCTTTTACATAATTTAGAGTCCTGAGCAAGAATACATTTTTCCTACACGATAAGACTTTGCTTGAAAAATTTTACAATTGATTTAGATGAATAACGTTTTTAAGTAGAAATAATCTCCTATGATTTTTAAGAGCCAGCTATCTAAAACTATCAATAGTGAAGGGCTACTATCGATTGCGACTCGATAGAGCAGAACTATCGATAGTGTCGATAGTGCTATCGATATTTCTCCACCTCTAATTTACATAGCCTTCTTTTCCTCTTGTTTTCAATATGATATTTACATGAAGTTTTACAAATGTACATTTAACAAGACCTCCTAAAAGTATGCTAAATAATAAGAGTAGTTTTATTAAACTGATCAGTGATCAAGTGTCTCTGCTGAACGCGCCCAATGTGTCTGCAGCCCTAAAAATGGGTATATCTCCGAAAATATTTACCGGATCTTTTTGATATTTTCACAGAATGTACTTAAATTAGGATGCGGTCTCTTACGTAGAGTGGGTAATCCGGGTGACTTACGATAGCGATGACTGTTATTGTAACAAACATTTTCTTACTATTTTTGTTACACTAAACTACAAAAAAAAAACTAGAAAATTTGCCCCAAATTTTTCAAAAAAATATTGAAAAATATGATTGAGGTACGGGCCAGAATTACATCAATTCTGATCGTAACCTCATTTACCGTTTTCATTTCCGACAAACAGGAGTCCTGGAATCATGGCTACCACCTCTACACCTTTTTTTTTTTGAGAGCTTAATTGACAGGCCGATAACTTGATGAACAGCCCTCGAACTCCAAACATTTTTTTTTATTTTCTTATATAATCAATTAATTACACAAATGAAAAAATCAAATTGAAAAAGGTCTTATAAGGGTCTCATAAAACCCCCTTAAGGCTTCCTACCTAGACTCTTATATGCAACGTATTAGGCTCCGCCTGACAAAATAAGCTACGTATCTGGCGCGAAAACATTTTTGGCCATTGTCAAATATTGTGGATTTAAGTACATTGCACAAATTCGGAACACTTTTCCATTAATATCAAAAGTGTCAAATTTGACGTATACTTGATATTCTCATTATGCAATCTGCTAAGCAGGCTTCTGCTCAAATCTTGAATGATGACCCTATTCATTTGGTCTAGCCTGGCCACAGGCTCTACAGCTCACTTTACTTAAATGAATTTTGTGTTCTACCCACAGATCTTGCCTGTGTGTTTTGTGTGTGTGCTGACCGCAAATTATGCATGTGGAAAGCCAGCATGGCTGAACAGTTGCACAGTTGTCCTTGAACCTTGCCTCCCTCAAGCATTTGCTCTCACATTTTACATTTTGTTTGCTCTGTTTGTTTGCCTGCCTGTTTGTGTACGAGTGCACACACAAAAATTTATGCCCTGTGGATGTCCTTGCCAGCCATATATTATATATATATATATATATGTACCCCAGGATCAAGAGTTTTGTCTACGTGTTTGAGTTTTGCTTGATTTCAAGTGTCAATTC
Organism: Lordiphosa mommai; assembly: GCA_018904225.1. Taxonomy (NCBI): domain Eukaryota; kingdom Metazoa; phylum Arthropoda; class Insecta; order Diptera; family Drosophilidae; genus Lordiphosa; species Lordiphosa mommai. Next base: position 202,845 of record JAEIFT010000180.1, read on the forward strand.
GTGGGCGACAAAAAAATAAAATCTTTGGAAAAAATAGAGCAAGTTCTCAGTCATCATTGCCTGAAAGCATTTGGCAAATGACATCGCCCACTAAGGCAAGGATAAACCACTTCAGTCAGACTAAAATGGCTTCAAATGGGATTTTTAAATTGTTTAGTTTTGTTTCAAGAAATCTCGAGCATTAAAATATACTTCCCTTAAAAGAAATATCAAATAAAACTAATCAGTTTGAGCTGTCGATGGAAGGATCTAAAGTTGTTTTTTTATCACTCATACGCAGTGTTGGCTTTATCAAAGTAAATCATTCCGATTTAGCCAATCGCAAGTGTGTCCTTTTTTATGACCTGACCAAAAAAGGTCACAAGGGGTTCGAACAAAAAGAAAAAGGTTTAAGTTTCTTGTCAACTCAATATTATTATAAATCTGTATCCTCCAATGTTTTTCCTTACAGGCTTCCAGATCGCTAAATTGATCTTCATAAATCTTTAAAAATGCCATTGTAACCCATTTTGCCATCCCTCTCCTTTATTTCACCCAAAATAGTTTATTTCGCCTCCTGCCTTCTCAACTTCTTATGCACCCAGGCATTTTTATTACATCCAGCGAAATAAGTATGAATGGCACTTGAGAGCAGCGAGCGTGCAAGTAGCTTTTTACAGTTTTCATCTTTGGGCCAAAAAGGAATTTCTATGCTTAAATATCAGCTTAAAATGCACGTAGAAAACAATAAATCCCACGCCCACACACACACACACACACACTCGTGATAGCTGTAAAAATAATGTAGTAAAAAATATATAGCAAACAGAAGCTAAAGATGAATAAAACAAAAAAATACATAGTTGCTGTAGTGGGAGGAGAGAACTAAACAAACTGTTATCTCAAAAGCAAACACAACTTGGTGGAACAAAATGCAAACATTTGCAGCTTTGTTTTTTCTTTGCACTAAACTGAAAACAGTTTTTGGGGAGCAGTTAGTAGAGGGACTCGTACAAATATGGAAGTATTTGTAAATGCCCGTGGGCATCGCTTCGAATTTCCTGTGGGAGGAGGGACCAGACAATTCTACCTATCGCATAATTTTTGGTTGCATTCAAATTTATTTCATTTTTATGCTGGCAATTCATTGAAGTAGAAATGGAAAATAAACGTATATACTGAAAGATAGCATGTTTTGGAATTAATTATTAAAATGCTTATATATACTACAAGAAAAAGATTCAATTGTTCGACAAAAACAAATACAATTCAGTGTCCAAATCAATCATCTTCTCGAAATCATTCAGTTTTTCTTCTCCAAGTTATTGCTTAACACTTTATCAAAAGTTGTTAAATAAAAATCATTTGGATGAAGCATCAATTTTTTTGTAAAATGAAGGGTACTTTAAAAGAAAACAAGGCATAGCACCAGATACAACTGGTCATATTCCAAACAAAAATAAATGTACGCACATATAGGGTGTATTCTTGGAAAGCCAATACTTTTTTTTTAATTGGCTTTATTGGGAAATAATGGTAACACATTTTTTATTCAAAGTAAAGTCCATCGATAGTCACTTCTTATTTCTATCATTGCGAAACAGCATATTTTTGAGGCGATTCATCAATGAAAGGAAGTGCTGCTCAGCCAGGAAGCAATGACAATCTGAAGGAACAATATCCCGAGCATATGGCAGGTGAGACATCCCATTTAAAAAAATTCGTTTGGTTTTGAAGGATCCTAGAATGTCGCCAAGCATTGTCATATAAAGCCAATCACTTTTACAAGCCTTTCTTCACACTGTGGTTGTTTCATGCCAAATGCATAGCATTAACGCACCAATTATTATTGGTAGAAATGCATTGTGATGAACTGCGCCTCCATGATCCCACCGTTTTTTAGACTTTACTTGAAAAAAATGTGATCAAAAATTTTGGACAAACAAGCCACTCTATGGAACTTACAGAGACTATTTAAGAATAGTCGAATAATCGTTTTACTGCAAAAATGGATTTAAATATTGAAAATGTAGCTAGTAAGTTAGGGTATAATTTTAATATACAAAAATTATAATACCATCGTGACCAATGCTAACCCATAAGATTCTTATTGTATAGGCAAAAGAATAAATCGAAATCTAAATGTTTGTAGATTTCGAAAACAACTTTCCTTTTGTGAAACATAAAAACGGCACTTTAAATATTTTTTCCTGATATGAAAAAAATCTCCAAGCGCTGATCACTACTAAAGTTACAAAAGTAATAGATAAAGCACTAGGATAATTTAGCGTATACGTAATAAATTTTTTTAAAAACATTCCATTATTAAAAATGTGAATCGAGAATTCTTTGGCTTACTTAAGTATATATTCATATAGCCCTAAAGGGATAAAGCCAAGACTGTCTTTGCATATGATCGTAGCGTAAGTTTTTTGGTGTTCCGTAGTCGGGGTCGAACCCTGACACAGTTATCGCACACACTTCCCACTTACTTTAATATAAAAAAATTCTTGGTTCAAGAACACTTGTTCTAAGAATATAAGTATCTATAAAGCCTCTTTCCAGATTACATTAAAAATAATTTCGGCACAATACTTTATATGAATAGAAACACTTTTGAAAAGCTCTACAAGCTGAATGATTTAAAAAAGCTGTCTTATTTATATGAAGCGTAGTGCCGAAATAAATTTTTAAATCATCTGGAATGAGGCCTATATTGGCAAAAAGTCTAAAGATGAGATGCTTCAAAACGATCCTTAAAACAGTACTGTACCGTGCTTAAATTACTTTGATTTGAAGAATATAAAAGGTCGTTTCTAAATTTAATAATGACTCCTACTTAAACGTAATTGGAATTTTAAATACAAAACAGTATAAATTACATGCTGTGCGTACTAGCACACTGACAGTATTTTCTTTTTTCGGAGTCTATATATAAATCTTTTAACTCCATCCCCTTAAGAGTTTGGCCCAAACAACATTCGGTAAATTTACTTATTACGCTTAAAACGCATTGCCTTCTGTGAGCAAAAAAAAAAATGTGTGCAATTCACTTTGCTGTTTTTGCAGTCTCTGGGTGCTATTAAAACGATATGTAGGTGCACGCGCACGGTGCATACCCACCATCACCAGCTCATCTTACTTACCTCGCACACACACATACATTTGCTCACTTGCAGTGTTACCAATTGCAAACCATTTCTATTGCTCCTCTGCCTTCCAGTACGCCTCACTGACCCAATTTCCCTGGTTTTGGCTTTCATGAATGGGGTGGGGTGTGCGTGCATCCTCTTTCACATTCCCTGGCCTGACTGTGTGGCCGCCTGTGTTACATTTAACGACTTTCGAGTTCAAATTGTACAAAATTTACGACTGCAAGCATTTTCACACTCACACTCTAAAATTGCATCTATTTTTTTTTGGGGGGGATGGTCCGCCAGCGGCTGTTGTTTCTGTTTCAGTTTTCGCTCTGCAGGCAGTTGGAGCCGTTAATTGAAGCGCAAAACTGAATGCCAAACGAAACGGTCTGAACAATTGTCTGGCATTTAATTCAATTGGTAACAGCATAATTAATTTTGCCTTTTGAAATATATGTACCAAGTTTATAATAATAATAATAATCAATGATAATGAGCGCATTCCAATTTTCAATATTTTTTTATGCAGTTAATACATAAATGATTGATGGATTGATGAGATTGCCATGGCAATTGGAAAACAAGCTGCTGAGTTAATTGAAATGGAATAAAATTATATTGACATTTAAGTGGAAACAATTAGCTAGTTTGGAGTCTGAGCGACAGGACAGAAAACGCATCTTTTGGATTCATTTAAATAAATTCATATATTTTTTCATAAAATTTCAAGGGTGCTCCGAAATTCTGCTGAATTCAAAAATACTTAAGCTCAGGTTCAAGACGGGTTTGAATTAAATATTTGGGCTGATTGGATCGATTATATTTATGCACGGTAGCTTAAATATCAGGTCTGGTATCAGAAAAAAAAATCTGGCCAGCACCTATTCAATTGAGTTTCAAATAAATGAAAAACCTTTACAGTTTGCTGCAATTGATTTGTGCCTCAACAAACTATCTTCATCACCATTAACTTCGTGTTGACCCTCAGCCCTCAAGTTCATTATTTAATGAGCTACCAGCAGAGCTTAAAGTAATTTTTTTTCTTTTTTTTTAGTTTTCCACTTTTTTGTTTGTCGACTCCTTGGCATAGTTGGAAGGCGTTAACGTTTGTTCAGGCTATTTTATTTTTTCTTGGTCGTCAAGGTCGTCAATGTTGCAGTTGCCAAAATGGCAAGTAAGAAAATCGTGAACAAAAAAAAACCGGCTGAATGTGGCAAGTCTCACCACTTGAAATGAATACAACGAGTTGAGGTGAATTGCATAATGCGCGCGTGCAAACATGATTTGGTGAATCGTCAAAAGAGTCATCTTCCGCCACATGGGGGCCCCCTCAGCCAACTTCAAATAAGTCATCTTCATATTTCGGCCTATCGTGTGTATCCAAATATTCGTGCGGTCATAAATCTTTCGTGGTGTCTGACGTAAAAATATATTTATTTCAACTCTTCATATTAAATTCAGAAAAAAAATAAAAAATGTTGATTGATGCTCGACTTTTGTTGGTGCTGCGGTTCAGTGCAGCTTTGTGCCAGCAACAGCAATAACAACAATAAATATAGCTACAATGACAACAATAGCTGCAGCAGCAGTCCCAACTTCCGTTTGTCAATTTTGCGTTGCTTTTGACTCGACTTTTGATTTGACTTTGCAATTAATTTCGCACTCTCTGTGTGTGTGTTGAGAGGTTTTCATTAACGCAGAGAAAATTGTCTCTTTACCAGTTGATTATTTCTAAATGAAAAACAATGAACATTTTAATTCAAAGAAGATTCTTTTAAATTAGAAAGAATATTTTCACATGTTGTAACATACTGAGGAAGCATCTCCGACCCCATAACTATACTTTTAAATTAGAACATTTCCGCGTTATTTTTTTTTAAGACGCTACTTGATAAAAAAATTTAATTAGAGCAGCATTGTGCCAGTCGATCCTATGGATGACTAATATTATATGCACACGATGGAAAACAAAAAGATTTTCTCACAAACTTTGACAAATGTAGTCTATGTGTATTTAAAAACTTTTTTGCAAGTCAACGTAACGACACTGCAATATCCTCATCTGTCATTGATCAAGATATATATACTTTATGGGGTCGGATGCTTCCTTCTATGCTAGATGCTACCAATAAAAACTTTAAAGCTAAACCGTAATTACACGTTTCGTATGGAAGCATCTTCAAAGTCCAAGCGCATTTACGTTCTTTTTCAATTTGTCGTACAACTCGAGTTATCGATAAGCAGGATTATATGCATTAGATCGATCGGAACCAATCAAAGGAGGAATTTCTTCATAGACAAACCTCTCCATAGTCAGAGTTCCAAGCGAACCTTCAAAGACATTAGGGATTGGTGGCAGCTGGCAGCAAAGCAAAAACCAAGCGGATTTTGAGAATCGGCACCCGGCATGCATTATCCAAGGCGCTGTATAGTCGATAACACAGCTAGCCGAGATACAAATTACCCTAAGCAGGACTAAGTTAAATAAAGCATCTGGGTAAGAGCGAATCCCTTATGAATTTTACATGAATGCCCCCGAGGATTTCGTGAAGGAATTGACTAGAACATGAAAAAAGATCAGTAGAAGACAGCAGTAAAGTTTTCTCAATTTTAAAAAAGGCAAATTCAGATGCCCATGTCAACTATCGAGGAATATCATTTAAAAACTGCATTGCGAAAATATTCATTGGTATACTCAACGCGCGGCTAGCATTGTGGGTAAATGCAATGTAAAGATTAAATAATGTATATAATTTAGCAGCGAAATCCATCTAACTTTAAACAGAAATATAAAACTGTATGCAATTGTTTAATTTCGATGACGTGCGATCTTTCAGAAACTTTAAATAGAATATCGTAAGATTAAAGAATACAAAAATATTAACTGCTCAGTGCTCAAAAAAGTAAGACCAAACCTCTATTTAAATCTCTCGGGCTTATGAAGTCTCAGATTTATTTTCTTTAAGGGGGTCTTTTACCTTTAAACAGGGTTTTATGAGTGTTTTTTTAAATTCTGGGTAGAAAACTATAAGAGCTTTTTCAATTTGTTTTTTGTTTTGTGTTTTTTTATTAATTAAAAAAAAAATTAAGAGAAAATATTTTGGTATTCGAGGGCTGTTTAACAAGTTATCGGCCTGCCAATTAGGGTAAAAAAAATGGTGTAGAGGTGGTACTACCACCGTGGTAGCCATGATTCCGGGACTTCAGGTTATCGTACCTCAATTATATAATTCAGAATTTTTTTTGAAAAATTAGATTTTTTAAGTTTTTTCAGAGCTCGAAATAACCGTCAACCAATTTTTTCACGCAGTCTGCACATGACAAACAGTTTTCGATCTCTCAAGCGGAACACTTTTTTGTTTCGCTTAAAAGTTCGGCTCAACTGAACAAACGAATAGTCTCTCAATAACAACTCTGTGAGAACTTTAGAGTGATTGTTTACTAAATGTTTTTAAAAGAAACTCCAAGGTCTGCTTTTTTTAAAAAAAGACCGCTGCAGCTGCCTCACGCACCTACACCCTGCCGGGACCGACATTCGAACAAACCAAGACGCTAAAGTTGCTCTGTTGCTAAGGTTCTTGTTAGATCGGTTTTTATCGGACACTTTAAAATGGTTGACAATCATGGCTACCTGTTTTGTCGTAAAAAAACGTAGTTTTTTTGGTTGAAATCGGAAATCGTCATGGCTCCGAAACTGTTTTTGAGCAACAAGTTTTGAGAACGTAAACTACTCACTTTAGCAAGAACATTGCTCCACTAAAAAGGCTATATCTGCTAAACTTTTTCGAATTTTTTAAAAAGGTTTGAAGGGGTTAAAATGTGAATGTCCAAGCTATAATAATAAAGAAAAACAAAAAATCGAAAAACAATTTTTTCAAAGCTAAAAGACACCCTTAAGATGACAAAAAATTTTACCAAATTTCACATCATAATTGCCGTTATTGTTTAAGATACGCGTGTTTTTGTAGGATCATTTTATTTCCGTGTGTTGCAAAAAGGACTTCTACTTATTTTTTATGAATTCACGCACTAAATTTTCTTTCGACCTTCCTTAAAACCTCTCAAATCACTCATACGCTCTGTATAACCAAAAGCAATTGTGCGACTAATTCAGAGAAATAATCTCTCTGCACATCTCGTGTGTGGAAAATTGACAAATTAAGCTACAATTCAGTTCCGCATCCACCATATTACGCAGATAAAGTCAGTTGTTTCTTTTTTCTTTTCACAAGCCTGATTTGAATCAAATGATGAGGTCATCATTCAAACAAATGGACAAATGACAAATCTTGTTTCATTGGAAGTCATCAACAAATTGGAGAATCGTTAGATAAAGCGTGTTTAGAGAAGGAATAAAAATCTAGGCCAACGTCCAGAGCTTAGTAGTCAATTAAACAACAAAGATATATTAAAAAAAAACTGCCTAAAAAACTTGCATACTTTTTGGCCTTTTCTTAAGAATTTACTTTGCTTCAATAACTAAACTTACACACTAAAAATTCATTGCAATTCTTAGAAGCTTACTCCATAGAAAGTGGTTATAAAAGGCAAATGGAAAACGATTTGGAGAGTGACAGCAAAAAGTCTGCTGATGACAGAACCGAACAAACCAACTCTGCTTTCTGTGTAATGTAAAAATCTTTTGTGTATTTTTGTTCATTATTGAATTATAAATCGACCTTGTCCTTGAGCATTTTGATAAAAACCTGAACAAATCACAAAAACCATTATACTCAATAAATTAACTTATTTCCACTTCAATTAGTATTCCTACCTAGACCAATGACCATTTCACCACCAAATAAAACAAAACTTAATTATACTAAAAACGTAAATCTGAACTTTTTGAAACAGAACACTAAATTCAGTGGCCAACTGTTTCCACAATTTCAGCTTTTTGTTCACTATTTGATATTGCGATTGTAAATTGTGTGCCAAATTTTCGGTCGAGTGCAATTGGCTGCACAAAATTTGTCCAGCAAAATGTTTCCATGTTTCATACAAATTGGCCCTGGTCGAAAAACATCATTTGCCTCTTCATGTTTTGTTACTTTTTTGCCACTTAGGCCGCAAATGTGTTTGCAACTCACCTTTCTCCAACACCGCCCCCCTCCCCCCCGTGACCACCAACTCTCACTAACTCATGCAAAACCAATTAGATGCGGTTGTTTCGCATCGCGGCTTCATCGTGCTGCATCATCCCATCCCTCCAACTTCCAGCATTTAACCAACTTTTAATTATTCCACCGTTTGTATACAGTTGTTGTATGTGCTCCATAAACGACAAGTACGAATCACTCGAATATACGAAATGTGCATGTTGGAATTGTTTTTGGCATTTTTTTTTACCATTTTTTTTGTGCCGTTCATCTAACAACTAAATAATCTGCAGCGGTTGTTTGTGCCATCATCTTAAAGTCTTCTTCTTCATCGGCTGCTGCTTCTCATTAACGGGGCAGCACTTAACGCTGCTCATGCATTACGCTCAAGTTTCTGCTGTTTGGCTTTAGCTCTCCATTTCTGCAGCTTGGATGATTTTTGCAACCTTCTTGGCACCTTAAGATGTTTCGCCGTCTTAAGCAATTCCAAGCGGTCACTAATTGTTGTTAGACCAACATTTTGGTGTTTATTTTTCAATTTGCAATTAAAACGACGGGGGAAATGTTAAGCCAAATTATAATTATTATAATTGATTGCTTAAGATGATACTCTAGTAGTTAAGTGCATATTTCTATGTGAGCGTTTGTTATGCTTTAATTGCTTATAGGGAACCTAGTCTTAAAATAAATTAATGATATAAATTGTCTGAAACTGAACTGACCAAACTCAATCAGACCGAAGGATTGTACAATAACTAGCACAGTATGGAATTTTTTAAGACTGAAAAAGAAACATTTAAGTCATTGTTTCGATAGTAGTGTAGCTTGGTAGAAAACTGACGTCAACCTGATTGCCTTGACGCGCGGAATGCGGGAAAACTCTGGAGCTGCAGAAAGTGCTTGGCCTTCAGGCCTTTAAGCTTTCATTAAATATTTTATAATATTTCAAAGATATTATCTATCGGCCATGTTCCAAATTCTGAGTCTGAGAATTTAAATTTCATATATTCATAATTCTAGGAATATTAGATTCTTTTGTTCTATTGGCTTAAAATGAATCCCCTTTGCATTGAGAAATTGGTTCCAACTGCTAGAGCAAATCCGAGGTTACTCAAATCTAATCTAGTACCCGAAGATATACTTGTCAAAGTCTATTAGACAATATGAAATTTCAACTAGAAATATAAAGAATTTTACTCGTCGTGTGTTGCGTCTATCGTGAAAATACGTAAAAAAATACTTGGGAAGAGTACCAAAAAATTATTATTATGCGTGATATCTTAGTGTTTTCATCACTAATTATGTTTATTTCGCTAGATCGCTAGAGTAAAGCGATACCTACAAAAAGAAACGCATTCTTATCATCTGCGATTAAAAATGTTTGCTAGGATTTGACATTTTGTCGCAACCAATATCTGAAAATAACAAATCAATGTTTTTTCCAGGGACCTTAACGGTTATAAGTTATAATTATAAAAATCAATTGTAATTAATCATCCATGATTTATATTTTTAAAAATCAATCGAAAAAATTATTTTTGATTTTTTATTTTAGAAATTATTTTAAATATTTATTTTTGATTTTTATTATAAAAAAATAATTGAAAAAATCAATAATAAAAATCAAGATAGATTTTTAAAAATAAAAATCAAAAATAAAAATCACTCAGTAATTTTTTATTTTCTAGATCAGGGAAATAAAAAATCAACGCGTTAAATATTTAAATTTAAAAAAAGAACAATATTGAAAAATTTTAAAACTACCTAAAATTACATCATACATCTATTTGTACTACAAACAATCAAAATGTACCGAACTCCAAATTCACCAAAGCGCTAAAATATGCCAACAATACCAGAATGTACTAAACTCTATAAAAAGAATAATAAATTCACATAAATAATTTTTAATGGTAGATTTAATTTTAGAAACAGTAATTTTTCAACAGATTTTGCAGACAAATTGAAATATTGATATTTTTAACATAGGTTGATTTTTATTTTCCTGATCCAGAAAATAAAAATCACTGAATGATTTTTATTTTTGATTTTTATTTTTAAAAATCAATCATGATTTTTATTATTGATTTTTTCAAATAAAAATCACTCATGAGTTTTATAATTGATTTTTTATAATAAAAATCAAAAATGAATATTTAAAAAATAATTTTTAAAATAAAAATCAAAAATAATTTTTACCAATGATTTTTAAAAATAAAAATCAAAATAACGGTTCATTACATATTTTCAAAGTCCATGAAAAAACAAATAAATTCATATATTTTATGTATGTGTAGGACATCTGCATCACAATGATTTTTTTTAGTGAAAAATTTACCCCATAACCGTTATTTTCGGTCCCTGGTTTTTTCTATATTTGACCATAAAAGGAAAACGAGTGTCTTTATGATTCGAAGAGTGTTCTACCGGCATTAATTGAAGACATTAAAGATCAAAAAGTTTTGAAAAAAGTCAACTAAAAGTAGAAATTGGAAAAAATTGGTTTGGAAATCATTAAGACCGCTTGTTCAATGAAAAAATTGTGTGCATTGTGATAGACGTTCAAGTTCAAAAATTTAATCAGAAGATTTCAATATGTCATGCAATTTGATTCAGCGGTCTTAGAATAATTTTATTTTTGTAACGGACTTTGTAAGCGCCGAATTCAACATAAAGAAGGGTTTAAAAAACACTTATTGGAATATTTTCGTGAAAACAATATGCTTTTGAACAGATCTGGATACCGCAAAATAAGCCCTTTGATCTCGAGCTTTGCTTAATGAAAAAAAAACTAAAAAAAACTAAAATTGTTTGCTTTGAGCAAAAGAAAAAACACCAAATGCTCCAGAGCTTCGAACAATAGATCAATATTGGGCATTTGCCGAATGGAATTTATAGAAGGATAATGGAGTTGCTGAAAATATGTATGAGCTTTTAAAAATACTGCGTTATAGCAAGTTAAGCTATCTAAAACAAGGGAATGTTTTTTCTCAATAAGTTTTGGCAAATTTAAAGTAAATATATTTATCTTGAAAAAATAATTTGATAAAATCCGAATAGAAATCTTAAAGTTATAAGCAAAAGAATGCGTGCAGTTTCCTTTCGGTACAGTCCTTATTTTCCATATAAATAAACCCAGATATAAGATTCTTGTGACTTATTACGAACCGGAAAATTACATTCTTTAAAAACCAAAAATGCTGACATGAAGCTTTCCCACAAACAGATTCGTGTTAGCACAAGAAAATCATCTGACCTTAACTGCTGTGTAAACAGTTATAGAACCAACCAGTTCTAGTGATTTTAGAAGCAGAATTTTTAAACTCAGTATCAAATTTTCTGCAGAATTCTGCGATGTTTAAACAAATTCTTATGAATTTTTTGTATATCTTATCTGCTATCAATAATTAATCTGCTGGCAAATAATTAATCGTTTTGTAAGAGCTACATTGTTTTAGAATAGGCGTCATTGACGCTGAAGCTCTTACATTGTTAGAAACGAAATTAAATTTTTAACAAAATACATAAAACCTCTTTTTGTGAAAAATTTTAGACAATGGTTTATAAATTTCGGCGAGGGAACGGCACGTCCGAATCCAAGACTATCCTGTTCCGATCCAGAACCCAAATTGCAATTGAACTTCGACCAGTTCTGATCCCAAACCAAATGATTACCTCAATCCGTCTCGCTCTTAACCTCATTTAATTTTTGGGTTTCGCTGGACTTCCCTCCGTCCTCGAATTTTTAGTTATCAAATGAAGATATTTGATTTTTATGCTGAAAATTACTTCTTAAAAAAGTACAATAAGAACCTACCAATTCCGATCGATCGAATTCGGGAACGAAAACAGGCCAGATTGTCTTTTTTTTCAGTATTCCACTGAGTATAACAAACAATCTTTTGGTCCTTTAGATAAAATTTCATTAATAATATTGTACAACAAATTCTGGATCTTATGGTAAACTCGGTTTAGCCTTCTTCTAGCGTACACTCAACCTACCAACCAACGACAGCAGCTTGGCCAACATCAAACAAGTTGTGTGTGAGCCGTTTGAATGCAACTCTTATACAAAACCTTTATAAGAGTTTGAAGTTTCGTGTGCCATTACTTGACTGCATTCCATTAAGAAAAAATACATATAATCCCAGGATTTACGGCATTAAAGGGATAATAAGTGTAAGTAACATCAGTCAGTATGAGAGTTGTAAAAACTTGCCTTGCACTTGTAGCTGTTGCGCATTTTTATTTTCATTGAACTCTTTTGGCCCTGACAGTGTGTGATTAAGAGTGGCAGTAAACCAAACAGACACATTAAGTGGCATTAAAAAAAAAAATGGCCTGAATAAATGGAAAACTAGAGTGAAAATCAATTATGAATAATTTCAATTATTATAACAAGCTACACAAAAAAAAATTGGTATAAAATATGGCGTTTTGTTTGTCCAGTTTGTGTACATTGAAAATGGAATTTAATTAAGTAATTTAATATGAAAGCATAAATGCAGGCAATTTGGCAATAAAGTTATTAAAAAATGAGAGTTGTCAAAGCAAAACGAAATACAATAGGAGTTGCGGGTTTGTACGCGATATTATGTGGCAGTTAGACAAAAGAGGGCCCAAGACAATGCGTTAAAAAAATAAAGTGAGAAAGGCAGAGGGTGTTATAACATACACACATACACAGAAGTTATGTTTATAACTAACACCAACACAACTTTGATTGAGGTAGACCAGACAGGCCAGCCAACTGTTGATATGCCCGGCTGGTCAAAAGAGTCTCGCATTGTAATTTTCCTCCCTCGCGCTTTTAGTCAAGCGTTACGCGAACGGGAAGGGACAATTTACTGGGGCACTTGTGTCGCTTCCCTCCACACGCTAGACTCATGCCAAAAAACACGTTCATAAACCAATCAAATACACACGAACTTAATTTAAGTGATGACAATTTACTATTTTTGGGCGGTTATTTGAAATTATTATAATCAACATTTTCGGGTTTAATTTTAATTCAATTTTATTTGCACAACCCTTAATTAGTAGTCTAGAAAATAGACAAGTGGGTCATCACCTTTATTATTAATAAATACATTTTCAATTATTGTTTTCCAAAATATATATTATTCCCTTAAACTTGAGCAAATAATCATTTAAATGAACAAGAAATATATGTATATGAAATATATATATATTAAATAAAACTTTTTTAAAAATGAAATAACGATTTTCTAGAGCAACACTTTGAGGTGGTTTACCAGTTACTTATTTTTATTTTTTATCTAATAATGCAATAATACCAGCCCACAACTTTATGACATAGTATTAGAAGTAGAACAGTATTTAAGGTTCGGAGGGTTTCTCTCCTCTTAAAAACCTTTTCTCCACATTTCATTTAATTCAAATATTATGCACTGGTTCAATAATTTAGAACTAATTCAAGGTAAAATTGTTGAAAATAATTATTACATTCTTAATAAAGACAATTTAATGTCGTTTTTGGTTAATGGTCCGGCTTAACCGAATTGGTTCCAAGGGATCGGTTGATTTTAATTGTAAAAGACACTAAGACCCAAGCCAAGCTTCTTCAGTCTTTCCTAGCTTATCACTTCTCAGCCTCGTCGACTCTAATTAGACACTTACTAACTCTGTGTTTCATATGGTTAAAAAAAAATGCTTCTGTAGAGTGCCCCGACTACGAAATACCTTTGATTTTGTGTGTTTGTATTCATACGATTATAGACACATACTTCCGTATCTTTTATCCGATCTTCTTGGGCTTTCAAAGTTGATAGATATTAGCCCAAAGTTTATATATATTAAGTCACATGGAGGTAAATTTATATGATGATCTGCGTATGTTATACACCTAGTTTCATAGATAAGCTCTAACTCTTATAATCTCTGAGATCGACACGTTCAAACTGACGGAACACAGACGAATTGACTGACGAACAGACCGAAATACTGACTGACATGAATATGGCTATATCGACTCGCCTGTTGATGCTGATCAAGAATTTCATACTTTAAAGAAGCGATGGGCAGCCCATAGCCCTTTTGACTCAGCCAGTCCAATCCGTTACTTCTATAATTAGACGCCACTCAGTCGCCACACGAAGTTACGGCGCCCGCTCGCGCAAGCAGACGGCAGCAAAAACAGAATACAGGCGGTGTGCGCGACCGCGACTTCGGCAGACAGACGGCTGCTCGTTTCGATTATCGATTATAAGGGTTGTTTTTTTCTGTTGTTGTTGGACTGCCCGCGAACTAAAATTTAATGCCCACCGCTGCTTGATAGGTTCAAAATGTCTCCTTATGCCTGTTACATTCATTTTCATAACTTCATGATATATGATTTGATTGAAACATTTTCTTATACCCTTTTAGAGGGTATTAAAAAATTGTCCAGATTTTTTAAACTTATAGGAGAAAGCGTCTCCGATATATTTTGATCAGTTGAGTTGATATAGCCATGTCCGCTCGTACGTCCGTCTACGGCTTTGGTTACGGAGTGTGTCCCTACTTACCGTTGGATCCATTAAACCAAATTTTTCCTAATAGAAAAATGTACACAGAGAAAAAAAACTCAAGATGAATTTAATCTTTGCTGGTTAAAATGATCTTTTAAAAATATCAATGCCTTGGCTGACTGAGTTGAGACGTCACGCAAGGTCTCGAGTTCGATCCCCAGACAAGTCAACGTTTTTTTTTTTTTTTTTTTTTTTTTTAAAGAAGAGATTGTATTGATATTTTTTAATCTTTGTCATTCGGAGTGAAATTGATATGATAAAATGTGGAAATGACTGCCATTTCATATCATTTTTTTCTCTGTGTAAACACGCGGTCAATAGACTTAAGGATTCTAAGATTTCTATAGAAAATTAAATTTTTAAATCAAAATTCGAATGCAAATTGAAAAACTTTTTTTTTGTATTAATCAATATTTTATTCTCAAATAAACAAATCAGAGATCTAAGGGTTTTTTTAATAATTAAGCTTAAAAAATATCGTTCAATGAAATAGACTCAAAGTCTTAAAATTCATATCAATGACAAATTACAGTTTCGTAAGCATTCGAAGAGCATTCACGCCGCTCTTATATTAGGAGTTTTCATATTAGTTAAATAATTTTATGAATTCGATAAATTTTTTGTGATATCTGCTTGGTTATATCCGAATTCAACTTAAATTAACAAAATAAAAAAGAGTTAGCAATATTCATTAGGATGCTTTTGGAATATAAATAATTATTTTTAATTAGATCTTCAGTCGGGTTTCATTCGATACATTGCATTTATTTAACGAGATTATAGTTTTCTGGCAATTAAAAGGCAAGGTCACACTAGGAGGATTCAGTATAAGGTTGCTGTCTCGACATGCATTTTGCATTTTTCCTCTGGAGTTAGAGCTTAACCATGAGTATAATGAAATACTCATGTTAACTTGCATTGCTTATCGGAAAAAAAAATTACAGCCTCAGAGTCTATTCGAGTGATTGCCTAAAAAGCTAATTTTTTAACATAGGGCAAAGAAATATAGAAATAAATCATTACTGTTAAATATTATCACCAAAAATTAAGATTTTATATAAATTTGTTATAAAATCTTTCAAAAAAAGAAGCTTCTATTTGTCTTATTAGAGAAAAGAATTTTATAAGTCAGTACTTGCTTTTTTAAGGCTTGCTTAAATAACTTTTATCTGGAAAACTTGAAGTTTTTTTCATGCAAGCGGTTCCACTTGAAGTACACCTGATATCTACTGTATTCCATTTCCAAAACAAGTTCAGTTCATGTACCCCAAAATTTACATTTACATTTTATCTACATTTTCATTTTGGAATAACTTTGTGGTTTTGGGTCAACTAAAGTTCATTTAACCTTAAGCCACATTAGCATTTTAATTTCATACCTCAACTCATTATGACTTATCTTAACATTGTTTCTCGTTAATCTTTTTGCGGTGTACTCTTTGGCTTTGCTAATTTCATATTAAAATCAATAAACTCTTTAAACAAACTTCTAAAGTCAAAAAACTTCTTAGGAAAGTCATCTAAAATGCAGCAAACTGGTTGGCCCCCTCCCCAACCCAACATCCATAGATTGGACCCGTTAGAGGTAAGGTAACCCATTTAGTATTCGAGTTCTGTGTGCACTCTCATTCTCATTCAGTATTCATTAAATATTCCCAGCGATTGCATAGAATTTTTGTTTGGTTCTTTTATATATTCCTTTTTTTTTTTGTATTTCGTTCTGTGTGTGTGTGTATTTTTTGGTCATTTAGTTTGTTCATTTTATTGTCTATTCCAAGTCGGAGGAGACTTGGGTCTTCTCCGCACCTTTACGAGCTAAGGCAAATGCATATTGAATTTGAATATTTAGTAGAAATGTTGACACACATCTGTTGTTGCTTTTTGTTAATTTATGCACATGCAAAGGCACCAGCTGATTGGCTGTCAGGGGTCTTAAGTGGAAGAGGGCACATAGGTTTAAATAGAGTAATTATCGCCGCTTTGAAATGTGGCCTGGGATTAAGTGAAACGGCTTGAGATGCGGGTGTCTATTTTTGTTTGAGAAAAACGAATGAAATTTGGATAAATGGTGAAATTTATTGCAAAATATTATCAACACAATAATCAGTCATAAATAAATTACATTTTTAACTATTTATTATAAGCACGGACAGGCAAGCAAGAAAAAAATTTAAACCAGGCACGACCCAGCACGAAGCAGCACGAAAGTTAGACATACAATACGGATTCGCAATTTCTAATCATTCTGTATATCAAATTTTTCTGTTCAATTAATTATTAAGTACCTCGGGGGAATCACCCCGCTTCAAATCGGTTCATACAGCTCATTTGATGTAGGTTCAAACTAAACCATTCAATTTCTTCTCAACGACATTCACCGTTCGCATCTTCTACTTAAACCCCAACCATGTCAATGACAATATAATGCAATTCAATTACCGTTACAACTTTAGTTGCCGACTCGTCGCTTTTCAAAACATTTATCAAACAATTAAATTGTAATTTACGCAATCGCTAATAAACCATTAAAATTCATTCAGTCAAACGTAATGAGAGAAGTCGCGGGCCGAAGCCACAGCCGTTGAAGTTCAAACCGCCTATGATTTATGACCCAAAAACTTGGCGTATTGCGAATCTTGGGCCCAGATGATGATGATGATGATTATGATAATAATTCTGTCATTATGATTTTAATGAGTTACAAATGAAAGTGTTTTGGGTCATTAAAGGTCTTTGAAAAATAACGTTCGCTTTTTAGGTTTCTATTTTTGCTGACAACTTTGTTAGCCATTTCCTGAATTATTATACCCCTCACGTCTAGTTTATAATGCGTGAGTTTTTGAATTTGGTTTTGTGTCTGCTTCTTTGTTTTATCTTAATAAAGTTCGTGCATAAATAAAAACATAATAATAACTTGGAGCTGGGGTTTGTATTGGCATATAAAATTTTACAAACATTATTTATTTGCTTAGAGCATTACATAATTTGCATATCTAATTGAATATTTATGCATGCATTTTGTGTTGCTAAATGTTGCAAAAAAAAATTATATATATATATATATTAATTTATGCAAGTTTTATAATTGGTGAAATGGTCATTAATTCATTAGACATGACAGATAAAACTAAATGAACAAAATATTGAAATTAATTTTAGTCCATGTGTTAAAATGTTTTGTTTTGTTTTGATTTGAATGAGTCAACCATTGAAAATCGGTTTTTTATTACATTTTTATATTATGGCTTAACAATATTTACCTGTTAGATATAATAATACGAGCTTCGTTTTTGGCAATAGTTGAATGAATGCCAGACAACCAACAAAAGTGCTTATATTTTTCAGTAGCAGACAAGAAAAATGAATAAAAAAAATTTTTAAAGGCCAATTACGCAATAGAATGGCACCTAACGTCCAAGTTTGACAAGTTATTTTATGGCTATACACCTCACTACTGATGTTAGTAGCTAGCAAAGGTGAGGGCTGCCTAAAAACTGTTTGCAATAGATTAGAGCTCATCATTTAAAATAACAGCGTTTTTTTTGTCATATTAAAGAAGGAATTTTATCAAATAAATATTATAATCTATCTCAAAGACGGTTGAAGAAAGTGTAAATCACTAGAGAATAAGTTACTGGCAAAGCAACGAATTACCGCAGTAAATTGCTTATATTCATTTTATAAGCTTATATGCCCCACATTCGTGGTAATAAAGGACTTCATTGATGTTTGGCTATAACACGAATTAATTCGCTTCAAAATGAATAAAACTAAGTATTCGAATAGAGAGAAAAATCAAGTATTTCCCACTCGATCTCAAAGTTTCCAGCCTTGATAATAAACAGAGTCTCAAATTTTTCCAAGTACAAAATACTTGAGTATAGAATTCTAGAATTTTATTTTTAACTTTACCTTGTCTGAGACTCGAACACACGACGTAGAGGGACTGAAGGCGAACGGCGAACGTCTTTACGCTGGCGGTAACTGCGGAACTGAGTTCAAGACTTAAATTTTAAAAAAATTTAATTAAAATTAAATTGATTCGTTATACTACACAGAAAAAAATTATATTATCTGGGACTTAATAATACAATTTTTCATATAAAAAAAAAACAATAAGATGAACTTGAAATTTACCTGTTCGAAAATTTCAAACTGAACTTGGCACATATCAAAATGATTTTGGATTTTGTTTATAAAAAAATAAAAATAAGGCAACGGCCGGCATCATATATATATTTTATAGATAATAATATAATTCCACTCAGATTTTAATGCATATGTAAATTTATTAGTAGCCATTGCCGTTCTAAAAAGCACAGAAATTTAAACATTTTTATAGTTATCAACATTACCTTGTCTGGGGATCGAACTCGGGACCTCGCACTTAACACGAATGGATTGCCGTCTCAACGCAGTGAGCCACCGCACACGCGTTCGCGCAAACGTCTAAAGGACCATTTATTTTTTTAAGGCAAACTGAGTTTTCGGAAAGTAACATATTTTGTCTCTTTCCTTTTGGCCATTTTATTTATTATTCCCATCAAAAATTATTACGATTAATTTAATATTTTTTATCATCAAAATTATATGAAAAAATTTATATTTGATAAAATATCATATTAATCAGCCTAGATTTAATTGATATTTAATCTTTTTTTCTGTGTAAGGATAACGCATATTTAACTGAGTGCGCGTAGACGAGTTGACTTTGAAAACAAGCTGAACTGGAAAAACGCATACCATCCGATCCAATCCGGGTGGTTCCGACATTAATGACAAGCGATTTTCTTGACTTCTTTAGGGTACACAAAATGCATAATTTAAACAATCAACATTTGTCCTTTCAAATCAATAACGTGATTTTAATTTTCTTCAGCTTAAAATTTTTACTCATTAAATAACAGGGCTGCAAACCGGTTTTGAACCGAACCGGTTTGAACCCGGAATTCCAACTTTTCTTTTACTGTGAACCGAACCTCTTGTGAAAAAAATAGTTAAACCTGAACCTGTTCCGAACCAATACTTTCGGTTCGGTTCTGCAAAAGTGTAAGTTAAGCTTTAATTAAGTTTTGTCTGATCAAATAAGAAGAAAAGACCAAAAATTACTCGAAAAAAGTTATTTTCAAAAAATTTTATTTGAAAATAAATTTACTCGTATGTAAATTTACGTATATAACAAAAATCCAAAACTTTTGAATATTTTTTTTTATATTTTTAAAAAACTATAAGCTTTCTATCAAAATTTGGTAAAACTTGGGGTGAACCAAGGTTCAAACTAAAACATTATAAGTTGGTTTAAAGTAACAGTAAAATGTAAAAAATTTTGTATTAGGGTTACATTATTTAAAAAATCAAACTAATTAATATTTAAAAAAAATCAAACTAAAACCTTAGCTCAGAAACCTTGACTCTCAAATTTCTGAACCCTAACCATTGGTAAATTTTTGTTGGAACCCGCAAACCGGACCTCCTCAAAAATTGTTTGGGTTTGCAGACCTGTTAAATAAACACATTCACATTTAAATTTTCAATCTCTTACATTCGATTACAGTAATTGATTAAAGTAAATTGAAAAAAAAAACGTTTACTGATCCTTGGTTGCTTCCCATAACTTTTTTATATAATTTTTCTTGTAAGAAAAGTAATCAATAAGGAAAAATTTTAAATTTTCCTTTAGAGTTTAGAGTCTAATGGCAACCGAGTAAAGGTGTAAATTCTTAAAATTATACGGTTTCTGTAGACCATGCCCATATGTACTATCTTCGACCATCCTCAGTACCAAAATCAACTCAAATGTTCATATACTCAATAAAAAATTGTTGTTAATTAAAAAAACGACTTCAGAAGGCCTTGCACTAAGTTAATGTGCTCGCACCAACTTTAAAAATATAATTCAAAATATAATTGAACAAAAGTTTCGTTCATTGAAAACTCAGCCACTGAGAGCTGGTTTCCGAAGACACCTCAAAAAAAGTCTCCACGCGGTGGACACGATAACTGTTAATAGATTCAACTGAAATCAATAACACAATTTTTATCTGTAAGAAGGTGAGTATAGCTTATAGTGATTAATCGAAGAGATTGAAAACAAGAGAATTTATTATTTTTTCAGAGTTGTAAACAAAATTATACCCAAAGATTCTATGTACGCTTCGACCCAATTCTTTTACGATTTGGTTCGAAAGCGATTTGTAGAAAACATAGGATAGATTTTAGGCGTACAAGATACCAGAAGTTACCTTGTGAAAAAGAATGCTTCATTCAATTATTAGCATATCCTATCTTGAAGGAGTGATCAAATTTTAAGAGAGATCGGATAAAATTTTTTACGAAAAACACATGTTACCCCATAAGCCTAGTGCTCAGATCGATAAAAAAATGTATGTACAAATAGAAACATTTTGACATTGTTTTGATACTCATAAGCTGTTCAAAAGTGATTCTATTCATATAAATTAGTGTGACAAAATGTAAAAATATATTTTTAAACTTTTTTAAAGGTAACTTATGTACCATGATGTTGTCAAACTTTAGAATCGTTGGAAAATCTTCCTCTTCTATTCTATATGTATGTTACTAAAAAAATGGTTAAATAATGAAATTGTATGTTGATTTCGAGAACGACTTTTCTTTAGTGAAACAAAGGAACGACACTTTAAGCAACCTTTATTTATTTGCTATGCCATGCTGACCAAAACGATTTTTACTGATTTGAAAGAAATCACCAAGCGCTAAACACCA
The DNA here is from genome assembly GCA_018904225.1 of Lordiphosa mommai. NCBI lineage: Eukaryota > Metazoa > Arthropoda > Insecta > Diptera > Drosophilidae > Lordiphosa > Lordiphosa mommai. Next base: position 224,334 of record JAEIFT010000180.1, read on the forward strand.
ATAAAGTTACATAAGTAAAAGAATGTAATATTACGTATACGTATATATTCCCATAAATAAATTTTCTTGAATTTTTTTTAAAATATCCGGAAACGTTTCAAATATTAAGTGATTCGTGGTTAAATAAAAATCGCTTCTAAAAACGTTTTTTTTTTGGTAATTAAATAAAATTTCCGTACTATTACAACTTAAGTTGTAAATGATTCAAGTACAAAATACATTTTTTTTTCTTGAGTTACGAATGAGCTGTTCCTTAACATTTTAAATTTGTCTAGTATTTTTTTAGTACCGGACCAGCTTAAAACACATAAAAAAAAAATGTCACAAAATGAACTCAGAAATTTAATTTTGTCGCGGTCTAAGCCCCAATGGGCATAAATATGTAGACAGATAGACCAAGCCGCAGTTGTGCGAAAAAATTGAGAGTTTTGTAGTTGCTTTTCTCATTGTCAAGCTAGGGCAAAGGTGAGATAATGCCAAAAGACTCGTTTGTTTGACTTTGATTAAGGTGCTTATGGGATTTGCCACAAAAGTTAAGCCGCAGCATGAAAAGAAAGTTGAAATACGTCAACAAAGTTGACGAAATTGAAAGGAGATGAACAAAAAAGAATGTTCACAGAAAGAGAAAAGTAAGTGCACCAAATTGTCAAATAAAATAGTTTAATTTGATTTTAAGACAAAGTATTGTACTTGATAGAATTGCAGCAGATAAATGGGTCCAACTTCTACCCAACCAATTATTTAAAGTAAAAACTAATCAATTTTACTTCATATTTTTGTAGATACATTTTATATCAGTTTTAATTGCAAAATTTATGTTCATACCCTATTCATATTTCTTTCTACATATTTGTTTAAAGTCAAGTTTAGTTCTCCCTCTGTTTTTGTTGGGTTGCATACACAATGTACAATCTAAATAAATATATGCGATATCAAAATGGCAATATTTCCACTAGAATAAATTTGCTTATTTCTCATACACATACATATATGTATGTGAATATACGCAAATCGTATATAGAATACTTTCCGGCTGGCAATTGACAAGCACAATAAATTGTGATATATGACCAAAAGTTACGTATGTACGTATATATCGAAATGCATGTCTGGCTTTGAGTCTGGATTACTGAGTGCCTTTTCATTTTAGGACTTGGTGTTCACACTGAATGGCTAAAAAGTGTAGATGGGTAAGTTTATTTTGTTGACAAAATTCACAATAGGACTACTTAACTCACAGCCTTGAAGCCAGGTTTAACCAAGCAAAACGGTATTGCAGGCAGTCGTTTATAATTACTAGGGATTCTGATAAATCATTGGTCTAAAGAAGAAAACAAATCTTTTGGAAAAGAAAATTAACAGATTCTTCCCTTATTCCCCATAAAAGTTCTCTAAAACTATGCTGTGTGACCGTACCTCGTAAAACTTAACTAGCAATCATCTGATGACTTACAGGCATCTTTTCAAATGACATAAATATTTATTTCGGCACATTACTTCATATGAATAGAAACCCTTTTAAAATGCTCTGAAAGCTAAATGCTTTTGAAAAGCAATCTTATTTATATGAAGAATAGTGCCAAAATAAATTCTTATGCCATCTGAAATAAGGCCTTATCATCAAAATTATAAGTTCGAGAAAAAAAATAAAAGCAAAAGTCAAGTTGCGATATCAGGGAATAATACCGTAACCGGGATCGGACACGTTAACCGAAATATTCCGTTTCAAGGCACGTTCTGGTATCGGAACCGGAAGCGATATTTAAAATTTTTTGCAAACCGAAACCCATTAGCATTTTTAACCGAAACCGGAAAAAAATCGGAACCATACCGCAACGCTAATACTACTCATTTTTGACTATTAACTTCCAACTGATTAGATATCAATATATATACTAAAATAAGTCTTAAAGCCAGCAATATGTCCAGTAAATATATGTCTTAAAGCCAGTAATACAGTCAGAAAAAAATCTTCGATTTTGAAAAATCGAAAAATTAACAAAAAATAATAATTTTTGAGAAAGTTTCTGATATAAAAAAATTTAACATAAGGATGATTTTATGTATGTAATTGTTTTAGATCGTTTTTAGGGAAGTTATACCCCTTTTAAGTTTTTTGCGACCGTATTTGGGGCCTTAATGGAAAGTAGTCTTTAAAAATGGGTTCCAAACTCCGTAGCTCTATTTTTTGGGGGAGGTTCATTTACAATTTCAAAGACCAGCTATTTATGAAATCCGTGAAAGAATATGGTTTATGCGACTATTGTTTTAAGTATCACAAAGCTGAGTAAATAATAAGAGTTCTTCTATACAAAAACTAAGCCAAACACGGCCCTTATCGATTCGCTTAAAATCACCGAAATTGGAGCGAAATTGGTAAGAAGCTATGAATCAAGGTTAGAAGCAAAACTTTAGAATCGACAAGCTTACGAACCGTTCCGCGAACCTAGTCTTAATTACATTAGGTTCAAACTTCCCAACTAAACCCTTTACAGAATTTAATAGGTTTTCAGCTAGAGGCCTAGTTAAGATGAAATGAAAATTCACATCACGCACGATTCGTGCACGTTTTGAGGAGGCGGCTCGAATGATCACGCACGAAAAAAATGCACCCTTTAAAGAAGGTTCTTAATCTAAATACAACGCAGTTAAATATAAATAAAATAAGAACCTCAGTGATTCAACATTAGCGAATACAAAAAAAAAAAACGTTAAATTAATTTTTCTTTCTTTATTTTTAATTTTGTTCTTTTTTTATGTGATTTATATATTTATTACACAAAAAAAAAAAAAAAAAAAAAAAAATAATATAACCTCCCTGTGTAATAACGCAGGTTTATTACCATTTTAATCATTAACTTCTTTTATTATAATATTGTCTTTTCACTTAATATACGTATGTGTCGCTCAGCTTCAGTTCTCCCATTCACTTAGCGCCAGTGTGACCGTTCACTGATCGTCTCATAATACCAACTCATTCGTTGAGTCTCCACAATAAGAATACCAATATTATTGCCTCATAGCCGGGTTCGACATTTTTTAAACAATCTGCTAGAACCAGAACAAATTTTATATAATTTTAAAAAATTCCAAATGGATTTTTAATAGGAAACTTCATTTAATTTTTAATTTTGTGAATACTGCATGACTTGTATTCACGATGAATGATGTATGTCACGCATGAAACACGTATGCAACATGCACGAAACTCTGTGATTTTTTACGATCACATTGAACACCTCTAGCACAGGGTATAAAACCATTACATCTTCAAATGCGTCAGTCATCTCGCCAAAATTGTAATATAAATGCTGCCTTAAAAAGCTCGTGTATTTAAGTTCGTCAGTGATTATTATCCACATCCTAGATTTTATAATACTTTCCGATTTCCGGTCGATACGATCGCCATCATGATGCTGATGATATTCAACGCAGCGCTTGGTTAAGTGATTAAATACATAATATCAACTTCTTTTGATTTTGACATGTTCTATCATAACCCTGTAACTCACACAATATTCTTTTTAAATTTAACTTGTATATTCCATTCAGTCTTTGTCTTATTCACTTTTACGCACTTTGCACTCTCTCACAGATCACCGTAAGCATCACAATATGTATAAATAATAAAATGCAGCTACAGTTACAAATTTTGAGCATTCAGGCGCTTATAGTCAAGGAGTAGCCATCCTGGCCAGGATATGCGAGCGTGTGATAAATGTGCGAACACATAAATTCAAAAACTTATAAAAAGAAAAAAGGGTCGTAAAGCAAGGGGAAAAACAACTTCTCACACTTTGGCACCATTTGCCGTCCATTTGAAAGATAAATCTGAACTTTTTTCGCATATTCTGCAGTTGCTGAAATGAATAATAAATAGTTGCATAAATTAAAATGTATTTAAAATGTACATACTTAACACCAACAACACCAACGTGACATGTCAGCGTCATCATCATCATCAGCAGCAGCAACAGGAGCAACCGCATCAGCAAGCCAAACCAAACATGTGTCAAGCTTTAATTATGTCATAACATTAGCAAAGGGATGGGGAGGGAGAGAGGTTAGGGGTAGGGGGCATTATGTTTCCCAACATGATATGGTATGTTTATATTTAAACATGCGAAATGTGTTTAATTTACATTTTAGCAATGAAACAATCGAAGCAACAATTGGAATGTGCCAGCAAATTAAATTGGATTGGATGCAATCATCGTCGTTATGTCATTTGAGAAGCTTTTATGGCTGCAAAATGTGCATCTCATACAATTTTGAACATCTGTATATGTTAATTGGGAGAATACATTATTCCTATCAACACAAGAATTAGCCTAAATATTTTGTTCAATTTGTATCAACCACGCCTTTGAATTCTCTAATAACAAGCGTGAAAAATAAGGTAATCCTTGGTGTAATTAGTCGTCGTAGTGCCAACATTCAGCACAAATGAAAGGTACTGTTCAATTTTCTGTTTTTTAACTCTTACCGTTTAGGCTGTGCGTTTGTGATGAATATTAATTCATTCAGTCAGATGGTATAAGTAAAGAGGGGGTGACCTAGATACCTCTTCTTAACAAGTTCAAATATTTATGCCACAGAATTCTCCGTTTTTTGGTTTGAAACCTCTTAAGAGATTTTGTTAATTTCACCACCTCAACAATTTTCTGAAGAAAAAATACCTTAAGAATTGGAATCATTATTTTTTTGGAAATAAGTTTTATCCAATGAAATAAGAGATTAATTTTGAATAATACCATTTTCATTTCAATCAAGGCAAATGCTTTAATCAACCTCATTTGGATTGGTTAAAATATTTTATCGGGTTAACAAGTGTTTAAATTCTATCCAGGGAATCCTACCGAAATTGTATACCGAAAAGAACCGAATAAAGAATCAGAACGAGAACCGAAACCAATATTATGCATTTTTTGATAACTTTTATTCAAAAACCAATATTTCTTGAACCGGAAAATTCGTGAAGATCCGATTTTATATACCCTGTAAAATTTAATTATGAAGTAGTCTAAGGCCCGATTTCTCTTAGCACTATGTGCAAATAACAAAGTAAATTTCGAATTTATCTAACACATAGCAGCTATATAGGAGATGAGAAATAGGACCTAAATGTGTATATCAGACATAAATAAAACATTACTGCCACTATAAAGTGTGACACTAAAAAAAAATCCCATCTGAGTTTACCGCAAACCGTGTTTTTCGTTCTCAAAAGTAGAGGATAACTCCGTTTTTTCTTTTAGCGACGTGCTTAAGTTAACGACGCTTTTTTGAGACCGGACGTTCCGCGTTTAAGAACCATCCGGTCTAGATTTTGGAACGGAACAAATTTTGTTGCTGACCTCCTCCGAAACCCCCTCTCTACCACGCACTCTCTCATTTATACACTTCTCAACTAAATCGCAGTGTCGCAGTAAGCAAGTTCTGTAATGTTGAAATTTTGTATTTTCGTTGGCCCCGGGAATCGAACCTCGGCCTTCTGCACGTTTTGTTATATGTGACAATCATTTTTAACAGTTCCACCACCGTACCGAGCTATTAGAAGAGTGTAGAAGAAAAAGTGTTAAAGAAAGTCGGTCATATTTTAAGAACCATTTTAAGAACGAATTTTCTCAGTTCATCCGTCGATTAAGAACGGATGGAATACTTTTAAGAACGTGGGTCTTTTTTTAAGAACGGATCGGGTATAAAGAAGAAATTGTTGGTAAGAAAGCTTTGATTAGTTTGAACTAGTTCCGAGGGGATGTTAAGTGCTGACATCTTAAAAATGAGTATCATGCCCCAACCACTACAACACGAAAAAAAATGAAATCTTTTCTTTGATGATCTTTTCTAATATTTTGCTAACAGCCGGTAAGAGGAAGGAAACTTAGGAGGCTTATGTGGCTTTTTGATTGGAACCACTTTTTTGTTTTCCGGACTTGTGAAAAACAACCAAGTCGGAGACATGCGTTTATAACAACGGTCAAGAAGCGGTTTCCTTAACGTGGAAGAGCTTTCAGGCATAGATTGTTAATACTATTCAAACCGGAAGCTTTATTGAGTTTAAGACTTAAATAATGTTTGAGACTGCTGTAAAATCCGCCCACGGTTAGAGAATGGAGGAGTGGGGAGAGCCAGTACAGAATAGAAAGTAACAACATTCATTCAGTTTCAAAACTAAAATATAACATAAATTTTTTACAATGTTTAGGCTTAAGTGACACTTTAAATTTTTAGGTACAATTATTGTCACACCTTTTCGTTTATAGACAAAAGTACATGTTTTGTGGTATATCAGTCTCATCAAAGACACTTTGCGTCCCATTAAAGTATACTCTGTCTTTCTTATAACAACTACTTTTCTTCATAGAAGATAAATTGTGACTAATACTACGCGTATGCACAAATAAAAAATCATGATTTTTGCTCTTCCAAGTATGCTATGTTTTTTAATAAGAATAATTAAGGAATATATATATATATTTTTTTAGTAGCCTTCAAAATAATTTTTGTTTACCTTTAACTGGTCCGACAATCTGAGTGAATGCACAATGTGGATTATGTATGATGCTGCCATAACTGACTATAATTTATCTCGTGCAAATAAATAATTCTTAAAGAAAATAAAGTTTGCATACTTTGAGGAGCACAAAATCATGATTTTTTTTAATAGCAATAACTTAGTCTAAAATTGTTCCAAATAATTATAAGTGTCATTCCAACCTAAGAAAGTGTTTCGACAAGATTTCCAAATTCATGTTTTCCCAGGAGAGAAGCTCAAATGGTTAATAAATTATTGACTCTAGACAAGTTTTCCACTCTGAACGTGATCTGGATATATTCCATATCCCTTATGGAATAACTGCAAAATTTAAGGGTTAATATTTGTATACGCGTCCATACGATATTTGTTAGCTGGTCTATGTGAAATTTGAAGTGAAAGATTCTTAGGTTCGATCTTTAACAGCAATGAAACAAAAGGCATATTTTTTTTTACTTACTATTTGCAGACTTTTTATATTAAAAATATACTTCGATGTCTTCAATTGTTCCCTTAAACCATTCTTATCACTGCTTTCCCAGTTATCTTTACTTAACGGTGGGCGTTTCCGAAAGTCTAATCACTCACCTCACAATCATTAAGACCACGGGTTGACCATAATAAATTATCGTTATAAGCATATTTGTAGCTGTCCACAAACTTGTAGAGCAAAATCCAGCGCTAATTACTTTAATTTTCCAACAAAAAAAAAAAGAAGAAGTGCAAACCACGTTTCTACTACCCAACGATAATGTTTGTCAACAACAGCGCAAAAAAAAAAAAAACAAAGTTGCGCAACGCAGAGGCGTGACCTGACCACAGCAGACAACCGGCAAACATTTCCCCTTTACCCCTTGCAGACACTTGTTAACTGGTAATTAGCTGGGCCATTTTCAGCTGCTAACTCTGTCTTGGTTACACCCACTTTATGACCTCACCCTGCCTTGCATTAAATTAAAGTTGAAACACTTTTGAAACGAATTTTATTCTTATTTTCGATTAATTTGTATCGATATTCGCATCAAAGTCCTTGCTATAATCCACTGCCAAATCATTGATAATTTCCTTAACCTTTAGGGCAAAAATAAAATCTAAATGTCCCCAGGTAGGATTTTCTATTTTATGTATAACAGGTGGATGGGGCAAAAACTCGGGCAAACGCAAAACATCCTTCTCATTGGCCGATTCATCGGCTAGTCCATAGTAAAGATACAATTTGCAGGTGATTTGTGAAAGGTCATACGATGGTGGCACTTCGGAATTATAAGCTTTCATATTCTTCTTGGGTCCCCAATCATACAAACGAAATTCGTTGGATGTATACGATTGAATGAAGTGAATTGCTTGATTCGAGGAAATGCCAGCTGGGTGGGTTTCGGCTATTTGGGGGAGAAGTGTCTGAAAATGGTAGGAATTTTATTAGATATAAGAGTAATTTGAAATTGGGTTAGGGTTCGGTAATGGAAGGGACGGGACAGGATTACGCAACAAACTCGCTTACTAGGCGTTAACTTTGAGAAGATTCTCTTGCTTTGTAAAATTTTTTATTATAAGCTTTGGAGCATAACTATAAACGCACTAACTCTTTTCAGTGTACAGTTCCTTACAAATAGTCTAGAGAAAAAGTGTAAATGAGAAGTGAAAGAGAATCAAAAATAGCACATATGTAATGCAAGACGATAACAAAAATGTCACAGAGCATTATTATTAGAGAGAAAGATTCAGACGCCTCTCAATTTGTGGCGCTGTAAAGAGATATTACGCATGTAGATACTTTTGAAATGTTGCCAGCGAGTTCAAAATGTTGCTAAGGGGTTATCACACATATAGGAAAACACGGTGGTTAGAGCGAGACGGACATTGTATTGACTGTACTCAGAGAGTGACAATAACAAAAAAACAGGTGATTAATTGCTCTGTTAAATGGTGGCGAGAGCGGCAATAACAAAGAACAGCTGATTATTTCTCTGTTAAGTTTGTGGCGACCGAGCAATCGCTCTCTCTAATAATAATGCTCTGAGAAAATGTTTTCTCTGTTTGACAAATCTGTAAATTTTTTTTTTGGGCTGGTGCTTAAAATCGGGACTGGATTGAATTGGAAAAATGCGTTTGAAATTCAGATGGTATAGACGCGGATTCAAGATAGAATTAAATTTATGTTTAAAGGGCGGAATCAAGACGATGTGGGATTAAATTTGAGATATATGGACGGAATCGGGACTTGACGGGATTTTTGTTGAAAATTAGGTTCTGGATCGGAACGGGACAGAATAGAACAGAATAAAATTCGGGTTGGGCGAGACGGGATAAAAGTTTCTTCGCTCATCCCGCGAACCCATAATTATTAGAGGTCTGAATTAGAGGTGCGTGCGTGAGCAATTTTTCCTTCACGTAACGCGAAACGATTCACGAAATAAAAACTTCTTGACGCACGATTCACACACACTATTTTTTGAGCGTATTGTGACACGCACGATTCATGCGCGATTAAGGAAGGGGTCACGAATGATCACGCACGATCAACCACAACCGAATTTTTTCATGTAGTTTTATGGCTCACTGAGCCTTTTGTATGAAGCAATTAAAAGCAACTCAGTCTTAGGAATAATATTATTAATCAAATATAATAGAAACAAAATTTCGTGAATACTGCACGACTTATATTCACGATGAATAACTTAAACACGCACGAATCATGCACGTATCACGGATGCACACGCACGAAAGACTGTATTTTCTCACGATCACGTCGTGAAAAGTCGTGACACACCGTGAAACGTTTAGAATCACGTCACGCGCGCACCTCTAGTCTGAATCTCAACGAAATTGAATTTTAGAATTGAACGATATGGAATCGAGAGAAGACGTACACTCAATCTTAAATTTTCCTTTCCCTTTACACACTTACTTCGACTCTTACCTGATTTAGATTACCAATATCAGGACCATTCCATAATATACCCAAAGTTTTGCAATAGCTCAACATAATCGGCTGATTACTGCAGGTGGTGTCCAAAAATCGTTGTATTATACGATTCTGTGGCAAAAATACTTGATTCTCTAACATGGCACTTCCCACTCCCGGTGTACCGAATAGGAAAGCAGTGCCCACCACTAAACCCGTTGTGGTATTACCCATAAAAATAGGTGGAGCCAACATATGTGCCGTCTTAATTTTGGCATTATATTCCGGACGATAAGAGGCCATCACAAAGAATACCGTGCAACCCTGAGAGTGACCGACATAATGCACAGCCTTTTCACCAGTTGTCTCAATGATATAATCAATCATTGTCGGCAGATCGATAGAACCAATCTCATGCCAACTGAATTTCCAGAAATATGGATGTTTCACCGACATTTTCGTATTATTTCGCGAATAGATATTTCCACGTGCATTTCCCAGCCACACATCGTAACCAGCATCGGCATAGTTATAGGGCAATGAATTGTCCGGCCCATTGAGCAGGAAACAATCTGAGCAACTGAACAATCCGTGCATGATGAACACCACCGGACGAGGCTCATTGGCATTGTTCAGCTTGGGGGAGTGGGGTATGCGAAACAGATTCAGCACATAGCCATCAGGAGTTTCCACAAAATGCGATTCGGCTGGGTAGCCATCCGATTGAATGCGTTGGGCCTGCAACAAACAAAAAAAAAGTAACGAAGAAGAGGACTTAGGTTTTTGTTTGTTGGAGTGTATTTTTTAACGTTACGTAACTGTGCACAAGTTTTAATTTAAAGTTCTTTCATTTTGAAATTATTAATCACCTACCGAAGTCTTTACTGGTTTGAAGGGTATATCAATAAAAGGATCAAAATCATCGACCTCTACGGCTTTGCCAAATACCGCAGTCACTGACAATATAAGTAAAAGGATCTTGATCATTTTTATTCGCGTCTCCCCAACCCGAAATGTATAGAAAGACTATTTGTTAAAAATTGTTATGTATAACTTAAACTTTGTAGCGATTAACGAAAAGTGATTAATAATCTAATCTACCGATTTGAAGTCAAGTGTAAATGTCTTTTTATACCCTCGCTAATGATATATATATTTTTTTGTACACACCTGGCGAAAGTATATTAATTTCGCTCAAAGGTTTGTCAATCACAGAAACAAGATTATGGTAACTAAAACTACTTTTATATACAAATAAAAAATCATGATTTTTGCCCTTCCAAGTATACTACGTTTTTGAATAAGAATAATTAAGGAATATTTTTAAATTTAAGTAGCCTAAACACTATTTATTTTTGTATACCTTTAACTGGTCCGACATTCTCAGTGAATGCACAATGTGGATTATGTATGACGCTCCCAAACCTGACCTGATACTTTAAATTATTTCGTGCAAATAAATAATTCTTAAAAAAAAAAATTTTGCATACTTTGAGGGACAAAAAGCATGATTTTTTTAATTGCATAAAAGTAGTAATAAAATGTTTTATGTTTCTTTCCGAAAGAGTTCCCCCGATTTTAGTCGAAAAATACTGGAATTCAAACAGAAGGTTCGGTTTATGGTCCAGTTTAAGGTCCAGTTTAAGGGATCCAAAAAATATCTTAAAAAGTTCTAATGTTTTTCATACTAGACAAATATGCAGCCTTATTTCTGGTTGCATATTTTCCCTAGGTCATTGGCTTTTTAACATTTGCTTTGATATTATAAAAAACCTCACATTTTATTTTTCGAGATATCTTGAATAAACTTCACAGTTGTCAGTACTTTATATTTTTAAGGGCCGACTTCTCTCTTTTGAGAAATATATCAGATAAATATACATTTTACTCTGTTATTTGTAGGAGATGTGAAATCGGCCCTAAATGTGTATAACACATTTTCATGAACCTCAACCATTTCAAGGGTACACAAATTTCGGCTGCGTCGAAATCAGCATTGCCTTCTTGTCGATAAGTGGGGTCGATAAGAGATAATCTAAGTAAGATTTTTTGTGACATTTCTGTACAATGGCTTTGTACTAGATTAATGTTGATTGATACGTGTATAATTCATAGTATTAGTAGTCAATTGCTTTATAGAACATATAAATAAACAACAAATTCGCGCGAATTGCTACTTGTGATATAATTCGTAATTGGGGATTAAACAGAAGTCTTAAAAATTGGATGAAAGAAAAAAGATGAGTCATTTTTAGGAAAATCTCATATCTCTCAGAATTTTGTAGGAAGAATAGTTTGATTAGATTAAAGATATTGGAGATATATGCAAAAGAACATACATACAGGCAAGCAGTAGAGTGACAGTGAGGGGAAGAGTGTGAAAGGGTGTATGCCTATCCCAGCCGACCATATTCGGAGCGCTCCTAAACTGGGTTGAACAGGGACTCCTACAGCTACACCTTTTAGGAGTGTTTCAGGAGCGCTCCTAGTCGGATTAAAACGGGAGTCCCTAGCAAACATCACTTAAGATTGTTTATAGAGCGCTCCTACGTAGGATTAAAAATGGGGTCCTCAAGAGAACCGCATGGAAGCGTTTATGGAGTTTTAAAATACGTATGTAGGCCGAGCATTTGCTTTTCTGCGAATTTTCAATCATTTTCACAGTATTTCCAAGTTGATTCGATTGATATTAATAGAAAATAAAATTGGAATGATGGTGCAAGGCGTGGTGTGTGAGCCTACTGTGCCGGAGATCCTGTGTTTGACCCCGCCTAAGAACAATTTTAAAACAGTATTGCCGACAGCTATTTATGAACAGATTCTAAATCATAGCCGTTCTTTGGTAAACTGTGCACAATAGAGCGTTCTTTTAAAGCAAAAAGGTAAACTCAGAGGCCCCCCCAAAGATTCTTTTGTATCTAGTTAAATATAATTTCATTTAGAGCGAACTTTTTCAAAAATCTTAGACGAATTAAAGGAGTCCTCAGCACCTCTTAAGTTTTACGAGCCTCCTGTAGGATTGAAACGGGAGTCCCTAGACCTTTTGAGTTTTCATTCTGGGACTCTGTAATCACTCTTTTAAGGAGTCCCTGAGGAACACTTTTTTCATATATGATAAAAAGGCCCCTTTTTCCGACAAATATACACCTTTGGGACTATTTTAGGAGCCCTAGGAGGGCATTTTTTCACTGAACACAATTGGAACCGCATCTCAACTCGTTGCTCCATCGCACACGTTTGTTAATACACAGCTACTTATATTTATCTGTATGTATGTCCCTCGTCTGTGTAGTTTTTATCACAGTTCAATGCATAACCAAAAATATTTTGAGAATTTGGGTAGAAAGTGGAATTTATGTCAAAAAAAAAAACAAAATAAATGATTACACTAGTCAACATGGTCCAGTTTATAGAAGAAGAGGTTGGGATTGTAGATGATTTTCATGTGCTAAACACGAATCTGTCGGTAAAATGATCCATCACGTCAGGATTTTTGGTTATTAAAAACTTAAGTCGGTAAAAGTGCCCGTTTTGACAATTTTAAGACATGTTTTGATATTCGGGCCTCTTTTCGCTTCCGAATTTGATCGATCGGAATTGGTAAAGGTTCTTATTTCCAAGAATCGATTAAAGAATTCGTTTGTAAATTTTGCCATCAGGACAGTCCATTGAATATAAATAAAAAACAAAGATATGGGCATTTCCATTATGTCGAATGGGACCGTCGAACACATTAGAATTTAGGAAAAGCAAAATAAACGGTTTTTTATTTTGTCAAAAGACTTAAAATATAGCTCTTAATAAGCCCTATTATTGATGCTATGGCTGATTTTGAGCACGTTTTACTTTTTAAGATAATTGCACAAAACCAAGACAACAATTTTAAGGCCGATTTCAGTGTGACCTTAGGCAATATTTCAATGTGCTGAATTTTAGTATTTTGTGCATTGTTATCACTTATTAATGGTTTAGATTTTACCCCAAAAATTATATTTTTTATAAATTAAATTTTAAGCACTTTCGCACTGGACATGTCGCATGGGACATTTTTGCTCATCATGATTATTATGTAATTTCTATATGCGTTACAAATATCGTGACAATTTATAGGAACAATCAGTCATGCAAGAACAATTTTTGAATTTCACACTGACGATATCAAACGCTAGAATACTTAAAAAAAAAAGTTGGATTGGTTAATTATGAAAAATCGACTTCCATTTTGTATGCCTGTGTCTACAAAGACCTGCGTATTATTTTAAAAGCGGCCTAAAAGTAAGCAACATACATTTTCTTAGTATCCACATAGATATTAAAAACATGAAGATGAGAAAACGGAACAAAGTTCGATATTTTAATAATAGCTCGCTCAAATTTCTGCTTTCTAGCTAGACTGGTGTTCAAATGGCAGAGTTTTGGACAAAAAATTAGATTTCTGTCCCACTGTGCGGTGATTGAAGTCCCCTAAGTAACCATAGAAAAACTCCTTAAAATTATTTTAATTGTTTTAAACGTCAGATGAGCCGGTAATTAATACATCTTACCGCTTAATACCTCAACTAAAGTTTGTTGTCACTCTTAATATGTATGAAGCCAATAGATAACATTAATTTTTAATTGGCCTTAAAAAGGTCTATGCGATATATGGCATTCAACTTTGCCATGACCCTTGGGTGGTGTCTTGAAACAACAGACTCATGTATGGATGAAGCTAAGCTGGTGTCTTGTAAGTGGCTTTTTGACATTGCCCATTAGGTTAAACTTGACATGTTGTTAGCAACGCATCGTCATCCAACACTTGGCTATGGAGACCCCCACCATGGCATATGTATTATGTACTTTGATTTATGATAAGTCACGATTCAACTAAAGGCGGGCCAACTGCCAACTGGCTAACTTTAAACATTTTTTCTTTTTTTATGCAATCTCAAACAGTTGAACAGTTGGCGCTCATCAGCAGCCAATTAGGTTGTTTAATTGAATTTCAAGTGGAAAGTGCCAGTTATAGAAGAAGAAGCCGCAAAGCAATTTCCACACAAATTTCCCCAAAACAAGAAGAGGCGACTCTTCTGCAATTCGTCAGGCGTTTGCAATTTTCGCAAAAATAGTTACAGTTTTTTTTCATTCTCTATTTCTTTTTCCTTTTTTTTTGTGTGTGACTGCCTAGCAATTTGAACAAAATGTATTTCCATTTCTGTTCACTTCGTCCCAGCACCACTTCACATAATTTCAATGAACCGCATTTACGTTTGGTTTATCTCTCTCTCTTTTCGCCTCCTTCTCCTCCTCCTTCTGCATATCCAACATTGGCATGACAATGATGCCACCACCAGCCTTGATTCTTGTTGCTCACAGTTTGCGGCTTTTGCCATGCTTAATGCCAATCTCAGTGGGGTACACCCATACACCGACCACCGCCCCACTTCCCTCTACCACAATCACCGTACACTTCACCACATTACAACTCACTGACATAATACAAAAATCGCAGCAAGTCAGGCGCAACTCTTCGATACGCGCTATTCGCGCTCCTCTGACAGTTAAAGTGCCAGGGACAGATCGAAGCCCACTGAGACGCGATGGAAAGTAGGAAAAAAAGGATTACAATTGGTTTATATTGTGTCATTTTTTTAGGTATAAAAAGTATGAAATGAAATGAAAATTTGCTAGCCATATTGAAGATCTCAATAGGGAACATACAAAAGACACAAGCTTAAAAAAAATAAATGCTATGAACTTCATAGATAGTTTAGAAGATATATGTAGCTTATAGGTATTCCTATCTATTTTCTTTAGAAAGCAAAGACACAGCGGAGCGCGGGCCTTGGGTTTTAAAAAATAAAGTCCCCAACCCACAATAGCTCAACGCTTCTTTCAAAATTCTCTTTGTTAAAATTATTGGTACACAAAAAAAAACCTTTTAAAATATATGGGATTTAACTGTTTATTTTTCCTTTTTAATGTATGTATGTATGTTGTTGATATGTTTTTTTTTTTCATCTTTAGCGTCTTTTATTACTTTAATTTCTGGATATGTTTCCACAACATCACATGTTATAGATGGTATGAAATACACATATTTGTTAATCTTATAAAAATACATTTTATCTGTATTTGATTTTTACGTTTCTTGGATTTAACTTTTGTTTCTAAAATATTGTTTGGGAGCTCCGATCAGAAGATGAACGCAGACAGCATGTAGCTTTAAATGACCCCTCAATAGACCTGTTAATTCTTAAGAAAAATCCAATTTTTTTAAACTATCGAAAATATCGATATCGATTTTTTGTCAACAAAATATAAATAACGAAATGATAATTTTTCAATGTTAAGAAAATATGATATAGACATTTTTCAAAAATCCGGCATCCCTATTACCAACCAAATTTGAAGATTATAGCTTTAATTATTTCTATCGAATTCAATTGTGTATCTAAACCAGCCTTAGTCACAAAGAGCAAGGCGAAAATATGAGAGTGTATTGGTGTTCGAATATAATGCGACGCAAAGCGGCTCGAACCTACCTTGTTGAAGGCTAGGCGGGCACCATAGAGTAAAGAGAGATAGAGGGGAAGATTGAGACGGCTCTCAAAATGAGGCGCTGTTAAGTAACAGTACGAGTTGAGATACTTTTAAAATGTTGCCAGCGATTTCAACATGTTGCTAAGGTCTTTTAACACAGATAGGAAAACACGGTGGTTAGAGCGAGACGGACATTGTGTTGACTGTACTCAGAGAGCGATAATAACAAAAAACAGCTGATTATTTTGCTGTTAAGTTTGTTGCGAGAGCGACAATAACAATTATTTCGCTGTTAAGTTTGTGGCGGCAGAGCAATCTTTCCCTCTAGAAATATTTACTCTATGTGGGCACTGATTGGCTTTGCATGTTTTGCGAAGGGCATGAATTTGCCGAATCTGTTCGGACAGCTGTGTCTTGGACGACGACGTCTGATCTAAACTATGTGGGTACCCACTGAAATATTCACAAGCGAGAGCGTACAATTAAGTCGATCTTCGATATACCCGTTACTCAGGAAAAGAAGAATTTAATAGCGTTTTCGAAATGCAAATTTTTAGGGATTATAGATAATGAACATGATTGTAAAATTAGAGCTCGATTTCTGTACAATAAAGATGTAAGTTCTAGTTCATTTTATTGACCTAGTTCATTAGTTCATTTTTGATGAACTATTCCCTAACAAACTATAGTTCATTTTTCAAACTTAAGTTCATTTTCGAACTATAGTTCATTTTATAAACTATAGCTCATCGCAAAATTGGTTCTTGGTGCTCCGAATTTCGCAATTCGTACTTAAATACATAAGCCGTCCCTTAATTTTAAGCAGAAAGGTGATTCTGTTGACCAATGTGTTAACAATTTGAACAAAATATTTTAATATCTCACGCCATTTCATTCTGCGGCCTTAGAAAAACTTCAATTTTCTCACAGAGGTCTGTAAGTGCCAATATGAACATCAAGGCGTGTCTAAAAAAAACGTCTTTCAGTATTTTATTACAAACACAAAATGTCACTTAAATTTTTTTGACAGATCTGTTAACCGCACACTAAGGGCCGCTTTCTGATCGGAAGGTGTCAAGGCAGAAGAAGGGCGAAGTAACATTGTATGCAACAATGTTTTGTCAGCTGTTCAAAGTAAAATGAGGCCCACAGCCCATTAACATGGGTACCATAAATGTGCTGTTAAGCGCAAAATTACTTTTCAGCTGCGTATGGGCAAAATGTTAAGTCCTATACGGACCTGCAAAGTAACGAGAGCTTGATACAAATATTGTGGGAAGAGAAAGCAGAAGTAATGATTTCTTCACCCCTTACTTACGTTCCACCTTGATAAAATAACTTACTTCGCAGGTCCGTAAAGGGCCTAATGCTAAAAACACACCAAATGCTCCAGAGCTTTGACCAATAGGACTATATGAGGCATTTGCCCGAGGGAAAAATTAAAAATTATTTTGTGTTTGCATGTCTTAGGGATAGAAAAACAGAATTGTAAGAAATGTAATAGAAGAAGGGAATGTTTTTTTTTCTCAATAAGTTTTGGCAAAATTTAATGTAAATATATAAATCGCCATGTCGTCCATAGTATCCTGGTCCATGTCCCTAAAACAAAGCTGTCATGATATTTAATAGACTCCCTTCCACATGGTCGGTTGTCGTAGTCTCAAGCATTTCACCGTTAGCTGTCAGCAAGCCAAGCCTGGCAATTAACCACAAGGCAGTCAAGCAAGAAACTGTTCATTAATGACAAACCGCCGATGTGGAAAAGGATAATACGTATAAAGACGGCGGCGGCGGCGCCTGCTCAAGTGCAACACCTAAAACCCGAAAAAAAATAAAAATTTCAATTACAAATTACAAGAGAAAATAAGTAAAATTAATAAAGTGTAAAAGGATTTGTCGCGACAACAGGATGCCACCAACTCCTCCCCAACCCCCGCGCGCAGCCATACACAAATTTGTGTGTCTCTCGCTGATAATCCTTTATTGTCGTTTTCAATTTTATTCGCAAAAGGCAAACACAAAGTGTTAAAAGTATTTTTCATGCGGAAAATTTACCAAAAAGTTTTCCCCCCCAAATGCAGAGAATAATCTCTCAGCTCGGCGCTCCTCCTAAAGTGGCTCTGACGCTGTTGTATGCATAATTTAGGGACAAGGCGCCGAAAACAGCAGCAGCCAGCCAAACTTGCCTGCAATTGTAAATTGAAAATTTTTGTAAGAAAAACAAAAAGAAAGACGAAAAACTTACAAGTGTGAAAAAGTACAAAAATAAGTCCAAGAAATCGGAGTCCGCTGCCCCCCTTGTGCGGCAATCTGTCAGTTGTGTAAGCCAAATTTTTATTGTCAAAAGTTAAGCAAAAGAAAAGGGACCAAGAAATGTTGCCAAAAAGTGGGCAAACTGAAAATGTTTTAATTAAATAAATAAAATTTGAAATTTTATTTATATTCAATTTGAAAAATTCAAATTTCTAACGGAAAATCGCATATTAAAAGTATGCAACAATTATTAAATGTCTTCACACCCAAAAGTAGGCAACATTTTGGAAAGACTTTTCAAATTAATAATATTTTTTTTCTCTGTTTTAATTAAATAAATCAAATTTTATTTAGATTCAATTTGAAAAATTCAAATTTCTAACGGAAAGTCGCATATTAAAAGTATGCAACAATTCTTTAACTTATACACACCCAAAAGTATGCAACATTTTGGAAAGACTTTTCAAATTAATAATATTTTTTTCTCTGTTTTAATTAAATAAATAAAAATTTTATTTGTATTCAATTTGAAAAATTCAAATTTCTAACGGAAAGTCGCTTATTAAAAGTAGGCAACAATTATTAAATGCCTTCACACCCAAAAGTAGGCAACATTTTGGAAAGACTTTTCAATTTAATAATATTTATTTTCTCTGTTTTATTTAAATAAATAAAATTTTATTTAGATTCAATTTGAAAAATTCAAATTTCTAACGGAAAGTCGCTTATTAAAAGTAGGCAACAATTATTACCCGTCTTCACACCCAAAAGTAGGCAACTTTTTAGTAAGACTTTCAAATTAATAATATTTATTGCCTTTGTTTATTGTCTTAAATAAAATAAATATCAAATCAAATAGAAAATTCAAGCTGTTTGCTTATTTAAATTTTGCGCCCCTTACCCATGTTAGTACATTTTTAGTACCAATTTTTAGACAGAAAGGGTCACCCTAAGCCCACACAAAGCTATCGATAGCCACTTTGCAAAAACTATCGAAGTTTTACGTTACAAAAACTAATTTTGTAATTTTAAACCCTAAAGCACAAATTAAACCTTAATTTTGCTTAAATTTAATATTTATTAACCTTAGCCGTTTAAATAAACAATTTTTGCCTTAAATTTCTCTTAAGTTCACAACAAATATGGTGCCATCGCTAACAGGTACGCCGATATTGCTCATCTCTAATTAGTTGTAATTGTTCTTTGCAAGCGAAAATTCTATAATTGCGCAGATATTTGCGCTGCCAACAAATGGTTTACACACACATGGAAAGCGTAGTTCATGTGAATTGCAAATAGAAAAACGTAAGATAAAAACAAAAAATACGGCTTTGCTGAGTGGCGTCACGTAGACGGGGCTGTGCAACTGATCGATATTCACCAACACAGACACAAACACACACACACACACACACACACCACTCACACATTGAAATGGAAAACACACTATTAGGCGGAGACGGTGCTCCCGTTGCCGCCGCCACAGCCGCTCCAGAGTTGGAGACGGTAGACAAAGGCAAAGAAATGATAAGCGAAGTTGTGACATTGGAGACCTTGCCGCCGCCGCCGCCGCCACCACCTTCGCCGCACCAACAACAACAAACTGAAGCTGTCAACAAATTGGTGCTGGTGGAAAACAACGTAAATGCCCGCGGAAATGGCAATGTGACATCGTCAACAGACACAACAACAACAGCAACCACCACCACCACAGAGAACTACAACAATAATAATAGTACTAAACCAATACAACAAAAAGAACTGTTGTCGTCAGGCGCTAAGCATGCAAATGCCACAACAACAACAACAACTGCTGAATTGGACAGCAATAAAACAACAACAACAACAGGTAAGGGGCACATTTCCGGGGGTTAGAGAATTTTGTGATGAAAAACATTTCTGATGCCAATATTCTATTTAATTTAGCTGAACGCAATCACAAAAGGAAGAAAAAAGATAAGGAACGCGAACGGGATGAAGATAAGAGTCGTCACAACAACAATAGCGGCAGCAGCAGCAGTAGCAAGGATCGCGACAGAAACAACTCCTCACGCAACAACAACAATAACAAGGAGAAAAAATATCATCGCACTGAACGGGATCGTGACCGGGAAAGAGAACGAGAAAGGGAAAAGGTATATACAAGAGTTAATGAAAAGGGGTTTAACAAAATCAGGTAACCTTTCCTGAAATTTATATGATAAAGTATAGCTGATATCTTCTAATTGACGCTACTTTAGTGTCTGAACTTATTAGGGATTTAGAGAAGGTTCTACCTAAAGCATTTCACTTCCGGAAGAGACACTTTTTCGTAGATAGGCAAGCAGCTATGCTAGGTGTTATTTTCATCTACTTCTGCAGTAGTTTCGAGTGAGACAAAGGGAAAGAAATAGCTCTACACCCTCTCAGCCATTGTCCAGCTCTTATTAGGATGATTTTACTAAACATTTGGTCAGCCCTTTCTATTTAACCGCCTCTACTTAAGTTTGTACTGTCTTCACAATGGTTCAGGCTGGAGAAATCCTCTCTGGTCTCATAATTTTGACTTCTAATCAAAGAAATTGATTGGCTTTTATGCTTTAAAAGATAAATGTCAATTACTTCGAGTTTAAATCATAGTCAATAGATTGATCCCTGCGAGGTCAGCAGAATTAACTGCTTGCGCCCTAATGTAGCTAAGTAGCCTGACTCACTGCTGGCTTGATTGATTTCTGCAATTTAAAGGGAGAAAAAGAAGAGGGAGAGTTTGTTTAACACTTGCTCTGCCTCTGTTCCGCCTAGGGTGTATTTAAAATAGACAAAGAGTCCACCTAGACACATTTGGGTATTCTTTTAAGACTTTTGAGCTAGACCTAGCGGCCCCCTACTTTTCTGAAGTCCTCTTAAACACCTTAGGATCTTTAACTAGAGCAAAAGCATTCCTTAAAACAAGCATAGCTTTGACCGTCCATAGCCCGCTCTATCCTTACTAAGTACATGCATTTTGTTTTTTTGTTTTTTATGTTTTTATACCTGCAAACCTTTTAAAATTTGGAAAGGGGTTCACTCTGAGGGGCGAACAAGAACCAGATTCAAACTTAATGATTGATTTAAATATATTTCAAAATTATAAATTAATCTCGTGACGTTCCGTAGAATTTAAAAAAATTTCTGTCCCGCCTAATCAAGCATTAGACTTCCGGTCCCACGAAACTTTTATGGTTTAGGAACGCGAAGTGTGTTCAAAAGATCGTTGAACCTAGGTTCAGTTTTGAGTTCTGGTTCAGCATACATAAAGGCCTAACTAATCATTATAGAACAAAAAGTAGGAATAAGCTTAAGCCCGATAAACTGCAAACCCAACTATATGCTTTCGCACCTTTTTACCACAATGGGAAGCTTTTGATTAGGGAAAAATAATATACATACATCTGACGT
Source organism: Lordiphosa mommai (assembly GCA_018904225.1). Taxonomy (NCBI): domain Eukaryota; kingdom Metazoa; phylum Arthropoda; class Insecta; order Diptera; family Drosophilidae; genus Lordiphosa; species Lordiphosa mommai. The sequence continues at coordinate 245,969 of JAEIFT010000180.1, forward strand.
AATATCAAAAGTTTTTTCTTTTTGGAACCAAAAATGGGTATGGGACAAGAAATTGGACCTGTCCCGGAAATTGATAAGTTTGAATAAACAAACTGATTTGTTTGCACATTTTTACGTTGCATCTTCTTTTTAGAACTTCATTCCTTTGAAAAGATGTAAACTGCATCATGTAAATCCGCATTAAGTTTTAAAGATGCTTCAAAACAAAATCGAAGAGAGCTTCATGAAGCAAATTTCATCGTGTAAAAACGGACTAATAAAAATTTTCCATTTTGGAGCTTATATATTCCTTATAATCATTAACTTTAATTCGATAATATAAATTGTTAGTGATTCCTTTACAAAATGAAACAAACAATAATTTTGAATTGTCGGAACTTTGCGAAAATAATTTCTAGTCCCAGTCCAGCCTGCAATTTTGTCAATTAATGTACGGCTCTTTGTTTTTGTCGACAATATTACTCAGTCGAAGGTCATCCAATACCATTTTGTTGTTCTTTTTTATATTACTTTTGGAGGGACCACCTTAATTTTTGTCATCTTAGGAAAGCAAAGCATTTCCAAGAAGGTTTTAACCTCTTATTTCTAGTATCCTTCATTATGAGAGGTGTAAAAGCAAGACAGTTGAATGAAGTTTAATGGGAATGTTTTGTTTATGAAAATTCTTTGTTAACTGGGAATCCCATAGATAAGCTTCGCGTTTCTTTTGACGTAACCAAATCATTTTTCTGCAGTTGCGGTTCATATGAAATTTAAATAATTATTTGTTTATTCCGCTTCTTTGATAAAAAAAAACTTTTAAGGTGGTACAACCTCGATTAACTAATGGCACTGTGACCCTAAAGACAGTTCTATAGTTAGCCATGGGATAAATATGTTTAAATAGAGGTTTTAAAAATGAAGAGGGACAAATTTAATCTAATCTCTCGGTTAAGTTTGTTACAATCAACACAGAGGACACAAAAAGGCTCATGCAACACATAGTTAGTTCGTCAAATAAATAGGTATAAATTCCGAGTTGATCTAATTGGAACTCTTATCCACTTAGAAGGGTAAAATAAGTTTTTGTAGAAAGATTTCAAAATATTTCTTACCTGCCTGAGGAAGCATCTCTAAAATCAGCAAGAGCACTTGGGACATTTGGATATCAATTTTAAATTTGAATGGCAAACAGTACGAATAGCTTTTCCACAGTTTCAATTCTTTCGTGGTGAATTGAATACTGCTGAGATCATAACTACGATTGTTACTCAGCAATTGGATGGACTAGAGAAGTAAAGTGAGTTTTGGTCATGTTTCTTTGAACAAAGCTCTCTAAACTCGGTTAATATTCTTCAGTAAATATTATATGAGAATCATATTTAAGTTGATGAGCCAGAATAACCCCTAAATCATTTACGTTATAAGCAACATCATTAAATCGTTCCCATGGAGGACAAGTTTCTATAAAATGTCTTAACATTGCTCTTCAATAGAAGATTAACTTGATACCAAGACAGAAATACAACCAAATCTACTTGTAAAATAGATAGAGAGAATAGCTAGAGACCGAATCAATATATTTTAGACATAGCTTCAAATCATCGGCAAACAAAAGTATGCGGGAATGGTTGAAGACTGCAGAAAGATCATTAATAATTTATAAAGTAGAAAGTGAAGGACCCAGTCTCCCTGAACGAGATCGCTGAACACTTTTCGGGTGCCTGAACATCATAACAGAGATGGTAACGAGTTCCTTTTAAAAAAGAAAACAAAAGCACGATGCCTATGGCGACTATCGAGCTTCACACAAGAACTAAAACACTGCCTCTCGCTACAAACCGGCGGAAAAATCTTTCCTCCTGTGCTGTAGCGAGTCTTACTTGGCCCACTTACCATCTGAAATGTACCAACAGAAGGGAACACATATCGCTTCTGGTAGGGACTCTGACGGGCGGCAGACATGCTGCTCGCCTTGCGAAGAAGAGGAGGAAACAGTACAACACCTTCTCTGTCACTGCCCTGCCCTGAGCAGAGGAAGACCTAAGTCTCGGTCAACCTTTTAGAGGCATCTGAGTTAGAGATCCCAGCTCTACTTAGGTTCATTTAGTATTGAGGACTCCCCATCGGGATTAAAAGGGTTAACAGGTAATACATATGGCATTGCAATATGCCCAGGTGGCTCTTAGCCACCGCAACCTAACCTAAAGGACCCAGTTAATTATCTTGAGGTATCTGAAAAGGTTGAATTTCGAAAAGAATCATTTAGTTTCTATTACTTAAAGTTTTATTGCGAAACCAATTGAGCTTAATTTGTGAAGCACTAAAGAATGGTTTACAGAATCAAAAGCCTTACCAAAAACTCTTTGAACTCGAGAAGGTTAGTCGAAGTAGATCTAAGTTGAGTTGGTATTATTCTCTCAAATATTTAAGGAATCGCAGACAACATATAAATAATTAGAAATATTAAATTTATATCCCCTTTTTATACAGAGAAATGTTATTAGATGATGAATGTTATGTTATTGATGAATGCATCAGCACAATAACTGAGCACACAAAACCAGGTACTCCATTAGAAACAAATGACTGAATAATGGTCGCCAAGTATGCAATTCGACTTTTTAAATGGATAAGGATAAGATTGATTTGCTCGGTGCTTAGAAGATAAATAAATAAGTACTAGAAACTATCATTCCCCTATAGTCTATTTATGCCTCATCAACCGCTTAAGAATGACGTCTTCTTATTATGTTAAATAATTTACACAGCTGCTCTCCATTATGCAAATAGTTTCATACAAATTTCTTTACCCCATTTCCAGATACCATCGTCATCATCCAGTTCCTCATCACATTCACATCGACGTCGTAGCTCGGACAGTAGTCGTAGTAGCCAAAACAGTTCCAGCAAATTAAAAGAACCGGATCAGATGCTGCAACAGGCCGTGGTGGCCGTACTGGAGCAGCAGCAGCAACAAATCAAAGTGGAAATGGAGGAGGGGGGGAATATCAAAAAGGAGGAACCCCTTGTTAATAAACTAATTAAAAATGAAACGGAAATCAAAAAGGAAGTGAAACCGCCTTTGCTCAATGGTGAAGCAAAAACACGTGATGAGGTCACACGTCAATTAAATTTCAACATCAACAAGTCCAGTTCAATGTTAATGCCCTCACCGGCGCCAAAAACCTCGTCCTCATCCTCTTCATCGACCACCAGCAGCAGCACCAACTATCATTCCTCTTCCAGTCGCAAATCGTCAACATCTTCTTCCTCATCCTCGTCGAGACATTCATCATCCTTTTCATCCTCCAGGCATTCGTCCTCCTCCACCTCATCCTCCAATTGCTCATCGTCGTCGCGCGACTGTTCCAAATGTTATAAACGTTCGAAAATACGACGCAGCAGCGTGGGCGTCCAGTGTCTGCAACAAGCTCCGGCTGCTGGTCCCTGGCAAACCGTACAGAGTTTACCACCCAAACCCAATCGCCAGGCTCCGGCTGGTCTGGAACATCTAAAATATGGCAATTACTTTCAAGTGGAACAATATCCAAATGGTGGTGCCTCCATTGTTCATCTGTATCAGCATGAAATTGATGCCTTGCCGCCGGATGAAATGGAAGAGCTGGTGGATGAATTTTTTGGCGTTTGTTTTGCCGAAGATGAGCAAGGCTATGCTCATCATGTCATGGGCATTGTACATGATGCGGCACGTTATATACCCGATTTGCTGGAGCATATGGCCGAAAACTATTCCACATTGACGGTTAAGGCGGGCGTTTTGGGACGCAATTCGGATATTGAAACCTGCACCATGGCCCAGTACAATGAACAGGTGAGCAAGCGGCGAAACAAGGAAGAAAGTTACTATAATCCAAATCTTTAATTCCAGGTGGTACGCAACTATTGCCAGGGCACCTTTCGCTATGGCCCACTGCATCAAATCAGTTTGGTGGGCAAAGTTCATGAAGAAGTTGGTGGCTATTTTCCTGATCTACTGGGACGCATTGAAATGAATCCGTTTTTGCGCAAGGTAAGTTGAATTTTGAAAAAGATGAAAGAGTTCTCTTGATAACTTATTTGCTTTGATATAGACCATGCCCTGGGCAGTCAATTCCATTTTGCAAACGGATCCACGTCAATCGAATGATGGACCCATTCTGTGGATACGCGCGGGCGAACAATTGGTACCCACTGCCGAGTTAAACAGCAAAACGCCGCTTAAGCGACAGAGGTAGGTACCAAGTCCAAGAAAGTTTAAATGAAATTTCTAAGACTAAGAAATCTTTTTCATTTTCAGAACGCGCATCAATGAGCTACGCAATTTGCAGTATCTGCCACGTTTATCGGAGGCTAGAGAGACCATGATTGAGGATCGCACCAAGGCACATGCAGATCATGTGGGACATGGACACGAACGCATTACTACGGCTGCAGTTGGTAAGTTCTAATCTTCCTCTCTCTATATATAAAAAGAGTTTGCACTGACTGACTGATTCACTGACTGTCAATCTACGCAGAGGCTAAACGGTAAAAGATAGAAAGCTGAAACTTTCACAGAAGCTTACAAATGATTTGAAAGTGGGCACTAAGGCGGGGTTTTTGGAAAATTCCACCCCTAAGGGGTGGAAAACTCTCGAAAAAGCTTATATGGGGAAAATTTAGTTTTTCATCCGATTGACTTCAAATTCGGTTTGTAAGTAAAGTAAGCGAAATAATTGGACACCTGTTTTCCCGATTTCGAAAAATCCGCCCACCAGAAAATGCCTAAAAAATTCTTCATAAAAAAAACTAATTTTTAGCCGATTGACTTCAAAACTCGAGTTTGTAAGCAAAATAATTAGACCTGACCATTTTCCGATGTTGGAAAATCCGCCCGAAAGGTCGGGAAATGACCGGAAAATTCCATATGAAAAAACTATTTTTCATTCGATTGACTTTAAACTCGGTTTTTTAAGCAAAATAATTAAGCATGACATTTTCCGATGTTGGAAAATCCGCCCAAAAGGAAAATGCCGAAAAAAATCTTTATTGAAAAATCAATTTTGCATACGATTGACTTCAAACTCGGTTTGTAAGGATAGTTAACAAAATAATTAGACATGACATTTTACGATGTTGGAAAATACGCCCGAAAAGTCGGGAAATGGCCGGAAAATTTCAATGAAGAAACACTATTTTTCATTCGATTGATCTTAAACTCGGTTTGTAAGGATAGTAAGCAAAGACTTCATTGACTTGACTTCAAATTCGGTTTGTAAATTATGTATGCGAAATAATTGGACACCTGTTTTCCCGATTTCGAAAAATGGCCGGAAAAAAACTTCATAAAAAAACTATTTTTTGGTCAATTGACTTCAAACTCGGTTTTTAAGGAAAAATAATTAGACGAGAGATTTTCAGATGTTGAAAAATCCGCCCGGAAAGGTCGGGAAATGCCCGGAAAATTTTTGGTTTGGAAGAATAGTATGATAAATAATTAGACGCGATCCGCCCACAAGCAGGGTGTCAAACCGCAACCCGAACCGGAACCGTATACCGAAAAGAACCGATTGAATCTCAGAACCAGAACCGGAACCGTTATTATTTATTTTTTGAGAACCGGTATTTCGGAACCTTTATTTTGGAACCAAAATGACCGAAAAGAACCGAAACATTGTACCGGTACAGTTTCGGTTCTGAGTTTTTTTTTTTTGTTATTTCAGTTTTATTGCTTCAATCAGGATTTTTCTTAGGGTAAAACTCAGGGTAAACGTTAGCAAAAACTGGTATATATTAAAATTTTCAATAAAAATAACAATTTCATCATATTTCTTTGCATCTATTTTGGTTCAATAATTTCCAAATATTATTAATTTATCCTTTATTTTTTTGCATTTACAAAGGAAGCAAATTAATAATTGAACCAAATGGGCTTTACCTAAAAGCAGTGTTAAATTGTAATTATAACTGCTTTATGTTGTGTACGTTTCTACCCGTTCTATTATATCTTCGAATTAAAGGATTTTTAAATTATACCGGTACATACCGGTACGTACCGGTATACCGAAATAAAATCTAAGGTACCGATACGGAACCGAATACCGAAATAAACTAGAACCTGAACAGAACCTTTTACCGAAACATTAGTTTTGGATACGTACCAGAACCGGAACCGATATTTGATTCGGTTTGATTCCCTGCCTACAAGGAAAATGCATGGAAAATTCTTAATAAAAAACGCTATTTTTCATCCGATTGACTTTAAACTCGGTTTGTAAGGATAGTATGCAAAATAAATTGAAATTTGCATTTCGATGGTGGAAAATCCGCCAACAGGGAAAATTCGTGGAAAATTCTTATTGAAGAAAATCTATTTTGTCATCCGATTGACTTCAAACTCGGATAGTATGCAAAATAATTCGATAAGAGATAGTCCAATGTTCAAAAATCCGCCGAAAAGTCGGGAAATTCCTGGAAAATTCTATATGAAAACATCGATTTTTCATCATTGGTTTTTAAGAGTATATAAAGTATATAAAGAAATAAGTCATGAAATTTTCCGATATTGGAAAATCCTCCCGAAAGGTCGGGAAATGCCCGGATAATTCTTTATAAAAAAAAACTATTTTTTATCAAATTGACTTCAAACTCGGCTTGTGAACACATTATACAAAATAATTAGACATGATATTTCTCGGTGGTGGAATTTTCGCCCTCAGGCTCGAATAATGTGACAAAGGCTTTTTGTGAGCCGATCGGAATGATATTCCTTTTGCTAGCTCTATGGTCCGAATAAATGAAAACACATGTTTTTTATTTCGGGAAATTCACTGCAAAGGTCGAAATATGGGTTCAAGGGTGGGTTCATAGCTTTTCTCATTTCTCAAGGTCGGAAAATGTGAGGCTGGGGCGTGGTTTTATGGCCAAACGTTTTTTTTTCCAGCAGATCTTATTGAAATTTGGACCAAATAGATGAAAAAATTATTTTCTAATTATTGAAAGCTAACCCAACATGTGGAAAAATGGGGGAGTGGTTGATTTATCACTGCGGGAGTTAGTCCAATTTGCAAGCTCTGTAAAAATATAAGGAATCAAACCGATTTCAATAAATTTATATTTGAAAGGCCTGATCCTATAATTCTCTCTCTCTCTCCCTCTTTTTTAGGCATACTGAAAGCTGTACATTGTGGACAATCGTATACACAAAATCGCATCACCAAAGATGTGGTTGCCTTTGCCGCTCAGGACTTTAATACGCTAGTGGAGATGCTACAATTGGATCTCCACGAGCCACCCATCTCCCAGTGTGTTCAATGGATTGAGGATGCCAAGCTAAATCAATTGAGACGCGATGGCATACGCTATGCCCGCATACAGTTATGCGATAATGATATCTACTTTTTACCACGCAACATCATACACCAGTTTCGCACCGTGACGGCCGTGACGAGCATAGGTAAGTGCGAGTGTGGAGGAGGATTCATTTTACTTCAAACTTTAACCAATTTCTTTTTAGCTTGGCATCTGCGTCTTCGTCAGTATTATCCCGGACAGGAGGTGATCAATGAAAAGAATAATCCAGTTTTGGCCGAGACGCCGCATTATAAGGAGAAACAAACCATTTTACCCAATCCAGTGAGTCACGATGAAAGCGGCAAGAAGACACCCTCAAAGCGCACGCATGAAGGTAAAATAGCCAAAAGGAAACTTATTGATTTGGATGGCAAAGAGCGACGCTCAAGTGAGAGCAGTCAAGAGGATGCCAGCGGCAGTGCCTCACCCATGCAGGAGAGCAATGGCAGCGGTCAAAGTAGTCCCGGCAGTGGCACACCCAAAAAAAAGACCAACAAAGATGATTCCAAAATTGATATGAGAAAAATGGTTTTGGAGCACAAATACAAGCTGAACAAGGCAGCTGTAATGGAAGCTCATGAGAAGGAGACACCTAAAAAGAATAAGGATAAAGAGAAGGAGAAGAAAAAGAAGCCAGAGACCACACCCACAGCCTCACCAGCAAAAATTCCACGTTTAACAGAAGAGGCCAATCTTGCCGGACTGCCGCCGCCTCTAGTGCCTCAGACAACTCCTTTCATTGAACGTCTAAATCAAAAAGAACCCGAAATCAAAATTCAAGTTAAAATTGTATCCGACGAACCAACAACTACAACGACAAGCAAAAGTGATATCATTATCTGCCCCACCACCAACCCTGATCCCGTCGAGCATGTAGCCAATGAGTTAATTGTGGAGAGCACACCCCAATTGTTTGTGGATCATGAAGAGGAGGTGACCGAGTTGTGTGCCGAGGAAATTGTGGAAATGGATATACCCGTACCTGTTGTTGCGCAACCCCCGCCACCACCACCACCACCGCCGCCACCTGCTACTCCACAAATTGTTAAAGTTGTCTTACCTGCCGCCACACTGACGCCTTTAGGCAGAATGTCCGTGCTTATGCCACCGTTGCCTCCATTGCCACCCTCCAAAGTTTCAGCTCCACCACCACCACCGCCACCCAGCAACTCTCCACTGAAACCATCCCCCACCTACAAAACCTTTAATATACCCTCACATAAAATCATCATAACGGGAACAAGTGCACCCAATAGGGTAACCAAAACCACAACAACACCAGTAGATCTTCTAGGTTCCATAATGGCCAGCATGGATAAACCAACTTCCTCATCATCAACATCATCAACAGCTTCGGCTGCATCCTCGACCACAACGAATACTTCGCTATCCTCATATGCCAACTCCAATAACAGCTATTGAGTGGCTGAGCGGAGAGAGAGAGAGGCTCCTTCTACTACAACTACAACTACTACTACTTACTACACGATGATTGTACATTTCAATTGAGAGCTTTTTGGGTTTGGTACGTCCAACGTAATCCCAAAAAGCTGTATAGCAGGCTCCTCGCCCAACTAACAGATGGTTGGTTCGGGGAGTGATTACACTGAAAAGGATTATTAGGACTTAGAATTATGAAAATATGAAAAGTTAAATAAGTTGCGCATCAAAACTAACCAAGAAAATGAAAGAATGAGGAGAGAGCACCAAAGAATTTACAATACCTAGAACGTACCTCTCATACAAATAATTTTGAATCTCATCTTGGTTTTTCATTATGCGCGGGGGTCAGCACAAAAAGGGCTTTAACCTGCTGATTCTATTGCTAGAATGTGTGATGCTTCGTAACTCATCATTCCGTCATCTTTCTAAGTTGGCTTGTATGTTTAAAGACAATTGCTGTTCTACCAGTAGGACCCGCCATACAAATTTATTTATATGAGCTGTCGCTTCTTGGTATTGTAAATTCTTTGGTTAAGGTCACAAACGAGTTAACCTAGACTGCTGAGTTTGCTCAGTTCCTCTTCGACTTATATGTATATGCTCGATGTTGGATACTAGTTTGTTTTGAAACCTTAAAACTAAAGCTAGGGTTCCACAGGCAAATAATTTGCCCAAATTTTTTGTTGAAAATTTGTCTAAATACCTTAGATTTTTCTGGACTTAAAACAGAAGATATTGATATATATGCAAATAATCTGCTAATTTTCATTTTAGCTTAATTTTCATCATAATTTGGGCAAATTATTTGTCTGAGTGAAGGCAAATAATTTGCCCAAATTTTTTTGTTAAAAATTTGTCCAAATAACTATTACTTTAGACTTTGCATAACTTTAAACTAAAGCTAAGGATCCACTCGCAAATAATCTGTTCAAAAAGTTCTTAAAACTCAAGCTAGGGTTCCACAGGCCCAAATTTTTGTTTGAAAATTTGTCTAAATCGCGAATACCTTAGATTTTTCTTGACTTAATACATAAGGTATGGATAAATATGCAAATAATCTGTCCAAAAAGTGTCAAAAAATGACCTTATTAGGCCTATTTAGCTTAATTTGTTACTTAACCTAAGTTCACACAGGCAAATTTATTTGCCCAAATTTTTTTGTTGGAAATTTGTCTAAATAATTAATACCTTAGACTTTGCAGGACTTAAAACTAAAGCTATCTCCTCAAAAAGTTCTGATAAATTCCCTATTTAGGCATATTTTGTAAAATTTGCATCAAAATTTGTGCAAATTATTTGCCTGTGTGAACTTAAGCTAGGGCAAATAATTTGCCCAACTTTTTTGTTGAAAATTTTTCCAAATAACTATTACCTTAGACTTTGCAGTAGTTAACACAACTGATATGGGTCCACCCGTAAATGATCTGCTCAAAAATGTCTGAAAAATTTTCTATTTAGGCCCCTTTTGTAAAGTTTGCATCAAAATTTGGGCAAATTATTTGCCTGTGTGAACTTAAGCTAAGGCACACAATTTTCTCAAATTTGTTGTTGATAATTTGTTTAAATAACTATTACCTTAGACTTTGCAGGACTTAAAACTGAAGCTATGGATCCACCCGTAAATAATCTCCTCACAAATTTTAAAAAAAAATCCCTATTTAGGCCTATTTTGCCAAATTTGCATAAAAATTTGGGCAAATTATTTGCCTGTGTAAACTTATGCTAAGGCAAATAATTTGCCCAAATTTTTTTTGTTGAAAATTTGTCTAAATAACTATTACCCTAGACTTTGCAGTAGTTAAAACTACAAATATGGATCCACCCGTAAATGATCTGCTCAAAAAATTTTGAAAAATTCCCTATTTAGGCCTATTTTGTAAAGATTGCATCAAAATTTGGGCAAATTATTTACCTGTGTGAGATTAAGCTAAGGCAAATAATTTGCCCAAATTTTGTTGAAAATTTGTCTAAATAACTATTATCTTAGACTTTGCAGGACTTAAAACTAAAGCTATGGATCTACCCGCAAATAATTTGCTCCTAAATTTCTGAAAAATTCCCTATTTAGACCTATTTTGTAAAGTTTGCATCAGAATTTTGACAAATTATTTGCCTTTGTACAAAAAAATGCACTAAACTTAGCTATACTCACCCAAATCTTCAAAATAAATTAACTTTTGTAAATTTGTCAATAACTACGAAATTATTTCAATTTTTGTGAAAATTTGTCTAATAATTTATTAACTTTTGCTAAAATATATGACTACCAATCTGCTCAAATTTCTGAAAAATTCTATTTACTATTTTTAATTTCATCAAATTTGGCAAATTATTTGCCTGTGTGAACTTAAGCTAAGGCAAATAATTTGCACAAATTTTTTATTTGAAAATTTATCCAAATAACTATTTCCTTAGACTTTGCAGAAGTTAAAACTAAAGCTATGGATCCACCCGCAAATAATCTCCTTAAAAATTTCTCAAAAATTTCCTTCTTAGGCCTATTTTGTAAAGTTTGCATCAAAATTTGCGCAAATTTTTTGCCTGTGTGAACTTTGCTTAAGCAAGAAACAAAAAACAAAATTAACACCGCAAACGTACAGTCTTGATATCCCTAGTCTGTGGTTAAGTTTGTGTTAAAATTAGGAATTAATTCAGTTCGCTTCGAAATGAGAGTTTCGGTTAAAAGTTCCATATCGGCTCTGATTTTTATGTGATTGGTAACATAGTGGCCCTCAACCCGGAAATTTATTCCGCTCAAAATCAAATTAAATGCATTTTATGGTTACTGCACGCTTTAGTAATATTTTGGTGCCCACCGCTGCTTTAAAGTATTTCCTTAAATGATTTTACAATGAAAATGTGTATTACAAAAAATAATTATCTTACATTTTCTTTCAGCTAGGACCCTTAAACTGTTTTCATATTTCAAAAAAATATAGATTTGTCGAGAGGGAACATTTAATATTGCTTTTAAGTTTTGATGCGCACCTTATTTTAAATTAAACAAAATCTTGCTGAAGAAACTTTTTTTAACAATTTTAATATTCAGGCCTGTTTCCGTTTTCGAAATCGGAATTGTTTAATTAATCAACTTTTAACTTCAAATTGTCACTTAAAGTAATTTGACTGTATTGAAATAGGATTTTGTAATTGTTAAGGCCTATGCTCAGATCACATACAAATTATTTTGGACACAATGCTTCATATGAATAGAAACACTTTTGTAGAACTTGGAAATCAGAATTTTTGTATGAAGTATTGTGACGAAAATAAAAGTTATGTCAACTGAGATCAGGCCTTTACTTGGAAATCAGTTTTTTTTTTTTACTAATTTCGATCAATCGAAATTTATACTTGATTTTAATACAATTTATTTATGTGCAAATATTTGTACTTACAAATCAATTTCAGTGTAATCGCTCCCTTTTTAGTGTATATAAGAAAAGGCTTATATGTAAACACACACACATACACACATAATACATACACCCCCATATTTTATAACTGTAGAAATGTAAGCTCAAAATGCGAGACACTTTTTAGACATGTAGATTTTTTAATTTATTTACAAACAACACATGCTGGCACTTTTTAGATACCACAATTGAACAATTTTTTAGATACAGGCAACGTACATCTAATAAATATTATACAACACACACACACACTTACATATATACACCCTTATATCAAGTGCACATTGACCTAGTATTTTATAAAAGTCAGCAGTAAAATGATTGACAAAGAAGGTCCCAGTTTCAATTTCTTCTTAACGACTTTTTTGAAAAGTGTTTTGAAAGTGCGTAGAACAATACACACACACACACACACACATATTGATAATTATTAAATATACAATATATATATATATAAACCATATAAAACTGTAGTTTATAAGCCAGCTTATACGTTGATGATATCAATAAAGATTCGGATCGTACAAAAATGTTAAATGATATACGAAATTAAGTTTTGAAAAGGTTTATGGAAATTGACAACAAAAAATGGGTTACAATACAGTCTAGCATGTTGCATCCCATACCTCACTTCTTTGCGATCATACATTTTCAGTTTTCGCTTGTCCACCAGGTCCTAAAACGGTCACATCAGAAGAGAACGTGCATGCGCTGACATCCTCCACCAAAACTCCTTCAAACCATATGATCTAACAAAATTTGACCCTAAGCAGCGTCTAAAGCAGCAGAACCATTACTCTAAGGGCAATATCTGGAACAGACATGATGTCTTGCCAGTCAGCTAGGAAACCCTACTGAAAACAAAGTCACAAAAAGCAGCCTTCGCCCCTGTTTTCACCCTCTCCTGTTAAGCATGATCCTGCCCAGTGACTTTCCTGTAGAATCTGCCTTCTCGCTTACGAATTTGAGGTTCTCATGAAGCTCGATGCGCGTGTCCAGCATAACGTGAAGATAGCCGAGTTGTCCACTTTTTGGGATAAACTAGAGTTTTTCATACTGCCGACTTCGATTTCTACCGTTTTTCGGACCACCTTCCTGCTGCTGTTAGGGAACAGTCTCGGTCTTGTCGAGATCAAGACTGACAGGGATGCTAGCCATTGCATCGTTGCACCTTTTCTCTGCCGCTGCTAGTTCCTTGGCGGCACTACCTAACTAGAGATGGGTACGCAGCCACTGATTGGCTTAGCGTGTCTTTTAATCTCTTTGCGAAGGGCTCGCTGGTGATTGCGATGTGTTCGGCCCCTACGGGCTTTGTCATTTTTGTGGTTCTTGCCCCAGGCCATAACATGATAAATTTCAGCAGCTTCCGACATCGCCCGCAGAAGCCTAGTGCAATGTGCTGGTTGTCATGGGCGAGCTAAGCTAGTCTCCTAGGATGCCTTAGTACAGGGTTGTGATTAGCCATCTAACAGTAGGCTTATATTGACCCGTTGAGCTTGATCCTCGTTGTTTTTTTTATAATAAGAAGGGCGAATGCTTATATACCTAGGCGATTATGTAGTCCACTCAACTCGATCTCTAACAGCCTGAAGCAGTCGTCCGTTTTAGAAAGGAGCGCAGCACGTAAGCCCTGAATTATGCAGTTGGGAGGATGGAGTTCTAGTTAAGTAAAAGATCAGACCCTGCCTGTTTTATTAGTGACGCGGCCCACGAATCCAATTGCTGTAACCCAGCAGTACCTTATAGCAGGCCAATTGAAAACCCACCCGAATCAGGTCTGCATTAGGAGAAACAGGTACCAAACCAGTACGATTCGACCTTCACTCCGAACTCCCAACTATAAGCTCAATCCTAAGAGATGGCCAGTTACAGTGGAAACGCGAAGCAGACCGTCCGAGACCAGCAAAACAACATAGTCCCAGCAGAACCTCCCCCAGTCAAACCATCAAAAGGAACACTTTTAAGGCCTGTGAGGGCTACACTGGCACTACTCAGAGCAGGAAGAAGTTGCTTCCTGAATAACTAACTCAGAAGTACCTGATGAAAGCCCACAAAACACCCTCCACATTTTCAATTGCCCCCCTAGACCCCATTGTATTCACACCCATTGATCTCTGGACCCATGCCGTCGAGGTAGCATCCTTCCTCGACTTGGACTGGGTTTTGTCTCAACATTCCCTTTAATTTTCTTACTTTTCCTTCTAGATGTCCTAGATTAGAATCATTAGTTCATTTTTGATAACTTTCACTTTCGAGTTATAACATTTTTTCATTAGTTCATTTAATGATGAACTATTCACTTATAGTTCAAACTGAGCTATAGTTCATAAAACGAACTATAACAAACGAACAAACAAACACTGAGATCTACTTCATTTAAATATTTGAACTAGTTCATGAAAATCAGCACAGCTCTAAATGTACTGATCCAGATCAACCTTACTACGACAACAACATACATGATCCTGAAGGTATTCATGCCTAGGAATATGGATTAATCCGAAAGATTATCAATTACGGTACCGGTTCTGTACGTACCGAAATGAGAATTTATTTTTGGATTTATTTGTATACCGGTTCGACCGTAATTATTTTTATATTCAAAAAAGCAAATATTTTAAGATATCCTAAAAATGAAATTCAATTGAAAAATTTTGTGCAAAAATTAAGTTTTCTAAAATATATTTATTTCAGAAGAATTCTTTTATTGTCGATAAGATAAGATAAGCTCGCCTTAGGGACGATTTTTCATCTGTCACGGAAAACTTATAAACTTCTAAAAATCTTTCTAAAAAGCAGAAAAATATTTCTTAGTTAATATTTTCGAAATAATCGGCCCTTAAATCTTTTGTATTCCAGCCAAAAATAGAGATCTTTGACGATTTGGATAGATTTGAACCCATAGTAAAATACTCAAAGGGATATATATCAGTTCTAAAAACGCTCTGGAACAGTGGAAAACTAAAATTTGCCTAAAAAATTTTCTTAAATCAAAACTTTCTTAAAATAGGAAATAATAGTTCTAATTTGAGGGAAAGAATGGATTAAAATGAAGAAACTTCATTTCTTAAATTTATATTAATATTTTTTTCAAACATTTCTATATTTAAGGGAGAATTTTTTAAGGCTGTAAGGGATTTCTTTACATAATTAGAGAATTAAAATTTACAAAGAAATTTTTTTTTACCTCTTTTAAGAAATTTTTTTCCAATATCTTATGTATCTTAAAAAATAATTATGTTCTGGTTTTTCGTTAAGAGCGAATTTCTAAAATGTAAGACATTGGGAATATTGGAATCAACCAAACTTAACTTTCACGCTAAGAAGAGATAATTGCCCTGGGATATTTATGAACGACTGGCGACCGTGACAGCTATCTGAGACTGTACCTTAAGGCTTGGCAGACACATTAATCGGCTCACAATATACTGGGCTGACTCTGCTCTTTTGCGAATAGACAGTGATTCCATTTCCAACTTCCATTTTTCGAGTACAACAATTTAATCTCTAAAACATAATACAATAATCTTGGAATAAAAATTATATAAAAAAAACCAAAAGACGATTAAAAAAATATTGCATAATTCATTAAAAGGAATGCACTAGGCTATTTACAACTTGGAACGCAGCTCCTCAATGCGACCCTGGGCGGAGCGTTGCAAGTCCATCAATTTCATGGCAAAGCCCATATTGCCCTGTATTTTGATTTTGCCCTGGAAAAAGGCCTTCTGGGGTGGCAATTTACCAGTGAGCAGCTCAAACACATCCTCATCGCTGATGATAAAGGTCACATCGCATTTTTCTAAAAAAAAAATAATAGGTTAATAAAAATAAATCATTAATTAAAATATAACTTACGTGTGCCATTGAATGTGATCTTGCCCTTGCCCTGCTTGGCATCGATGACCCAGAAACCGGTTTGACCGTTGGGTCCATTGTTCACTCGAAAGCCATAAATGGCACGCACTTTTTCAATTAGATTTTCCTTATCCTCCTGCATGGCCTGTTCCAGCAACTTGAGTAAAGGCGCCACCTTGAAGCCCTCCTCACTGGTGGCCGCCTTGGTGGCAGCAGTTAAATTGTGCACCACTTTGTTGGCCGCTGGGAAACCCAAACGATAGAGACCCACCACCACAGCGCCGCCCAGACCCAGATTATGCTGCAATGCCAATTGAACATTGGGCACTTGACGCTTCTCGGCCAGACCACGCAATTGCCAGCACAGTTCGGCACACTGAGCCAAACCGGTGGCTCCCAGAGGATGTCCCTTGGATATGAGACCGCCACTGGGATTCACCACAAATTTGCCGCCATAAGTGTTATCACCACGATCAATAAACTCGCCAGCCTTGCCCTCAGCGCACAGACCCAAAGCCTCGTAGGTAACCAATTCATTGGCCGAAAAGCAATCGTGCAGTTCCACCACCTGTACATCCTGTGCCTTATAACCGCTCTTGGCAAACAGACGCTCAGTGGCCAGGCGTGTCATATCATAGCCGGCTATTTTCATTAGACTTTTGCCGGTAAATGTGGACTCCGGATCAGTGGCCATTTCCATGCCCACAATTTCCACAGCCTGTTGCTCCAAGCCATGACGACGCACAAATTGTTCGGAAGCCAAAATGGCAGCACCCGAACCATCTGAAGTGGGACAACATTGCAGCTTGGTTAAAACACCCTCGACCACCTGAGGTGACTTCATTATCTGCTCCAAGGTGTACTCATCACGGAACTGCGAGTAGCTAGAAAGAGAGAGAGGACATTATATTACAGGATATTAATTCTTTAGAATTTTTTTACTCACGGATTATTCACCGAGTGCTTATGATTCTTCCAGGCAATTTTACCAAAATGTTCAGGTTTTGTGCCATATTTTTGCATATGCTCCTTGCCAGCATTGCCAAAGATTTGTGCCGACATGGGACCAGAGCCAATTTCAGTCAGTTCGCACATTTCGGTAATGTGTCGCTCCACAGGATTGGTGCGATCGAAATACTGTAGATGGATTAAATATTAGGCATATATATAACTCTTAAAGTTAGGTGCCTTACCTTAGATGATAGCGAGCCGCGTTCCATTTTTTCAAAACCCAAAGCCAACACACAATCCGCATTCCCAGACTCAATGATCTGTTTGGCCAGGTAAATGGCACTTGAACCGGTTGAGCAATTGTTATTCACATTGTAGACAGGTATCCCGGTCATGCCCATTTCATATACAGCACGCTGTCCACAGGTGGAATCACCATAGACATAACCCACAACAGCCTGTTGCACTTCCGCATATTTGATATGCGCATCCTGCAGGGCCTTGGTAACCGCCTCCTTGGCAAAGTCCGGATAACAAACATCAGCACGGCGGCCGGGCTTCTCGAACTATGGAGGATTATTTATGTTAATCTCTTAATACAAATACAACTTTTAATCGGGCCACTTCAAACGATAATGCCAGAGCCGAAGTGCAAACCAGTTCAAAGTCCGAGAGCAATTAATGTGAGATTGCTTAAGTACTTGTGCAAGTTTTTGGTGGCCGCAGCAGCTTCATTATTTTATTTGTGTTGCAATGTTGTTTGCATTTTTGTTTGCGTACCTTTGTCATGCCCACACCGACTACATATACTCGGGTCTTGGTCATCTTATTTACTTGTATAAAAAATACAACAGTTAACTTAAACAACCGCTTATAAGCGCTCTTAAACAATTAACTAAATTGTAGTAGTTGCTGGAACTAGAAGCGTTAGTGATGACAATGGCACAAATTATCGATTAAATATATCGTTGCTGTTACGTTTCACGTAATATCCCTTAAAACTCAATTGAACCAGTCGTTGAAGTACACACAAATAAATCAAATTTAAAACTGAAATTAAATAATTGCATGCGGAATATAGGCAAATGAAGGAAACTATATGTTTTAATCAGGGCATAATTCCGGAACCGGAAACGTAAACCAAAATAAACCGTTTAAAGCCAGGAGCCGGTATCGAAACCGGAACCTATATTAAAATTTTTTTGAGAACCGAAAACCGTTAACCGTTATAATATTAACAGAAAAAAACCAGAACCATACCGAAACGCTAATACCGTTAATGTTTCGGTTTCTTATTATTTATTTTATTGAATAATTATAATTTTAACTGGTAAAATAGCAAATGTATACACTCAGAAAAAAGTCTTTCATTTTAGAAATTCGCAGAATTCTCTTTTTAAGCGGGACAACTTTTCTTTAGTAAATATAAACCCCTTTAATTAAATGTTAATGATTTCTAACTCTTTTAAAAAATCCTCCCATAAATACAGAAATGTTAAAAAAATGATAATATAAGAATGATAAATTAAGAAATGAAGTTTCTGTATTTTAAGCAAATTTCTTCTTCTTAATTTTTTGAAGTTCTTAAGGAACACCTGCATTTTGATTATAAGCAGAAAGCTATAAGCATGAAGGAACAATGAATACTCGGAACTTTGGCTAAATATTTGCGGACAGAAAGTCTGCAATGTTTCAGAGAGTGTGAGAGATTAGCCGCTGAACATGACGTGGGACTTCAGCTAGCTCAACGTGGGAATTTTGGGCTAGTAAAATTACTACTGAAAAATTAATGCCGTTTTAGAAGGAGGTATATCGAAGAGTCGGGAAGAAGCTCAGATCTATTAATACATAGACAGCTCCAATCTACGATCTAGTAGAGAAGGTTTTCCGTTGAAGGAATCAGACGCGAAATTCTAAACCTAAATTTTATTCCAAATATCAGGAGAATCGAATCCAACTGCCCTTTGAGCAACATGAGGGAGCTAAAAAATATATTTAATTTTTATTGGAGAAATTCGGATTTCAGTTCTTGGAAAAAGCACCCTAATGCCGCACTTAACGGCGTAGACTGGTCTAAGTTGTAGAATTATGTCATCAGAGGCTTAACTTAAAGGAAAAGAGTAATTAAAGGTTGATTATGTTAGCACTACACTTAATCCCAAAGCACATGGCTATTAGGCTAGGTGTAATGGGTACGAGGTGATCATCGACTGACGGTTTCAAACCTGGTCGAAAAAATCAAACTTTCTGTTTTCATTTTGTAATCCTTTAAAGTTAATTTGTAGAAATGTGCTTAATCTAATTTTCAAAAATAAAAACTAAAACCAGGGACTGAAAATAACGGTTATGTGGTAAATTTCAAACTAAAAAAATCATTGGGATGCAGGTGTTCTACACATACCATTTTTTTTATAATGAACGTTTTTTTTATTTTTAAAAATCATTGGTAAAAAATATTTTTTGATTTGTATTTTTTTTTTTATAAAATTATTTTTTTATATATATTTTTTTTAATTTTTATTATATAAAATTAATTATAAAGCTCTTGAGTGATTTTTATTTGAAAAAACTCAAAACAAATTTTTATTTTCTGGATCAGGAAAATAGAAATCAACCTGTGTTAGATGTTGAAAAATTACTGTTTCTAAAAAAAATATTTTAAATGAATTTATTATTCTTTTTATATAGTTTAAGTACAATCTGTTATTTTTGGTCTATTTTAGTGTATTGGAGAATTTGAATTTCGTTACATTTCGACTTTTTTTTAATATTTTCCAAATTGATGTATCAAGTACGAATTTTAAGTAGTTTTAACAATTTTTTCAAGTTTTGTTTTTTATTAAATAAAAATTGAAATATTTATCGCTGGTTGATTTTTATTTTCCTGATCCAGAAAATAATAATATTTTTTATATTTCAATTTCTGGATCAGGAAACAAAAATTACATAATGATTTTTATTTTAAAAATCAAGATTAATTTTTTAAATAAAAATCACTCATGACTATTATAATTAATTTTTTATTATAAAAATCTAAAATGAATATTTGAAAATAATTTTTAAATAAAAATCAAAAATAATTTTTTCGATTGCTTTTTAAAAATATAAATCATAAATTGTTAATTACAATTGATTTTTTAAAGATATAACTCATAACTTGACTTAATATTTTACAATTTGTAAATTTTTACTTTAGATTTTTATAACTTATAACCGTCATGCAAACATAGTTCCTAAACTTACCGTTGCAACTAACGTTATAATACGAAACTACTACTACTACTCTTACATCACAGAGACAGTGTAGGAATTAGAATAGTTCAACGCGGAACTAGTGCACAGGTGCCGATAGCGCTTACGTTTTATGGCAGCGCTGGAATGTAAACACAACTGACCGGCATTGGATCTATCAAATTTTTGCATTTAAATTTTAATATTTAAGATGACGACCATTTGTAATCTTAACGATGATTGCCTAATGTAAGTGAAGTAGCAGAAGTTGTTGGAGAGCTAGCGCCATTTAATGGTTTTTGCATATCATGACGTCACTGGCTCATGCGTTTCTTCCTCACGCTTGTATTACACTTAGAAAAATTATCGAGTATTTGGATATTGAGGATCAATCAAACCTTCGTTGGGCAACACAACAGGATACTCGCCTGCATTCAGCTGTTGGTATGGCCTGGAATCATTCAACCACACATAATTTGGATAATAATGGTTATTGGTGGGATCAAAGCTCGCAGATCGAAATATTAAAGGTACATATGTCCCAAAAACCATAAAACTACATACACTCCACCTAACAATAATCGTATCTTTCAGGACTATCTGCAGTGCATTAGTGGCTCGGTCCAAGTGCTGATTGTATTCACATTCCTGTTACCAGAAGACTTTGTTTGCTGTTTTCCCAATTGCATTGAATTGCACTGTTATGTTGATGGCAATGAATTGGAAATGTTGGTGAATAATTTTCCATCCTTAAGCAAGCTTAAACTGCGCGGTGAAGTAGATGGCGATTATATTGCTCAAATTGACGCAGTTGCGCGAACTTGACCTGCATTGGTTTTCACCGGAAGAGAGCCTTTACCTTGAAGAGATGTGCAGGAAGCTGAAAAATCTAAGTAAACTTAGCCTAGGACATATACATGATGCAGAATATGTATTAGCAAATCTAATTAATTTAAATCAACTGACAGAATTAAATTGGGAAGAACGTTATCTCAGCCAAATTCATATAAAGCAACTTCTCATTGCTTTGCCCCAGTTGCGTAAGCTACAGCTTCCAGCCGTGGGTGAAGATTGGTATATAAAAGAAATAGCCCAAATACGTGGCCAGGAAGTGATTAAGGCTGCATTTTTCAATTGTCAGTCAATCACAACTGAAACGTTGCTACAACTACCGAATGTACGAACATTAAAAATCATTCACAAAATGGATTTTCAATTTACTCAGAATTTGGGTACAACTCTTTCATGTTTGCCACGCCTAGAGCAGGTTCTTCTTAGAAGGAATGACACTTGTCAATATTTCTACACACTATGGAACATCATTGCCCAGGTGCCACAGCTTAAAGTATTGAATGTATATGTGGAAAATTTTGATAAATCGGAATTTGACAAAGATAGCATGAAGAGGACGCTGCAA
Source organism: Lordiphosa mommai (assembly GCA_018904225.1). NCBI lineage: Eukaryota > Metazoa > Arthropoda > Insecta > Diptera > Drosophilidae > Lordiphosa > Lordiphosa mommai. Next base: position 267,599 of record JAEIFT010000180.1, read on the forward strand.
GGACGTAAAGAGCCTGTTAATTTGCGTTTTTTTAACGTGAGTCGCCCCTGGGATTGGGTATGTAAATATGTATTATTTAAATTTTGAAGTTTTCAAATTAATTCTTTTGTTTTCGTAGGCAGTTAAACACTTGCAGCATCCCAAATTGGAAATTTCCATTGAAGAAGATGAAGACGAATTCAATTATGAAAATATGGTTGAAATTGAGTTTGAGCCTAGCCTTGGATGGAAAATTCCAGAATTATAAATTCAAAAATGGAAGAAAAAAACAGGTACAAACAAAGTTTGTATATAACTGATCATTTTTTAGTGTGGAACCACATTAACTGTTATTTATTATTTGTTTTGTTTATAACTCGACTATTGTACATCTAAGGGGGAAACGATATAAGGTGGCTAGATAAGTATTGATCAGGGAATAATACCGTAACCGGAACCGTTAACCGAAATAAACCGTTTAAAGCCAGGTACCGGAAACGAACCCGGAACTGATATTAAATTTTTTTTGAGAACCGAAAACCGTTAACCGTTATTATAGGAACAGAAAAAACCGGAACCACACCGAGACGTTAAAACCGGTATTGTTTCGATTTCTTATTATTTATTTTATTGATTTATGATTGTAAAATAGCAATATATACACTCAGAAAAGAGTCTTACATTTTAGAAATTCGCCCTTAAAGAATATTTAGTATCATATTCTCTTTTTAAGATTTATAGCGTATACTTGCGGCTTCGCTCGCAATTGTGTAAAAAACTAAGTATTTAAACATGAGCGTGAATAACAAAATAAATTTTATCTAACCATTTTCCACCAATTTTCCGGGTTACTTTAAAATTGGAAAATCCCGTTGTCAGGAGCTAAAAGCTTATCTGTACATTAAAGCTATTTTAATGAAAATAAAGAGATTTTCCGCTTATTTTTCGACATTAGGGGTAGAAAACAAATTTTTCAATATTTTTCCTCCAGTTTTCCGGACTTTCAAAATTTTGAAAATCCCGATGTTAATATTTTGTTATTTAAAGGCCTATACTCAGATGAGATAAAAATATTTTTTTTCACAATACTTCATATAAATCGAAACACTTTCAAGCAGCTTTGAAAACTGAATACTATTGAATATAAAGTATTTTATCTCATCTGAGTTCAGGCCTTATCAGTTTTCCGTCCATTTTCCGACTTTCGTGAAATATTTTCAAAAATTTAAAAGTAATATGTTTCATATTGTTGAATGTGCAGCTTGAAATATGGGTGGGTAAATTTTTCAACAAAAGTGAATACAATTTTATTGGAATTTCCAGATAGAGCTTTCACAAAGAATTTGGGTCCGATCGAATGGAGGAAAAAATGTTTTTTTCAAGAATTTTTTTTTTAAATTATTCGTATGTTCCAAAATGTGAAAATAAGTTGGGAGTTGTTTGGATGAAAAATAAAAGATCTTCATTCAACAGTTTTCGGACCATTTTCGTATTTTTGGGGGATGATTTTTCAAAATTTGAAAGTCACTCCTATGTGTTCTACAAATCGCTTTTGATCCCCAAAACGACCCTATTCGTATACGATTTGGGTCGTTTTAGGGTCAAAAGCGTTAGGTAGAATACATGGGACTTACTTTCAAATTTGGGTAAGATTAGCTTCAAAAATGAGTTTGGAACTAATCGCTAAACCCATTTTTCAACCATGGGGGTGTAGTGGGTTAATGTTTCCGTAAAATTGGTATGCAGTTATTGTTGAATTTTTATTTTGAGTTTTTTAAATTAGTTTGGAGCTGATCGGATGATTAACAAAAATAGTTTTCTGTGAATTTTTCACATTTCCCGGCGGAGTTTTCCAAAACCCCGCCTTAGTACTCACTTTCGGAATAAGATGAAACTACAGTTAAAAATTTGGCATGCTATCTCTAACGGTTTAGCCTGTGCACTAATCATTCAGTCAGTCAGTCAGATTGAATTCTTTTATATATATAGATAGAAAAAAAAATGTCTGAAAAGCGGAAATACTTTTCTTTGGTAAATATTATCCCTATAATTAAATGTAAAGGATTTCTAAGTGTTAAAAAAATCCTCCCTTGTATATAGAAATGTTAAAAAAATAATAATAAAAATTTAAGAAATGAAATTTCTGGATTTTAATCAAATTTCGCCCTAAAAAAATTCTGTTTTAATATTTCGAAAAATGTAAGGCTGAGTTCACACTGTTCGACGCATGAGACATGACAATCAAGTAGGCCCTTATATTGTCTTACTTTCATTGTGAATAACGTGTCATTTGACGTTTAAAACAATACAACATAAAGGCTTACTAGATTATCATGTTTCATGCTGATATACTTGTTTGTTAGAGCTGATATACTTCTATGAGTATTTTACCAGCGTATTATGAGCTATCTTGGACCGTAGTCTTATAGTAAGGGCTAAAATCTATCCAAATCGTTAAAGATTTATATTTTTAACGGAGATACGACAGATTTTGGAGCGGATTATTTTGAACAATTATTAAGAAATATTTGTCAGCTTTATGAGAAATTGCCTATTCTAAGAAAACAATTTTTTAGTTCTATTACATCAATTAATTTTTTTGGATATCTTGATATCTTACCGGTTCGTAAATCTGAGTACCGTATCGGAACCGAAAACCGAAATAAACTGAAAATTAAAATATAACCTTTAACCGATATTCTCATTTTGGTACATACCGGAACCGATATTTGTTTCGGGATTAGTCCCTGGTTGATGATTCATAAAATTGAATTTTAAATACGAGAAGTTTTCATTTAAATATTTGAAAATAAAATGATAAACATGTACTTTAATATGGCGCTAAAATATCGATAGCTTTTTAATAAAAATGATAAGGTCTATCGAGATAACAAAAATTTCTATATATATAAGGGCATTTATTTAATCATTGTACGCAGTGCTAGCGCAGTTGTAGCAGCAGTACACAATATCTCCAGCGGAATAGCAAACAACACAGAAACAAATATGACCAAAACAAGAGTTTACGTTATCGGTGTGGGCATGACCAAGGTTCGTTGTACTTTTGAACTTTGATTTTTAGTTTAATTATGTTTTATTTTGATTGGTTCTATTCTCTAGTTCGAGAAACCTGGTCGTCGTGCTGATGTTTGTTATCCGGATTATGCCAAGGAGGCCGTTAACAAGGCCTTGCAGGATGCGCGTATCAAATACGCGGAAGTGCAACAGGCTGTTGTTGGTTATGTCTATGGTGATTCCACCTGTGGACAGCGTGCCGTGTATGAGGTGGGCATGACCGGTATTCCTGTGTACAATGTGAACAACAACTGTTCGACCGGATCGAGTGCTTTGTATTTGGCCAAGCAAATTATTGAATCGGGTAATGCTGATTGTGTTTTGGCTTTAGGATTTGAGAAAATGGAACGTGGCTCTCTGTCCAATAAGGTAAGGAATTGAATTTATATAAAATATGGCCAAGTAGTAACTTCAATTTATCAACAGTATTTCGATCGCACCAATCCCATGGAGCGTCACATTACCGAAATGGGTGAACTGACCGAAATTGGTGCTGGTCCCATGGCAGCTCAAATCTTTGGCAATGCTGGCAAGGAGCATATGAAGAAATATGGCACCAAACCCGAACATTTTGGCAAGATTGCATGGAAAAATCACAAGCACTCTGTTAATAATCCGTAAGTTTAGTCGAAAGTTCATTTCATGTCCCACTTATCTTATCGTCATCCACCATATCAGCATACACTTTAGGTGTTTGCATTGCAGTCGCTGGGCTTATCGGTAGAATTGTATATTGTACTTTCTTAAAACTGCTTTTCATTTTCCAATTGCACTATTGGGCTAAAGGTCCAATCGGTGTAACCACGCCCAAACTTAATTTAAGGACTGTTTTTTATTATTTCTAAACTAAACTAGTTTTTGGACCGATCGTTCCTATGGCAGCTATATGCTATAGTCATCCGATTTTAATAAATTTTTTCAGAATTATGTGAAAGCATATAAAACGATTCCGGCAAATGTGTATTTAAAAATAATACCCTCCTTTGCAAGGAACTCCGCCCATACAGAGTATAGGAAAAACAGATTCTGGGGTCCCTATCACAGAATGCGAAAGGGACAATTGTCCCACTTAGTAGGTGGAACCAATTGGTATAACTTCGCGTAGATCCCGACGGAACATTAAAGTTATCTCGATCAAGTAAATTTGCTGAGTCAATATAACCGTTTATGAGTTTATGCTCAAGTGTAGAAATATCTAAAAGTTTAAGTCTGGATATGTAGAGAGGGAGTCTCATTATTGTGTGTTCCAAATACAAAAATCAAACTTCAATATCGAGAGTTTAATATGTGTGACAATAGATAATTAATGCCAGCCTTGTGGAACTTCAGAGGTCACAAATATCGGACTAACAGTGCAATTATTAAAGACGACTTTTTGAGTTATATTTTTTGTTCAAGACTTAGTAAATTCTCATCAATTGAATCCGTATATATTGTTGACTTGCCCCTAACAGGGTTTGAACTTATTACTCTTCAGAATTGAGAATGCGAACATAATGTTTTATAAAAGTCTACGACTATTTTATACAGGGTAACCAGTAAAAATAGAATCATGCTCTTGTACAAATATATATAGTAACAGGCAGAAGGAAACAATACTTGATCAGCGCCAACAACCTAGTCGATTTAGCCTTAGCGTTCTGTTTGGAGCTACCATTTTATAGTTAGAATCTTTACTATTAGATCGGTCAAAAAACACGGAAGTAACGCACAAAGCTGCTCTCAGCATGGTGAATATTATGCAAGCAAATGAATAAAATCACTTTAAATCAAGGGTACAGGTATTTTGTTATCGGGGCAATCTACTGCAGCGCTCTTACTTGCTTCTTTTTATTATTTCTAATATTTATAAATATTCCTACATAGCTGTTTTTTTTCTTCTTTGTCCATTTCCGATCAATAGGAATATCGCCAGTGTATTCTAGAAAACCCTTGCCTACTGTAACTAATGATTTAACTAACCACCAGTGGTCTGTGATAGGCTAGTGATAGGTCAGTGATAGGCTTAGGCTATGGAAATCGCTTAACAGCGTTCGAACAACTGGGGAAAAAATTTTTTTTTATTTTTTTGTTTTGCATTATTTTTATAGCTTGGACATTCCCCTTTCATCCCCTTCAAACCATTTCCAAATATTCAAAATAGTTTAGCAAATATAGCCATTTTAGTGGAGCAATGTTCTTGCTAACGTGCGTATTTTCAACTTTGTTAAAAACTTTAAGCGCGATTTTCTGGAAACCGGGTAGCCATGATTGCGCCAGTTCTACTAAACCGGTTTTGATCAGCCATGTTGCAATCGACGCAGAATTGATGTAATTCTGGCCCGTACCTCAATCAAGACGAAAAACATTTTTTTACTATTTTTCTTCAAAAAAAAAACTTAAAATCGAAATTTTTTTAAACGGCCGCCAATTTTTCAAAAAATTATTGAAAAATATGATTGAGGGTACGGGCCAGAATTGCATCAATTCTGATCATAACCTCATTTACCGATTCATTTTTCGATAACCTGGAGTCCCGGAATCATGGCCACCACCTCAACACCTTTTTTTGGGAGACCTTAATTGGCAGACCGATAACTATTTGAATAGCCCTCGAAATCCAAACATTTTTTTTTATATTTTATTATTTAATTAATAAATAACACAAAACAAAAAACCTAGTTGAAAAAGCTTTTATAGTTTTCCCTCCAGATTTTTTTTTAAAAAAACACTCGCAAAACACTCGTCAAAGGTAGAAGACCCCCTTAATAGAGTTGATCTTATATATTATCCACTTTAAAACCATCTTCACTATTTATTAACAAATTTAAAATCATTTTTAATAAATTACATTTTTCTTTCCAATTCCAGTTACTCCCAGTTCCGTGATGAGTACACTTTGGAGCAGATTATGAAGTCACCTCAGGTGGTCGAGGGTGTCTTAACCAAGCTGCAGTGTTGTCCCACTTCGGATGGTTCGGGTGCAGCCATTTTGGCTTCCGAACAATTTGTGCGTCGTCATGGCTTGGAGCGACAGGCTGTGGAAATTGTGGGCATGGAAATGGCCAGCGATCCGGAGTCCACATTTGCCGACAAGAGTCTAATGAAAATTGCCGGTTATGATATGACACGCCTGGCCACTGAGCGTCTGTTTGCCAAGAGCGGTTTTAAGCCACAGGATGTACAGGTGGTGGAACTGCACGATTGCTTCTCGGCCAATGAATTGGTTACCTACGAGGCTTTGGGTCTGTGCGGTGAGGGCAAGGCTGGCGAGTTTATTGATCGTGGCGATAACACTTATGGCGGCAAATTTGTGGTGAATCCCAGTGGCGGTCTCATATCCAAGGGACATCCCCTGGGAGCCACCGGTTTGGCTCAGTGCTCGGAATTGTGCTGGCAATTGCGTGGTCTGGCCGAGAAGCGTCAGGTGGATGGAGCCAAATTGGCACTGCAGCACAATTTGGGTCTGGGTGGTGCTGTGGTGGTGGCGCTTTATCGTTTGGGTTTCCCAGGGGCGGCCAATGCCAAGTTGTAAGAGAAAGCGGGGAGTGCATTTTTGTGTAAATATTGTTGTATATTGTATAAATTTCTGAAAAAATTATTTAGTGTTTTTTGGACTTCAACGGGAGGGATTTTAAAGATTTAGCTTGTCGAAATCTTAGCCCAGTGTAAACTAACAGGCACAGTATAATAGCTAGTAGCAAATACACATCGAGGGAATAGTAAACAAAACGGTTAAGATGCACTGCACGAGGTTGAGTTAAAGGAGCTCCTTGGGTCTCGGCCACATGCTCCACCCACCAAATGGCCGTTTCCAGCGGTTTCTGTGGTCGCTCATTAAATGAGGAGGCCACTATCTGTGCCTGTTTTTTATACGAGGGTTCCAGAGCTTTCTTTAAAGCGGCAAAGACCGTCTCCTCGCTGAAATTATGAAAATCCAAATGTACCGCCATGCCACGTTGCACCAAGGCAGCTATATTTAAGGATTGATCACCATATATGGGCATACCCACTATGGGTACACCGCTGGACACTGCCTCAGTGAGGCCCATCAGACCACCATGTGATAGAAACACCTTAACATTGGGATGTGCCAGTATGTCACGCTGCGGCAGCCACTTCATAATGTGCAAATTAGCCGGATGATTGGGCAATGTATCGTTCTCCCATTTCCATATAATCTGTTGATCTAGACGTGACAAAGCGCGTACTAGGCCATCCCTTTTGGTTGCCGAAAGGGAAGTACAGCGCAGCTGAGAACCCCAGCTAATGAGTATAGCTCCCTTTTTGGCATTATCCAGCAATTGCTGCAAATCAGCGGGCAAAGGATTGGCTGGTTTAATATGTACACCACCCACTTCAATAATGTTCGGTGGCAAGGGTTTGGGACCACTCAACGAAAAGTGTTGATTAATCAGCATAAGTGAGGTATTTTTGACCATCTCCCCAGTGGAGGGCAGGTGAGCACCGAATCGTTGACGCACCAAGGCATCCGCAGCGGGAACGCTTATTAGCCTGAAAAAATAAAAACAAATTAATGTTAAGTTTTGGTATAACCGAAAAAAACTCTGCGCCCTCGAAGCCCGGGCCCTTATTTCTCTGAACACACATTTAAATGTATTAACCGTTACGCATCTCGACTCAAGAATTAAACAAAATAAAAGGGTGTCGTGGAGCTCTGTGTTCTCATAGATAAAAATAAATTCTTTTAATATTTCGGGATCTTTTTGGTCACACTTTTAGCTCAATGGGCGCGTTCAGCAGAGACACTTGATCACTGATCAGCTCTATAAAACTACTCTTATTATTTAGCATACTTTTAGGGGTCTTGTTTTGTTGACCGTTAACCGAAATAAACCGTTTCAAAAAAACCACGTACCCGTATTGAAACCGGAACCGATATTAAAACCGTTACCCGTTATAATAGGAACCAAAAAAAACTGAACCATACCGAAACGCTAATGGTGGTATTGTTTCGGTTTCTTATTATTTATTCTTATGTAATTATGATAATTTCAAATATATATTTCAGAAAAAAGTCTTAAATTTTAAAAAAATTTTAAAATAATTTTTTTAAGATAAATAAGATATTGACAAAAATTGTCTTAAAACCGGTAAAACTTTTTTAACTTTTTTTACTTTTATTAATTACTTAAATTCAAAAACCAAACTGAAAAAGCTCTTATGATTTTTCTCTCCAGAATTTTTTTAAAAAACACTCATAAAACACTGTTCAAAGGTAGAAGACCCCCTTAAACAAAAATAAAAGTTTGTAATGGAACAATTAAAATTTTACGTATATTATCGGTTATCCGACTGGAACCCCTTACTTGGCACCCAATGACTTCCAAGCAGAGAATAATACCGGAACCATTACCCGAAATAAACCGTTTCAAGGTAAATACCAGTATCGAACCGAAACCGATATTAAACATTTTTTGAGAACCGAAAACCGTCAGCCGTTATAACAGGAACCGTAAAACCCGGAACCATACCGAAACGCTAATACCGGTTTTGTTTCGATTTCTTATTATTTATTCTTTTGTTGTTATGATAATTTCAAATATATATTTCAACTGGTAAAATAGCAATATATACACTGAGAAAAAAGTCGTATATTTAAAAAATGTGCCCTAAAGAAAAAACAAGTATCAAACTATTTTTTTAAGACCTATAAGATATTGACAAAAACCGGTAAAACTTTTCTTTGTAAATAAACTCTCTAAACAAATGTAAAGGATTTCTAAAACTTAGAAAAATCCTCCCTAAAATATAGAAATATAAGAAAAATGGTTTTCTTGACTTAAATCAAATTTCGCTCTAAAATTAGAAATTTAATTTCCAATTTTAAAAAAAGTTTTCTTTAAATATTTAGAAAAAGGTAATGTTAGTAAAGTCTCTGACCGATTTTATGTTTAGAATTGTTTTAGAGCGTTTTAAGAGCTGATAAACCCCTCTGATTATTTTACCAGCGTATTAAGGGCTAGTAGTTTGGGATCAAATCTATCCAAATCGCAAAAGGTCAGACTTAAGGACCGATTATTTCAAACCATAATTAAAAAATACTTTTCTGGTTTTTAGAAAGATTTCATATAAGTTTAGGTTCGATTTCACCTCTTCTAGAAAGCAGTGTCTGTCACAGAAACTTACAAACATTAGAAATTAAAGTTTATTTGACATTAATTCTATAAAATCCATTATTTGAAGGATATCAAAGAACAATTTTAGTTTTTGAATACAGAAAAAAAAATTATATCGGTCCGGTATACCATATTAAAAAATATTGGTACCGTATCGGAACCGAAATAAACTGAAAGCCGAAATAGAACCTTTAACCGAAACTCTCATTTCGATACGTACCGGAACCGATATTTATTTTGGGATATATCCATGCTTCCAATAAATCCCCACTTTAATCAATGATTCAAAGAACTTTCAACTTTCTCAATTTCCAACTACTTACTTGTAAAGTATATTTAGTGTATGCACCGAAATCCAATTTGCCAGACGTCCACCAAATGACATTTCCTGTGATTGGCCCTGAAACTGACCAGATATATAGGACGGTAGTAAAGGAGCACCCATACGCTCGTAATGCCAGGGCATCAGCGCACAACTGCTCATGCCTATAACCGGTGCTTGCAGTTGATAAGCCACACCCATTAGACAATCCGTATTGAAATGCTCCATCATTATAACATCATAGTAACCAGGTGGATGCTTTAGTATACGTGTCAAGGCCTCACCATTTAGGGTGAGATTACACGCATCTTTGCCCAAGTTATAGAGAAAAAAGAACTCCACAAGGGGAATCAGAAATGGAAAGGTAAGCTTTTGTTCGAATTTCTGCAAGTGGGAGATTATAAGTAAGTTTATGGTATTAACATAGTTTCCCCTTCATACATTACCTCGAAACCAATAGCATCACTTAGATTGACCACAGGCAGTAGATAATCCGTATAGCCAGGCACTGCCTGTTTGTCCGGAAATGGACTTACAACATCTACAGTATGTCCCGCCTCGGCCAGTCCACGCATAATGGGATGAAAAAATTTAAAATGACTCATGCCCGGATGTGGAAACATGCCCAAGATTTTCAAGGTGCTAACTCTTGTTGTAAGATACAACAACGTCAGTAGAATTACCCAACTTCTAGGGTGAAAGATCTGCATGTTTACTGTAAAAATTTTAAAATTATAAGATTAAGTTAATGCAATTGATCACAGTAGGGAAATTTGAACGATCTCTTTGTCCTCATAGATAAAAGAAAAAAATTATTTTTATATTTCGGGATATAGTTTTAGTATAGTTCGAACTTTTATATTTTCTATTTTCGTTTTAATAACACTTTTAGCTCAATGTGCGCTTTCAGCAGAGACACTTGATCACTGATCAGCTTAATAAAACTGCTCTTATTATTTAGCATACTTTTAGGGGGTTTTGTTTAGTTGACATTTGGGAAAACTCCATGTAAATATTATATTATTAAGTAGGCTACGTAAATTACCAAGAAATATATCATTGATCAGGGAGCAAGTTCTTCTGCTGAACACGCACAATCTCTTTAACTCTTAAAACAAGAATTTGCTTACTTAAATAAGAACAAAATATTCTATGTTGAAGTCGAATAAATAAAAAAGTCAAGGTTGTTCTAACACGGAACATGTTCTCGTGTTCCTTCCGTTGTTCAGTAACGAAAGTCAATATTATGTAGATGATAACCATATTTTGTTGTTTCTTTCAGATCACCCAGACGTGAGAATTCATGTACACCGTTTAGGCACCTAAAAACGGTCCTGCGCTTTAGAAGGGCCATGACGGCAGCATTTTTCACACAAGACCAACACCCCCCCCCCCCCCCCCCCCCCCCCCCACTTCTCCCCCCCCCCCTCCAAACCCCCCACCACCTCCCCCCCCCCTCCCCCCCCCCCACCCGCATTTTAATCATCACCATGATCCCAAATCTTAAACTATCGATATATATAATAAAGATGATCGGTTTAAATATATTTTAATGTACTAGTCACAATTTGTTAGGAAAAAAATCTCCCACAACCGGCATACCGCGCCCTTCCCGTTCTATCGCCTTAAAACTTTTTTTTATATATAATAAAGATGACGGTTTAAATTAATTTAATGTACTAGTCACAATTTGTTAGAAAAAAACCGGAATGTTTTCCCTTCCCCTTAAATCTATCGGTTAAAAGTCTATCATTGCTCCATAAGAAAAGAAATATAACTAGTTGAGAATTTTAGGAACAGAATTTTGATAAAATAATAATTTGCGTTTTTCATTGCATACTTTTATGGGGTTGGCATTGTAAGTCGTTGTAAGTCCCTGACCAAACGGAACCAAGGTAGTCTAGTATTATCAAAAAACTACTTGACACAGCTAATTCATGAATTTACTTCAACTGCCCCTATTCACCTTTCCTTATTAACAAAAACTTTATAAAGAACTTTATGAAGGAAACTTCGTTGTGTAAATGCCAACTAAGTCTATTTTGTACTCAATTCAAGCAATTTTGTAGTTGAATTTAGAACGCGTTTTTTTTTGAATTTTTCAAGAATGTTTGGTCTTATTTAAAAAAGATTAAGGGTCACTTTATGATTTTGTGTTTTTTTTAAGTGCATCCAAGAAATAAAATATACCTGAAATTTTAAGTATAAAACGGTATATTAAACTACGCTGAAAGGTTCCGTTTATAAAAGGCGTGATAAAGATTTTTATGATTTTCTTGTGCTATACTCTATTACGTAATATTTTTAGGTAATTTGAGAATTTTTGTCACATGAAATCATCGAACAGTATATTTTCTTAGCTTTAAAATACATTTGTTATTTAGTAGTTGGACTATTTTTTTCAATCAAAATATACAATTTTGAATACACATATTTAAAGAGAGAATATAACAAATTTGATTCCAATAGACCAGAATGTTGGCATAAACTCTAATTATTGAGATGTTCGCCCCAACTTTGGTTTATACCCAAGACGACCTACAGAGATTCGCTTGGTTTATACCACTATTTTAAATAGCTGCCTTATGAGGCCGGCCAACACCAACTTTTTTTACACGTATTTTTAGCTTATAATACGACTTACCAAATCTGGTTTGATTTGAACCACTATTTTATATAGCTGCCATAAAACCGATCTGGGCGACCTGCACCAACTTTGTTGTTTTTGAAGCTATTGAAAGACTATTTTATTTATAACCGATCTAACCGATTAGCATAAATTTTTATTTTGACTCGATTTTTTTCGAAAGGGGGCAAAAACGGGCAAATGAAATTAATTACACATTAATCTATATACTTTTGCGTAGTTGGAAATGGAGATAATTGATTGCGGAGTTTTCCAACACGGCACGACACGTTTACGATTGGAAAATTTCCTATCATGCACGGAAAAAACGTGCTTAGCACGAAACAAAATTTTTTGTTGCATAAGCAAACAGGTGCTTACATCTGTGCTTCTATTTTCATAAAAACCTTCTTAATGCATATTTTGCAGTCGTTTTGTGAATCAACTAATATTCATCAGCTTGCCGTTATTTTGTACTTAATAGTATTAGGATTAAGAAAACGGCAAATGAGCGCAGCTCACTTTATAATAGCAGCAGAGACACTTAATCACCAAATGTTCAACAAGGTTTAAAGGTTTAATTACACAAATATGACATTATGACAAAGACAGATGCTTGATTTTGTTTCGGACTCTATTTAATATGAGTTGCAACAAACTGAAGCAATGATACGAGAATTATGTCGCGACAACTTCAGCTGATTTTAAATCTTGGCGTCTAGTTGCTGTTTTTTCAACAATTTTTTTTTTTGATTTAGTTAAGTAAACTGATGGCGACAAAATGTGGTGCAATAAAATATACAATATATTATACTTATTTATGAATAACTAAAATAGATTAAATTTTGTTTTCGAATGAGCTATTTTCATATGCACTTAATACATATTTCAACGAATGCAAATCCACCGGTACCTTTAAAAAAAATTGTATTTCCGACAGATCTAAAAACGACCACAGACAACGAATCACGCGCCGCAACTAACTTAGGAAAGAGCAGAAAATGCTGCTGACGATGATGACAACAGCTGGCAAAGTTCGCGACAGGCACCAAAACTAGCAGCTCATTAAACTTATTAAACTATCAAACACTTGAGATTTCTCTTGCCATCGATGAAGAGCGTTGAAAAGAGAAGCAGTTTAGAAGGTGCGAAATATTTAAAGGGATAAACAAAAGGTGATTAAAAAAAGTAATTAAGACTGTGTAAGATTATAAACTACTATTCATATTTCACACATTAGATTAGATAATTTATTGTTCTCGTAAAGCAAATGAACATATATGATCAATATGTTATACAATTTCGCAATATAGTTTCTTAGCCATAATTATTATTTGGCTACCGCATTCGTGGCAAGAATTTTATCAGCTTGGCCATTTGGCACCTCAGTGTTAGGAAATTCTTTATTGTAAGTACTTATATATACCCTTGCAGAGGATTATTATAATTTGTCTGGCATGTAATGCTTAGAAGGAAGCGCCTTCTTACCTAAAAAAATGATTATATTCTCGTCATCATCATATGAGTACATCAAGATCAAGTCCCACTAAACATTATTACAAACTTTATAAATGTCACTTAAAGTTAATAATCTTTTTTGTATATTTTCCAAAATAGGTTTAACATACTTTTCTTGAAAATTTTGAAAAGTTTATTTTCTATATTAAAAGTCAATGCCGAAAAGTATGCAACAATTTTACTCTGCATAATTATTTGAGTAGATCTGATGTCTCTTTGGGCTGATATTTTTAAAGCCATTTTGTTATGTGCTTATACAGCAGAGTAATGCAACGAAATATTAAAAAAAAAATTGGTTTTTAGCCAGACTTTACTTAGTTCCAAAAGTCCCTTTGTTACACTACGCACCATGTTCCAGTTTATAGAAGAAGTGGTGGTGATTCTAGATGATTTTAGTGTGCTAAACATGAATCTGATTGGCAAAATGATCGATCACGTCAGGAATTTTTGATAAAACTGATCGACACCAAAAGGCCCATTTTAGATAACCCAACTTTTTTAGTGTATTTTGAAACGTTGAGTTCGAAAATGTACATTAAAAACGGTTCTATCCTTCTCCAGATATCGGCGCATATATGTTTTTTTGGCATTTATAAAAAGAAAGGCTTAGATAAACTGTTATAACATCCAAACCAATAACCCGTTTTACGTTGTCTATCCTTTAAATGTAAGATATAAAATGTTCCAATACCTTTTTTTCGTACATTATAATTTTATTGGACATAAAGTTACGTCTGTACAGTTGAAATTCCGTAAAATAAATTAAAGTTTTAGTAAAAAAAAAATAAACCTTTGCATTTTAAAGACGCTACCATTGACAACAAAAATGTTTTCTAACTAGAACTAGTTTTTGCTGATCGTTCCTATGACTGATACGCTATAGTCATCCGATTTTGCTAAATTTTCCAGAATAATGTGAGCGTAAAAAACTAATATATACTAAGATTGTTAGATGGAAAACAAAAAATTTTCCAAGTAAAAAACTACAGAATCATTTAAAAAGAAATTAGTATATATATAATAGATTGGTCAGTTCGAGAAACAAAAACAAGAAGGCAGCTAACTTGACTGTGCCGAAGTTTTAAAAAACTTCGAAAGTTCAAAACTGATTTAACGATAGAAAATATAGGATTTAAATATCAGAAATTTATAAATTTAAAATCATTGAGAATAACAAAATCTTTTACCCGACCATAAAATATAAATGTTAAATAAGATCAGTTTTCGGACCGACATCCTATGTGTCAGCTTTTTAAAAAAGTTTAGCCTTTGATTTACTGTTCCAGAATAATGTAGACGCCATAAAAACTTTTTCATATACCAAGAACTGAGTTTCGACACAGAAAAATAAACAAGTTTTTCTCACTAAGAAATAGTTTTGACCGACAAACGTTTTGGAAAATCGGTTATAGCATCTCACGATTTTCCAACAGGTATAAAGCACCTCATCTAAAATAAACTACGATTGTTACGAGAAAAACGGTTATACGGTTTGCGGACTAGTACACTTAACATTTTAGAAATCTTTTCTGATGTTTGGAACTTCAAAAATGACAGTCAATTATTGATTTATCGATTTTACAATTATTTAAAAAAAAATACGAAAATTACCAAAAAATTTGAAATTTTGTTAAAACGGGAATTTTTGGAAAATCGGTTATAGCATTCACGCTTTATAGCCAATATGTCCATGGAATGCACCACAATACATCAAATAGTCGTAGATATCGTTATATGAATAAAACAAATTATACAAATAATTTTGGATCACACCGAATTACCCATATAAAATTTTAAATTTTTTTTTTTGTTATAAAAATGATATTGCTTCTGCGGTAGTTAAGCTGTATAGACGTTATTATATATCCAATAAAATTATAATGTATGCAGAAAGTGTGGGGACATCTTATATCTTTCATTTGAATCATGGAAATCGTAAATCAGATTAATAGTTCAAATGTTATGACAGCTTATATGAACCTATATCTTTGAAAATTCGCCGATATATGGAGAACGTCATGATAGAAAAATTTGTCGACCAATGTAATTTTAGCCTTAAGTGGGCAAAAGTGTATTTTTTTGTTTTTAGCATTTTAAGGCATGTTTTGTGGGCAACCTATAGGTTTGTTTTGATTCCCTTTGATATTATCGCAAAGATATATTCTTTATCTTTAAAATATTTCTCACAAATTCTGATTTTTTTCAACTTTTTTCGCTTAACACAAATCTGTTTATGGAAAATCTCCATCAGGTTTTTAAGGTAATTTGAGCTTAAAGTAGCAAATAGTGCGTATTTTAAACATTATTTTTTGGGCATGTTCAGTATGACCTACTTTTTTTTTGCATCTTTTCTTTTTCTGGGCTGACAGAAATCCAAGCAAAATTATAAAACAACGTCATCTCCTAGGTGGGTATCAGTACAAAGTTTATTAAACATAGAAGTCGGGGTATACAAAATAAATAGTTACACTTTTGCCCCTCGGCCAGTGTCGTCTCTAGAGTAAAAAGTATCTTACATAAAAAAATCCAACATAGAAA
Source organism: Lordiphosa mommai (assembly GCA_018904225.1). Lineage (NCBI taxonomy): Eukaryota > Metazoa > Arthropoda > Insecta > Diptera > Drosophilidae > Lordiphosa > Lordiphosa mommai. The sequence continues at coordinate 283,776 of JAEIFT010000180.1, forward strand.
AAATATCACATACACTAAAACAATAACCAAAGTGAACACAATCCTTTTAGTCTCTTTTGGACTTCTTATCAAAGAAGTTTGAGCTGCAGCAACGTTGTATAAGTAAAATCCAACTGGCAATGATGACAACCAAGACAATGCCAACGGTCAGATAACAATCGAGCGAATAGTAAACAAATCTTGACATTTCTACAGCGCTGGGTTTTAATAAAGGAGCACCGCCGGTTTGGGCCACATGTTCCACCCACCAGAGGGCGGTATTTAGGGCCTGTTGCGGACGATGTTTGTACGAATGAGAGACTATCTTGGCGGCTTCGGCATATCTGTAAAATAAGAAAAAAACAGTTTAGCTTTGCAATTCATCATAAAACTTCGACCTACTCACTTAGGGTCCAAGGCCTTCTTCAGTGCTCGCATCACCGTATTTTCGCTTATATCCTCATAGTTGAGTATAAAACCCATGCCACGTTGCACCAATGCGGCAGCATTTAAAAACTGATCACCATACATGGGTGTGGCCACAACTGCAACACCACAATATGCCGCCTCCGAGGAGCCCATGAGACCAGCATGTGACATGAAAACCTTCACATTGGGATGACACAGTATATCGCGCTGGGGTAACCAAGACATAATATGCATATTTGGAGGTTTGTTGGGTAAAGTATCGTTCTCCCACTTCCAAATGACCTGTTGCTGAAGACGAGCCACAGCCCGTACTATGCCATCCCTTTTGACGGCGGACAGAGAGTTGGCTCGTATCATGGAGCCCCAACTGATGAGTATAACACCATGCTCCGCATTGTCCAATATACGTTGTAGCTCAGCGCTGAGAGGTTGAGACTTTTGTATATGTATGCCGCCTAGTTCAATGATATTGGGCGGCAGAGGTTTAGGTCCGCTCAGCGAATAGTGTTGATTGACGAAAAATAATGAGGTATTCTTGACCAGCTCACCCACTGAAGGCACGTTATGACCAAATTTATACTGTACCAGCGCATCTGCAGCGGGTATAGATAAGTACCTGGAAGAGGGACATCAAATTATGTATATTATCACCACCAAGATTATCATCCATTTATTTTCTATGAAGATGTTCTTTAAAACGAGAATCTGTACCTAGCGATTTCGCTAGGTAATAGTAGTTAGCTTTTTCGATAGATTACCTAAAAAATTTTTTAAATTTTTAAATTTTCTTTTCCTTAAAATAGTTAAACAATTACTATATTTTTAGACTCTTTTTAAATATGAAAAAAATTTTATATTAATTTTTTCCCTGTATTTTAGTATTATGCTTTATTTCCGTTCTTTGGGGTAGATTTTCTGAATTTGAAAATTGTATTTGTTATAGAGGTGAGCGCGTGATGTGAATTTGAACGAGCTACCGTGTGTCACGAAGTGATCGTGAGAAAGCACAGACTTTCTTGAGTGTGCATTCGTGATCCGTGCGTGATTCGTGCGTTTTAAAGTTATACATCGAGCATATAAGTCATGCAGTTGCCATAAAATAGTTCTTTCCTTTATATTTGATTAATAAAAGTATTCCTAAAACTAACTGACTGTTATGCTTATGATTTTGTGAATTTGCTGCTTAAAACCGCTCGCTACAAAAGGCGCAATGTGGCCATGAATTCCATTATGAAATAAAGGCCTCTCATCGCATTTCAATTGTTTGTTTGCTTGATCGCCACGCAATCAATCGATGGGGTAGTTTTTTGTGCAGCGCACTTACCAACCAAACACACCTTTATGCAAACGTTGTCTTTCTCACTCTAGCGCATTAAGCAAAAGCTACGAACTTACACATTTTAGTCAACGCATACAGTTGATATTGTTCCACAATGATGAAACCTGGGAGGAATACGAAAAACCTTGCTGTAGATTTCATGGCCACACTGATAAATATGCGAATAAAGTTATTTGGCATTTATCTGATCAACTGGTACGGCCACACTTAAATTAGAGGAAGGCAACATTTCCACGAACCAACAATTTCGTTTGCGTTTGTGAATGGAATTCAAAGTAATAAATAGGTGAAACGACGAAGAAAAAGAAGTGATATGTGAACAAAAATTTTTTTAAAAATTGTCGATTGTGGAAATCGCTGGCGAGACTCAAAATTATGCGTGTTGCATTTTATGCAAAGAAATGTTGCCATATCCGTGTTTGCGTGTCAAAGGTGGGTTTTTGCATTTAAGACCTGATTCCAAATGGCATACAAATTTATTTATTCACTATGCTTCATGTATGTAAATAAGACAGCTTTTAAAAAGCATTTAACTTTTAGAGATTTCCAAAAGTGTTTCTATTCACTTTATATATTGTAACGAAATAGATTTGTATGTCATTTGGAAAGAGGCATTTAACAGGAAGCAAGTGATAACGGACTTATACAAACACAGTTTTAAAGGATCACAATAAAAACGCGGATAATAATACTTCAATGCCAAAGATATGCGGCTTTTTTGTGTTACAGATATAAACATTACTAGATTAAACTTTGTTAAGTACATTTTTATCGTCTGTGGTCATTCGTGACCACTTAAATCGTGCATGAATCGTGCGTGATAACATTGTAAAAGTGCGTGAATCGTTTGTTAAGAAATTTTATTTCGTGAATCGTGCGTTACTTGAAGGAAATATTGCTCAAGCGCGCACCTCTATTTTGCTATTTATTTGCCCCGCAACGACATTTTTCAGCCTTGGTGATAGGTTTGCGGATATTGGAAAGTTATTTTGCAAAATTTATTTGGGTCTTTAAAACCAAATTTAATACAGATCGGCCCAAAAATATGGTTTACCCTTGAACCCAATACCGTCTACCATTTTTAGTCTTTGGAAGTGAATTTTCCCGAAATTAACAAAATTATCTGCTATTTCTCTGTATCATCTTAGGCTAGCGAATTTTCTGATGAACGGTAGTAAGAAATATCGTCACCTTGGTGAGAGGTTTTCCGATATAGGACAGTTATTTTACAAAATTTATTTGACTTCAAAACCCAAGTTTAATACATATCGGCCCAAAAATATGGTTTACCCTTGAACCCAATACCGCCCAGCATTTTCCGTCTTTGGAAGAGGATTTCCACGAAATAAGAAAATTATTTTTAAAAAGTTAAAACGGTAAAAATATTTTTTTGTTGTTTTTTTTTATCTGCTATTTCTCTGTATTATCTTTAGCTAGCGAATTTTCTGACGAACAGTAGTAAGAGATATCGTCACCTTGGTGAGAGGTTTTCGGATATTGGAGAGTTATTTTACAAAATTTATTTGGCTTCGAAAACCAAGTTTAATACATATCGGCCCAAAAATATGGTTTACCCTTGAACCCCACACCGCCCAGCATTTTCCGTCTTTGGAAGAAATTAGAAAATTAGAAATTAGAAAATTATTTGTAAAAAGTTAAAACAGGTAAAAAATCTTTTGTTGTTTTTTCTTTCTATTTTTCTCAGTATTTCTTTGTATTATTAGTGCATAATGGTTACTTCAAAAAAAAAATCAATATTATCTTTAGCTAGCGAATTTTCTGACGAACAGTAGTAAGAGATATCGTCAGTGTATTCAAGATTTCATTTACGACAACCGAGATAGCGCCCCAACAACTGGGTTATCTAAAAAAAGCACTACTCACTTGTACATCCAGTTAAGAGCATGAAAACTAAACCAATTGGCCAGACGTCCACCAAAATCCATGTCTTGCGATTGGGCCATAAATAAGGCGGGTATATAGGAAGGTATTATGGGTGCACCCATGCGTTCGTAGTGCCAGGGCATCATAACACAGCTGCTAACGGCTATCACGGGTGCTTGCAATTGGTAAGCCACTCCCATCATGCAATCCGAATTGAATTGTTCCATAATAATGACATCAAAATAGCCTGGTTTGCGTTTAAGAATCTGCTGCATGGCCTCCGAACGTAATGTATAATTGCAAGCACTTTTACCCCATTCGTGAAGGAGGAAGAATTCCATAAAATGATTGTAGGAAGTGCGTTTCTCAAATATCTGCGAAGAAGGGAAACCAAAAGTAAGGGAGAAATTCATAGTTTGATTTTTAATTAAAGCATGAAATTTCCATCCTGCACAATCGTGGCTTATGGCCGTGCAGATACGAAAATCATTTGTCAAAAGTGAAAACTGGTGAGTGCATTGTAAAATCAATCTTGTCTAGGAAATATAATTAATTGGATATATTTTTAAGTAGAAAATTTTCAAGACCATTAACAATACAAATTTAGTTCTAGTGAAAGTTAATCCATGACAGATCATCATTAGGTTTTGTGCTTAACGATATTTTTTTGTAACAAAAACAATTTTTATTGTTTACAATATATTGACAACCAGTTCACTTCACTCTCCCATTTAGATGCCCCACACTTACCGAGAGATCCACACTATTTGTGAGTTTATCCATACCGGATAGGGGGAAGTCTTTATAGCGTATAGCCTGATGCTTATTCGGAAAATGAGAGACCACACTGACCTCATGTCCCGCTTCCGCTAATCCACTCATTATGGGATGAAAAAAGTGAAAATGGCTAACGCCCGGATGAGGGAATAAGCCCAACACTTTAAGCTGTGGTCCAGCATGGATTTTGGTACCATTACTTAAAGCCAGCAGCAGCAGCACCAGCAGCAGGAAGTGATGTAGCCGCAACAACATCATCATTTTTCTAGTATAAAAAGAGCGATACAAGATTTCAAATACAAATCGAACTAAAACACTTGTTGCATTTCGTTTGCAGTAACCAAATTTGACCTTGAGTGCAATAGGTTTTTCGCGCATGACACGAATGCAAAAAACACAATACAAAAAATTATGTAAAGAATGCAAAAGGAAAGCAAAAGAAAACACAACAAAAAGCTAATGAAATGCAATTGCATCACAGACAAAACTTGTCACTTTTGGAGGTTTTTTTAATTGAGAACCGACTGGAACTGTACATGGGCACACACTATTCACTAGTAAGTAAGTTAATTCCAAACTGGGAGCTCAATTAATTTGTTGCTCCTCTTTCCTGTTGCACTGTTCTTTCCCACTTACTTGTTTGTTTGGCTATCGACAAGCGACTGAGCAACGCATTGCAAAGAAACCAAGTGGAAAGCTCGGTCGGTCAATGCACGAGGCTACAACGAAAATTATATTTGCTCTCCCCGAAAATTACAAAAAAAAAAAAATGCAATGTCAGTGATCGGGCATACATCTTTGTGTTGATATTTGTACGTTGTGTGTGTTTGCTGATGAAGACGAAATATCTTTTTTTGATTTTGTTTTGGTGATTTGCTCTCTTATACAGGAGAGCAACCGGTTGCAGTGCACGAGACTTAAACAAATTATAAAAGCAGGCAGATAACGAAACAGTTTAAGAAACGTGTATCTACTTCTTATCGGTCGTCGGCAAGGTGTCTGTGGTGCGTGGGTAGTCTCAAAAGTAGCTAAGACAATATGGTTAAAATATCTACATATTTACGATCGTAGATACATTATAAATTCAGTAAAGAACGTTTTTAGTGAGTTTCTGTTAAAAAAAGTTTTAATTTTCAAGAAATTAAATGCAAAAAAAAATTTTTTGAGACTTTTTTTTTAAATTTTTTTTTTTTGGTAATTAGAGTGAAGAGCTTAAAGAAAGAAAAAACGTAACCATTCATAAAATCACATGAATATGCTGTTCGTCTACCGCTGCAGGCTGATCTGTGACTGATCAAAACTGATCTTGTTATTTAGCATACTTTTGGGGGTCTTGTTAAATTGGTTTATGGAAAAGCTCCATATAAAGAACTTATCAAATACAAGAGTAAAAGTAAGTGAATTACAAAGAAATATATCATTGATCAGGTAGCAAGTTCTTCTGCTCTTCTGTCTTGAAAACACACAAAATTGTTTTAGATTTCTTTCCCAACTTGTGGTTCCGTTATAAAAAAAACATAGTTGCAAAATTTGTGGCTGATAAATGATGCTACATAAATAAACTTAAATAACCTTTTTTTTTAATTATATAAATTTGAATTCCGTTGCATAAAGTATATTCAAGATATTAATTTTGCACAGAAGTTTTTAACGCTTAGAAATATTCATTTCCGATCGCATAAACTATATATATTCTTCATCAGGACGACAAGCTGAGTTCATTTCCGTTTGTCAATCTGTCTGGTCCCTCAGTTTTAAAGCTAGAGTCTTTTTTTCTGCATGCAACTAATTTGTCGGATCGGGCCGGATCGGATGACTATATCTTATAGCTGCCATTAGATCGATCGGTTGGAAAACTTTTTTGTTATCCCTGATAACGTTCTTTATCTTAGGAATTATGAATGTGAAGTGCTTTCACGCAGTTCAGCAAAATTTGATCCAAATCGGATGACTATATCTTATAGCTACCATGGGAACGATCGTTTGAAATCTAGGTCAAGGTGAGAAAAACTTTTTTATATATCATGACAACGTTCTTTATCTCAGGAATCATGAATATTAAATACTTTTACAAAGTTCTGCAAAAGTTGGTCCAAATCGTATGACTATATCTTATAGCTGGCATGGTAACGATCGTTAGAAATCTAGGTCAAGGTGATAAAAACTTTTTTGTTATTTATGATAACATTCTTCATTTCAGGAAATATGATAAATTTATGCTTTTACATTTTTTAATTTAAGCAGTTGTAAAAAATTTGTTTAAGATCGGATGACTTTATTCTATAGCTGCCATAGGACCGATCGGTCGGAAAATGTATTTTACTGAGAAAGGTTTTGTTTTTTTTATGGTAGCGTGATCAAATTTTGATTCTCAATGATTTTGAATTTATAAATATCTGATATCTGTATCCTATATATATTTAATCGGTTAAATCATTAAAACTTTGCCCAGCTACTTAGCTTTTCCTTCTCGTTTTAAAATAATATAAATTATTTTAACATTTGGATGCAATTCAATACATTTTTTTTTAATTTAGGGAATCAGTCAGTGAAATCAAATCCAAAAAGTAACCAATTAACCACACAGAACAAAAGCTATTAATTATTTTTTTTGTAGCAGCATTCATCAGCCACCCTTAATATTGAATAAATATTTTATACATTTTTTTTAAACTAGAATTTATATTTATCAGGGACCGAAAATAACTGTTATGGGGTAAATTTTAAACTAAAAAAATCATTGGCTTGCAGAAAAATTTTTTGTTTTATCTATGGACTTTGGAAATATGTAATGAACCGTTATTTGTGATTTATATTTTTAAAAATCATTGGTAAACATTTTTTTATTTTTTATTTTAAAAATTATTTGTTAATATTTATTTTTGACTTATGAGTTTTATAATTGATTTTTTATAATAAAAATCCAAAATAATTTTTCGATTGATTTTTATATTTTTCTCTCATATTTTCATTCGATTATATCAGTCGTTGAAAGATTTCTAAATTACAACAAAAACTCTTTTGCAGAAATCCTTAAGATAAAATAGTGAGTATGTTTCAGCAACGTCATTCCGTTGACTTCTGGAAGGTAAACCTGAGTGATCAGCCACTCCTTCATAGGACGGTACAGTCTTCACGGAGTTTGTAGCTTCACACACCTTTCCATTACAATTGAGGGAATCAGAGAATAAGGGTCTTTCAGGATCGATAAACGAACTCAGTTCCTAAAGAAGCAATTGTAAAACATTTCTCGTAATTTTTTTAAAGGTTTCGTTTGAAGGGAGTTAAAATGTCCAAACCGATCCGGTTCTGCTGTTTTTTTGCCTTGTTGTTTACTAACATTCTTATTTGTTTTTATTTTGCTCCGGCTTAGATTCAGTTCGAACTTTTCAAATACTCAGTGACTCCGACATAATAAAGTCGCGAAATAGGAAAAAATATTCAAAATTAATTAGATCAAAGAAAAATCTCCTTTTTGATATGATATTTTTCCAATAATTAAGTTTGAATTGTAGACATCAAAATTGCTTTATTACAATGATTAACAATTTTTTTAACTCTGTGTTTAGCTTTCCTCTAAAATTACTGCTGCTTCATTTTGATATCCGCTGACACATTTCGACGTACACACAAGGCCCATCTGATAAGCTTAGTCAACTGCCACAGGCAGCTAAATAACAGTAAGACAATATATATACAACATAAGTAAACATCGATCGAATTGTAGATAAACCAATTCATATGTCTCGCCATACTCTGTGAGAGTGGTGCACCCTTGGTTGCGATAACATGCTCGATCCACCACATGGCTAGCTCCAGTGGAGCTTGTGGACGTTGTCTGAAGGCTTGCGTCGATAGTTTTACATTCTCAGCAAATCTATAAACATTTCAAGAGCTTATTAAGGGAAATGGCAATGTGAAACCTTCATTGGATCCACTTACTTCTGGTCAAGTATGGTGCGAAGTCCGTTTGTTATATGAGCCACATCGAAATCCTTAAAATCTAGAATAACACCAAAGCGTCGTTGAGCAACGGCGCCTGCATTAAGAAATTGATCGCCATAGAAAGGTGTCACCAGCATGGGTACACCACAATGAACTGCCTCTGTGGTACCCAGTAAACCACCATGCGTGATAAAGGCCTTTATTTGGGGGTTACACAGCAAATCGCGTTGAGGCAGCCAGTCAAAGATATGCAGATTACTGGGTTTGTCCTTCAAAGAAGTACTATTTGTCCAACGCATTACGAAGGTGTAATCATCCAGACTGGAAATACTGTCAAAAAGAGCGCGACGTTTGGCAAGGGGTAAGGTGGTTGAATTGATCATGGAACCCCAACTTATATAGATGACGCCCGCGTGGGCACGTTTGAGCAGGCTCTGGAGGTGCTAAAAGAAATGAATTGAGAATTTTTTTTTATTATTATACATAACAGATACTGGTCTGTGAATATATAAATGATTTCTTATACAATGGTCACTATTGCTCACGAGAGTTTTAACTAATTACATAAGAGTATTCATTAGACCTGCTAGAGCTTTAAGATCTAAACGGACCTGCGCAGTAATGCGAAGTTCATACAAAGAAAGATGTGGAAAGAGGAAGCAGAAGTATTGATTCCTTCACCCTTTACATTGTGCCCATACGGAACTGAGAAGTACTGTTGCTTGTCAAACTACTCTAAAGAAAAACTGTTCAGAGAATCTATTATGAGCTATTAATACATATATTTTTAATATCTGAGAATCATGAACTAAATGTTCAGCGCAAGTTCAACGGATTCAGTACTGGTTAAAAAATTGTTGACAAACAACCAAAGAGAAAAAATAAGACTTGTTTGTGTTATAATGTTGGAAAAGCAAATAAATTCATTAAAATTAATGAAGGAAAAGCAAATAAATGCATTAAAATGAATGGTTATGGTTTTGGCTGACGAGATGGACGACGACGAAATGGGTTCTGCAGCACCAAAGAGAAGGCGAAAGCGTAAAAGACGTTCCATTTGGAGTCGGAACTGGCTTTTGCATCGTGGTCTAGGCAGGGGCATACGAAAATTACGAAACTTTTAGGAATTTTAAATTCAAGAAATAATAATAACAAAAAATAATAAAATACGATTTAAAATTTACACGTTTGGCTGCCATATTATTTCCTGATACATTTTAATAAACTTAACTCGTTAACCACTATTGATCGTGGGGTTTTTTGATAATATATTTTAAATGATAAAATTTGTTATTTCTTCTGCAAAGTGGCAACGCCATCAAATTGACAGCTATGGCTCAGCACAGTAACTTTTATCAAAAAGAACCGCGGTTCAATTTCATTATATTTCTCTAAAGAATAGCTTTTGCGTATGCGGAAAACACGGTGGTTAGAGCGAGACGGACATTGCGACAAAATTTATATCAGAGAGCAAAACTAACAACGAACAGATGACTAATTTCTTTGTTAAATGGTGTCGACCGAGCAATCGTTGAGTCTATTATTCATGGTCTGTGCCAGAAGCCGATTGGTCTATGAAAGCTATACTATATATTTATCCGATTTTGAACAAATCCGTAAAAAAATTGTATTAAAGCAAATAATATTCACAATTAACAAGTATAAAAATGCTACCATTGAAAACAACAAGTTATTCTCTCTAAAAGTATTTTTTGGAGCGATCGTTTCTATGGCAGCTATATGATTTAGCCCTTCGATTTGGAGAAAACTTTCCAGAATTGTGTAGATTTATATAAAATTAATAAATACCAAGTTTGGAGATGGTACCATTGAAAACAAAAAAAGTTTTTTTTTACTAAAATAAGTTCTCGGACCGAAAAAATGGGGCGCTATATTTGATTTAAAAAAAATTGATTTCATCCAGACCTTCGGATTGAAGTTTCAAGTACGAAAGACTTGGAACAATCCCAGAACTCTTGTGTCAATCCGAAAAAGGCCTATGTTAAGTTCGGATCATACTTGAAAATGAAGTCCCTGATTTTTGGTATTGGTAAATTCGAACTCAGGGTCAATCCTTTTCTACTTGGTTTGAGAAATTCAGGGATTGACATTCTTCTGACATCCTTAAATATTTCATATAAATTGAAACACTTTCAAACAGTTGTAAACAGGGCTGCAAACCCAAATCATCTTTTCGGAGGTCCGGTTGGCGGGTTCGAACCAAAATGTACCAATTGTTGAGGTTTATAAATTTAAGTTTCAAGGTTTTTGTGCTAAGGTTTTGGTTCGAACGTAGGTTTTGGTTCGTCGTTTTATAGCAGAGTAAATAATTTGTTAAAAATTAAAAAAAAATAACCGATTTTCTGAATTGTTTGTTTACTAGAACATACGAATTCAATTATTTTCAATTTAATTTTTATAAGTATTTTTTCTTCGATCAATTGTTGGTCTATGCTACTTTTTTCATCAAAAAAATGCCCGCTTAACTAAGACTTGTAACTTTTTTTGAACCGAACCGAAAGTTTTGGTTCGGAACAGGTTCAGGTTTAGCTATTTTTCCACATGAGGTTCGGTTCACAGTAAAAGAAAAGTCGGAATTCCGGTTCAAACCGGTTGGGTTCCTGGTAGTAAAGCTGAATGCTTTTCAAATGCTTGCTTATTTATATGAAGTATTGTATCCAACGAAATTTTAATCTCATCTGAGTAAGTGGCCTTAAGGAATGATTTATATCAAAATATTTCGGATTTTTTTTTCTCTGTATGCTAGCTATATGATATAGTCATCCGATCCGGCCGGTTCCGATAAATGTATATTTTAGCATTGTTTGATCCAGATTGCTTTAAAATATAGGGAGGAGATTGCTAGAAGTACTTAGACAGACGGACAGACGTACAAGGCTGGATAGACTCGGCTTTTAATGCTGATCAAGAATAAATTAACTTTAAGGGGTCGGAAATGCTTTCTTCAATATATATTATACTGACATTTGTAATTTTTTTTTTGCCGTCTGCTTGTTGCAATCTCGCGTCAAATTGCATGCATTTTGTTTCTGTTATTCTTTCCGAAGCGACGTTATAGCGTGCGCGACAAGGTGGCGACAGTTGCATAAAAATACCTCTCGGTGGAATGAGAGCAGTTTAGAGCAAGAACTTGCCTTTGCCCGCCACTACTTTAAAATTTTGCACATTTGCACAAGCTCAATGTACTCTTTGTACAATTGGTACAGAGTATACAAATAGCAAGATCAACGTTTTATTTCAGGAATCAACATAAAAAATGCAATACTCACTTCTCTTAGTATTGAAAGTGTTAGAAAAATTGGTAAAATGATAAATCAATGCAAATATATGCAGATTAATTCACCTACCTCAGGCAGTGGTTTCGCTGGACCCACTTGCAATCCACCCACCTCCACCACATTGGGAGCATAGGGACGTGATCCAGTCAAGGCATGATGCTGATTAAGCAACATCAGACTTGTGTTCTTTACAATTTCATTGATCGGCGGCAGACCGAAACCAAATCGTTGACTAATTAAAGCATCTGTAGCCGGTTGGGTAATAAAACTGTAAAAAAAAACAAAACAAGAGATAAGTAAGGCATGATCGACGGGAGATTTGTATTGAGTAAAAACCCACTTGTATAGCAAATTCACAGTATGAAAATGGAAAAAGTTATTCAATCTATCTGTAAACTTCATCTCATCCGTGTAGGGCATAAAGTTCATGGGCATTATGGGATTAATAAACGGTGTGCCCATACGTTTGTAGTGCCAAGGCATAATGGCACAGCTACTTAAGGCAATTACAGGAGCATTAAGTAGATGAGCCACAGCAGCTAGGCAATCATTGGAAAAATGCTCAAGCAAGATCACATCATATCGTTGCGTCGACTCAAGAAGTTGCGAAATCAGAGGCGAATTCAAGGCCACTTGACAAGAACGCAGGCCCCAATCGTGCAGCATAAAGAAGGTGGGTATTTTGAAGGGTAAGCCCAAAGGTTTCCATTCCGATTCAAAGGCCTGTTTTCAAAGAAACTTGTTATAATTAGGAATACAATTTTGTAGAACCACAAACCCACCTGCAGATCCACTATATCCGTAAGCAAAGGCATACCCTCAAATACATAATCCGTATAGTTAGCCACCCGCTGCTTCAATGGAAAGTAACTATACATGCTGATGTTATGACCACGCTCAGCCAAGGCCAAGAACATGGGACGAAAGAAATCAAAGTGACTCTTGCCGGGATGTCCGAATAAACCAAGAATTTCAGCGGCTTCATTAGTAGCAGGACACTGACCCCATAAAAGCAGAGTAATCAACAGAAGTGGCAACATATTGCCGAAGCCACACAAAAGTTCAAAGTTAAAGTTTTTAACAAAAGACTGGCTTGACTGTATCTGCAAAGTGGCAAGCAACAAACTTAAACTGCACTTGTTAGTATGCAAAGATCGTGACCGGCATTTAAGCGGCCATTGTTTCTTAGCTGGGAGACCTTTTGCTTTAGCGTCGCGTTGAGAACGTTTAAAGGTGTCCGCCTCAAATTTATAATTACAGGGGTATGCAATTTATTGGGGGTATGTACAAACAGCTTCAATAACTTATATATTGAATGTAAATTTATGCAATTTTTAGATTGAGAACGCGAAAAAAAAACCACATTTAATCTAAATTTTTAATTGCTTTTAATTTTCCACGTATTTTATTGATTTTCTTTTTTTATTTAATTGATTAATTTCCTCAGGCTTTTCATCACTCATCACATATGCAACTTGTCAAAGCCACGATTCACACTCAACTGAAAAGTGCATAACCAAGTTGCACTCGCCACAAAGCCAAGTCAAGCAAACAGTTTTGCGAACTTCTACTAGATTGGTGGGAGACTGAGACAAAAGCCAGGTCTAAACGCTGCCCTGTTGCAGTTGAGGCATTTCTATTTGAGCTTACACTTAAAAAAAAATATTTTAAAATTTATATATAAATATTTATTGATTTTAAAATAAATATAATGTGTGTGCTTACAACCCAACACAATCTTAATTGCGGGAAGCTTTATTGTTTTGCTTTAATTTATGGAAAAGTAGAAGGGCAAGTTATGAAATGTAATTGGAAACTTAGAACAGTTAATCCATCAATTGCATTCTGTTTCGAAGCAGAAACAATGGGCGCGTTCAGCAGAAAAACTTGCTCCCCGGTCAATGATATATTTCGTGATAATTCACGTAGCCTACTTTTCCTCTTGTATTTAATAGGATATTTACATGAAGCTTTTCCAAATGTCAAGTATGCTTAATATTAAGAGCAGTTTTGTTAAGCTGATCAGTGATCAAATGTTTCTGCTGAACGCGCCCAATGTAAACTTGCAGAATCTGCAGCCGTTGCCAAACGTTGGGTCCCATCATAGCCAAGGCCAGTTACATGCTTGGGTCAACATTTAAGGACCAAACAAATCAGAAAACAAATAATCAGTTCTGTTCTCGTTTCCGAATTCGATTGATCGGAAATGGAAAAGGTTCTTCTTTCAAAGAAACGATAAGACCATTCGATTTATTTACTTTGCCGTCAAGACAGTCAAAGTTATTCGTCGAATAAGAGAATCGGTTTTTGAACACGGCAACATTTACCAATTCCGATTCCGCATAATTTGATCGAAGTCGGAAACGGGAACGGGTCTCTTTTTCTCATTTCTCTATTAAACTATGCATATCAAAAAAAAAAAAATAATTTCTAATTGGCATTGTGCCGTCATCCAAGTTATAATTAGATATACAATAAAAGTTTTTGTTTGTAGAAAATAGTGCTAAATAAACAACAATATTTGTACAATAAAACTGAGATCGACGCGTTCAAACAACGGGCAGACGGACGCTAGCGATTCTGCTATTGATGCTGATCAAGAACTAATTATAGGGTCGGAAATACTTTCTTCTTACTTTTAAATACTTTTGGAAAACTTTTCAATGATACAGGGTATAAAAACCCTATTCTTAACGAAATCATTCCATGTTCATGTACTTGTAGCACTATGATCTGCGTAGCACAATAAATAATACAACTGTCTATTCAAGATTTTTAAAGGTAATATAGGGAAAATGTGTGTTCCCTGATTTTAGGCCGCTTTTATAATATCCTTATAATAAGAGAAAAGACCATACTGCGGGTACCTTATTAAAAGTCTACATATACTTAAGTCAAAAGCAAATATGGAATGTCAGGGGCATTAATCGAAAATATTTATAAAAATTTTTCTAATTCAAAGATTAAATCTAAATTTAAAATGAAAAATATATCGGAAATCTGTTTTACAGTGATAATGCACGAGTGATTTCGATCGTATGATTTATTTATTTTTTTTATCTGCGTAATTTTCAACACGATGCCGAATTTTAGTAATCATGGAAATCGTACGACAATAATCACCTGCCTACTATGGAAAAATAAATTTTATAGAAACGGCATGATATATTTAAAGAAAAGATTTAAAAGCCAGAAAGAAAATGATTATATTTGATTATAACGATTGCGATGCCTACGATGCGACGATGACTACGATGCCGATTTGATAGCTAAGCTAATGATTAGTTTTTACTCATACTGGGCGATGCCTAACATGAACATTTTGACTTACCGGCCAAATGGTCTAGTCTGATATTGTATGATTTACGATTACAGCCACTTTGAAAAAACGATGCTAAGAAACCGCTGCTCTAAAAATAAAAATATTTGCATCCCTTCTATGTTTTAATATTAGAAAAATTGTATGTTAAAAATAAATTATATAATTTAATTTAAATTTGCAATAAATAATTTTTCTTGAAAATTTCAATAAAATAGATTTTTTTAATCGTGCTAATTTTGAATAGAAATCATCTAAAAACAGAATCAAAATTTTGTAGACCATTTCGTGGTAAAAGGAGTATTGAAAATTTCAAAATATTAGATTTCCTCCAATTTTTTATAAAATTTTATGTAAGGCCAATGGAGGCGACAAAATAACTGAAAATTTGTTTAATTTTTTTTGTGAAGAGAGGGAAGGGGGGGGGGTTTCATTAAAAAACAACAATTTTCCCTAGTAATTGATTTAATTAACTTTGCTCTTGTATGTATCGAATGTAGTTTAATCGGGTAGATATCGGATAGTTGAAAATCTTTTTATTTGATTTAGCTCGTTGTGTTGTCGAAAATGATTCTTACATTTTTTCAAGTGTATTAAAATCTTTTTTAAGTGTTTACTTGCTGCGCGTCATGGGCAATTTTGAAAATTGCTCAATCAAGTATATGGCTAAAGAAGAGTCAAGGGAGCGGTTAGGGCTGCGGTTGATTAATGTGCAATAATGCAAATATTGACAAACCGTCAACCAACTAGTTCATCAAATAAATTAAGAATAATAAATTGAGCAAATATTTGTGACAAATATGAAACAAAAATAAAACAATTTCAATTATTGTATAATTAAATAAATTCATTTGCCAAGCATTAAAAATTCACCTGCTTGAAATGCTACAAAAAACAGCCATAAATATTTTTTCGTAAATTTGCCACGCCTGTCAAACGCACACTTTTTCCGGCATACTTTTAGGCTGTCATCAAAAATTACACTGCAGCTCCAAGATTATTGTACTGGCTGTAGAAAATTCTCACTTAAATGACAAAAACTTTGAGTATTGCTTAATTAAAACTCACTTTTGATAATGTCGAATAATAACCATAATTTTTGAGATACTAATTTCAAAATGTTGCACCCCCCATATAAAATATCTTTCTCAATGGCAATTGCCACCCTCAACCCACACACCCACCCACCCATGCATTTGAGGGAAGTCGTAAAAATTTGAGGAAAATAATAAGCAAAAATTTTCACGTCTCGCTTAATTAGCGAGCAGCCGTTGATGCTGAGATTTGGTAACTTGGTAACTTTTGACTTGGTAAAACTGGACGCTGTCAACAGCTGCAATGGGTTTCCCAGGGCGGGGGCGGCATTCGTGTTAATATTTGCGGCACGTCATTAAATTGCGAGTTAATTGTGAAACATTTTCACAATAAGAAAAGTGAAATTGCCAGGCATTTTAAACGTTTAAGAAATAAGAAAATCGATAAGCATCGAGCATTGAAACATTTTTCCTGTACCCATTTATTTTAACGTCTCAATTTTCGATGCTTCCTACTAGTGCCATTTATTTCGAAGGCCATAAAATGGAATTTAAAATGATAGAAATCTCATTGAAAAATTGCAGATAAGCTTAAAAAGGGTTGTGCGTGTGTGGGCGGGGCATTGGCAAAAATTTTCCAGCCATTTACATTTAATAGAAGCGCATGAAAAGATAAGCGCCTGTGTGTGGCGTGGCGAGTGCGCGTGCGAATGTGTGAAATTTATAACAAATCAATAAAATGACAATAGGTGCAAAAACTTTATCGACGGTTTAAGCCAAATGGCAGGCGGGGGGGCGAACGGCGTTCCATTGTACCAAATCAAAATGAAAGTTTTCGATAAACAATTTTTCGCACGGAAGTGCAATTTGAACTGAATGCTTGTGCTCCTTCTCTTTGTGTGTGTGTGTGTGTCCGTCGATAAACGCGGAAATTATACAGAGAAAGTTTCTAATACATTTGTTACCGCCAATCAATCGTTTTGTCGTAGGTGTTACACATAGCATATGCGAGCAGAAGGGTTAATGGGGGTTTGGGTTCGGTTTTTTTTAGAGTGGGTAATGAAAGTTTAGCGTCAGATAGCAGACAAGTGTCTAGCTAAAAAGGGTGAAGACCTGGGGTAAAATATTTCACACTATAAGTTATGAGAAAGTTGGACCTGCTCCAAATTTCGAGTCGATTTTTGGGTATGGTGAACTCAAATGAATATGTTTGTCTTCTTCAATATGACAAAATTGCAAAAATCTTTTCCTTTTAAGCTTTCATCATAAGTTATTAAAACCAAATATGGTTAAAAGCAAACCTCCTAAAAATCGAGAGTATCCGATTTTTATCCGATCAGCTTCAAAAATATTTTAAAGCACTACATAACGAAATATTACCAACGGAATATTTAAATTTTGGAAAATCCGGAAAATTGACGGAAAATGGTTACGAAAATGCTTTTTCGGCTTCAAACAGATTCAAAATCATTGGGGCCATTCAGCAGATTATTTGGATTATCGTTTTGTGTTTTATGATTGCTGATTTCACATAGCATATTTTTAGGTGTCGAATTAAATTAGAAATAAAATTTTTCAACATTAAAATGTCAATTTCATACTACACCTAAAAATATACTATGTAGTATACGTAGTTTTTTGAAACTAATCAGTAATCAAGTGTCTGTGGTGAATGCGCCCATTTTTAATGGTCTACATAAAAATTCGAAAAATTTTCTATATTTTTATTTCATATTTCCAAAGCTACACATACAAAAATATGGAGTATTTGACATTCAAATTTTGGAAAATCTACTTCCAAAGTCGTAAAATGGTCGGAAAACTGTTGTATGAAACTCTTCTGATTTTCATCCGATGACCTCTAAACTACACAACAAAATATTAACAACGTGATTTTCACATTTTTTCTTCTTTTTTTCTCAATCCCATATGGGACATAGGGCATCGACCACACACCTCTTTTCCAACGGACTCTGTTGTTAGCCTTCCTTTGAGTTCTCCCCAGCTTTTCCCGATGCTTTCCGCTTCTCTACCGACTGTCCTTCTCCAAGTCTCTTTTGGTCTGCCTGGTGTAGCGGGTTCCATTCCATTGCCTTCCTTGAGATGTTGTTATTGCTTCACTTTATTCTGCGTATTTTTATGTCGACCCTCTCCATCCCTTCCCGTCTAAGTAGGTCAGAAGTTCGGATTCTCTCAGGCCAGAATATACAGAATGAATATGCGTCGCAGGCATCGATTAAGAAATGTCTTTTCGACACTATGGAAGCTGTAATTTTCCATGTTGACGAATCAAAGTCAAAAATTCCGTACTTAAACAGAGGAAATTCAAGTACACACGATCTTAAAAGCTGACTTAGTTCGGAATATCCAAATTTGACAACAAAATTCTCATTTCAACTTTGTGTTTTGATTATATAGTCCTTTGAACTTAAAATCAAATGCTTTCTATTACTACGTTTATGCACAATTAAAAATTTATGGTTTTTGCTCTTCCAAGTATGCTATGTTTTATTATTAAGGAATATATTTTTTTTAGAAGCCTTAACTCCCATTATTTTTGTATAATTTTCTCTGGTCCGACAATCTGAGTGAATGCACAATGTGATACGTTTCTACAATAACGACTTTACGCTTATGTTTTTAAAATAATCCATTTTGTTGCCCTCAAAGTATGCAAACTTTAATTTCGTAAATTATTATTTTTTGAATTTCAATATTTTTATTTTAAATTTAAAATCATTTTTATCTGGGTGTAGCTTGGAAATCGAATAAGGCACATTCAATAGTTTTCCGACCATTTTCCGACTTTGCAGGCGGATTTACCAACTTTGTTAATGTTTAAACGCACAACTCTATTACGATTAAAATGCATTCCTATAAAACTTATCTATAGCTTTAACACACAATGCCGCATATCTTTGGAAATAAATTGCAGCTGTTTTTATGGAACACTCTCCAAAACTCTTTAGGCCAGCTTTTTTATTATGAGACTTGATGATTGTATAAGTCCGATTTCACTTGCTTCTTTTTAAATGCACGAGTATCGCAAGAACACAACTGTACCACGTAGAAACGACCTTCCAATATTTCTGCATCACGAAATTTGGAGTCTCTTCAGCATATCCCCAATTGAGAATTTTTATACATCATGTCTTTTTCCTCGTCGTTTTTTACCACTTTAATAGTTTGATTTCCATTCATATGTATTCTTTTTACATATTTCAAATCAGATTCGTGGAATTGAAGTCTTCCTATAATTTAAGTGTGCCCGTACCATTTGATCAAATAAATGGAAAATAACTTTATGCACATAACTTTCTTGTAATTAAATCACATTTCTTTTTTTTTTTCCCCTTGCTGTTTTAATTTTAGTGTGGTGTAGTATGTAAAGCAGGAAGAGGGGGGATCTCTGACCCTATAAAGAATATATATTCATGATCAGTATGACGAGCTGAGTTCATTTCAGTCTGTCCGTCTGTTTCTATGCTATCTTCTCCCTCAGTTTTAAAGCTAACTTGACCAAACTTTGCAGAAAGTCTTTAAATACACATAGGCTGCATATTTGTCGGAACTAGTCGGATTGAATGCCTTTATCTAATATCCCTTCTATAAAAAAACTATCCGATAAAAACTTTAATTTTTTGTAAAAAGTTGTTTTTTTTTGTTTTCCAACATCACCCTTTTTATAGTTGCTAGTGAGAACATCTTTTTTGGCGTCTTTAAAATACAGCAAGGATATTTGAACATCGACGGAGCAAATTTTAGCTTTCTATGGAGAGACCTTAATTCATCATGGGTTGCATGGCCACATTGCGTCTTTTGTATGGAAAGCTTCCCAACCGAAGCTCAGCGGAAATTTTGTAGGTTTATAACTTTAAAACGAAACCTGATAATAACTGGGCTGTATCTTGTGGTTGTTTTTGTTTGACAAATGATTAAATTAAGATTTAATCAGATAAAGCATCAACATTAAAGCATTCAATTACCTTTTCATTCATTTAACTTGTAAATGCCATAACTTATCCTGCATAAAATTCAATAAAGATTACACGCACACACACACACATATCCATACCGAAGGCGTGAACATTGTTGCGTGCTGGCTGTCATCCTGTGCCCGCCCTTCTTCTGCCCTAAGAAGCTACCACTTACTGCAGGTGTCTTTAATTGACAGGGTAAACTATTTATTGCCACGTCACGTGATCTATAAACGTGACACCAACTGAAGACAGTTTCGCTGGATTGTGATTTAAGCGGCTTACAAGACTGAGACATTTGGAAGTTCAACTTCTTGTGCCCCAACCAGACCAGGTGTCGTCTCAATATCGATTAACAAACAAACTTGGAGCAACCATCTTGGCTGAGTGTGTGGAGTGGGTGGGGGCTTCTAGCTATTTCCGTGACAGTAATCAATTTATTTTTGGCAGTGCGCCGATTGCGTTTCCGTTTCAAGAACATGGACGAACCTGAACCTGTGCCCGGATCAACTTTTTGCCACGTTTCATTTCATTTTGGCATAGCGATTTCCGCAGAAATGTCGATAAATCATCAAGGCGAAATAGTGAATAAGGGAGAGATCTTTTCAGAATGTTGGCGTGATAGATAAGTTGACAGGCAGACTTGAAAGGGTTGTCTGTGTGGGCTTAATCAATCTTTTTTTTGGCAATTAATTAATTTGCACGTGACCCAAAATGAAAGAAGAAGAGAAGTATCTTTACTTGGCGGAGGTCAAGTGCTGGAATTGATGTTACGTTGATGATTTATGGTCAGTTACTTAATGCCAAGTCATTCCATGGTCGACATATTGCTGGCAACAACTAAATTAGACATCATACTTTACTTACACAGCTTATGAGGGGTTGGCAAAGAGGTCTTCGCTGTCGTCATGCTGTCATAATCATCACAAGACAGCATCAGCATCAGCATCCATCGCCCATTTGGCAACGCCCACATGTGCCGTTTCGGGACCTCCAACCCATCCGCCGCTTGGCATTTACTGATGTAATAACCATGTTTTCAGCTTGTAATGCGGCAGGGCAACAAACACCATTGCGGGGGTGAAAGTCAAGTTACAAGTCAGAGTGGGGTGGCGGATATAAGGGTGTGCTTACACTTTTGAATTGTTTTTGATGTTAAATGTGTGATAATTTAATGACTGTCGACGCCTGACGCATCGCTCAAAAAAGGACCCCGAACTGTGTCCTGTCCTTTGCCCAATCTTCACTTCAACCGTCGAGCGTTTAATTTAGTGGAATAATAAAAATGTTTTTGGGCATAAAAATCTGTGGCTGGAGATGATTTGTGCACTTTTGATGTAACAGATTGTCTTTTAATGGTTCCAATTCGAAATTGAGAAAAACAGAAGCTAACGAAGTGTGCAGGAAGTTATTAGTTGCATCATTGGACTATTTGGTGAGGGGGAGTTTTTGTATTGTGTGGGAAGCTGCTTTTGGGTTAGTCATTTAGTCTAGAAGTGTACCAGCTGGCTGATCTCTAGACAAAGCAGATGATGATATGGAAACCGGTTCAAATATTCTATTTCGTGCGCCATACATTTGCATACACGGCGTGTGATTAAAATGAAAATGCAAATTGTCTGGCTTAACAAAATTTAAATAGCAGATTTCCCCCATCCCAGTAATAACTGGAATTGTATCTAGTATTTTTAGATGAGAAATTGATTTCTGCGTATATTGCTTCGATTTCTTGAATTTACTTAATCAATTTGTTATATTTTTTGGTGCTGACTTATTAACGGCCTACAAAGCACTATATGTCATATAATCTTACAAATAACAGAGTAAAGTTGATGTTTATCTGACACATAGCAGGTATTTATAAGATGAAATAAATAATATTTAATGATAACAAATACTACCGTACATAAGAGGGCTGATATCTTTATGAATTTATAGATGAACCGGATCGAACGATCGTGTTTGGGTATCCGATTTTTCATAGTAAGTTAGAAATATTAAATATAATTTTGGATCCATACTTAAATTTGACAAAAGCAATAATTTTGCAGAGAACTGACCAATTTGTACGTATTTATTTAAGCAAAAGTGCAGCGTGGCAACAATCTTTTGCATGAAGTGTCCACTGCACACTTAAGAAATGTCAACTAAGTTGAGATCGCTTTGCGGAACCGCCTTACCTTAATTTGCAATGACATCAACATTTTCACTTCTATGCTGTATTAGAATAGCAGTGGGCCCGAAATGTGAGTCCATACAACAAGAACAAGAGAAAAAAATCAACCCTTATAAGCAGGGATTAATGCCGAAACGAATATCGGTTCCGGAACGTACCGAAATAATAATTTCGGTTAAAGGTTTTAATTCGGTTTTCAGATTATTTCGGCTTTCGGTTACGAAACGTTACCCAAATTTTTATTTCGGTATACCGGTAGGTACCGGAACAAGTAATATTCAAAAATTTCAGTAGGGGTTTCTACACAAAAACTCTATCAATGGCTATAAAAACCATTTTAAAAAGTCGATAAAAAGAGCCAGGTTCCCTAGGGGCAAATGACAACCCAGATCTTCATAGAATGGTTTTATCAGGTACTGGGTGCGATTTCTAAGAAGAAGCGCAGGGCAGACGCATAAATGGTGTTGGATGCTTTCTATCTTCTTCTTATTCATAAAGCTACGACAGACTATTTAAGCCCGTTATGACGCTATTCATAATTTGAACCCATATTATTTATAAGGTTACGGTCCAGTATAGCCTATAATATGCTAATAAAATGATTAAAGGGCTTTAAAAACCCTCTAAGGCAGTTGGATACATCAAATCTGCCTTAACTTTCCTTACATTATATTTTTCTAAATATTAAAACACATTTTTTTTTTAAATTGGAAATAATATTTCTTAATTTGATTGTGAGATCAAGTATCAAGTAAGGAAAGTGATCAAGTAAGGAAACTTAATTTTTAAAATTAAAAGTACCCTTTTCTAACATTTCTATATTTAAGGGAGAATTTTTGATAGACTTAGAAATCCTTTATTGCATTAGCGGATTTATATTTACAAAATAAAAGTTTTTTCGCTTTTAGAAATTTGTTCTATATCTTAAAAAAGAGTTTCATTCTGGTTTTTCTTTGAGGGCGAATTTATATAATGTATATTTGAAATAATCATAAATCAGTTAGATAAATAATTAGAAATCGAAACAGTACCGGTATTATCCTTTCGGTAGGGTTCCGGGTCTTTTGGTTCCTATTATAACAGTTAACGGTTTTCGCTTCTCAAACAAATTTAAATATCGGTTCCGGTTTCGATACCGGTACGTGGCTTGAAAAGGTTTATTTCGATTAACGGTTCCGGTTCCGGTTAGGTATTATTCCCTGCTTATAAGCTTGACTGGCCCACACTATAGCCACCAGGGGACGAGCGCACACACAGACGCGAGCCGAAGTCATGACTGAGTAAGTCGGGATTTACACCCTGATGCAAACTTCATGAAGTTTTCTTAATTTGATAACGCGCACTGCATGTGTTTGTTTTTAAAGCCGTTGTCTTGTGCGACAGAGTGGCGCCAGTTGCCAGTAGTTTTTTGATTCTGATGAAGTTACGACTGCTGGCGGTAGCTGTTTAAAAGGAGACACCCAAAACCATATCGATTTCAGAAATTAATTTTTATAATCAAGTTTAATTTTGGAAGAGGTCCGGTTTGCAGGTTTGAAGCAAAATTCACAAATGGTTAAGGTTCAAAAATTTAAGGATCAAGTTTTTTGTGCTTAGGTTCTGGTTCGAAACTTGGTTCGTCTCAAGTTTTACACAATTAGTTTTACACACATAGAACCGAACTGACGGAATTCCGGCTTCGCACCGGTTTAGTTAAAAACATTAAATACGTTCAACATTATCAAGTCATTTTATATTTATAATTTTTGACACTGATAATTGAAAAAATTTTGAATTTTGAAATTTCTGAATTTGTCCAATCATACAAAAATAATATCCGCATGTATTCCACAAAACAATAAGATAACTCAGTCGAATGAAATGCAAATGGAATTAAATAGCACCGACTCTTGTTTGTTAAGACCAATTTTGTTTACCTTTTACCTTATCCTATGTTTGGTCATCAAACTTTCATCTGATCTATTTAAAATAGGTTAGTATTTTTCCATTTGGGAATTTTACTTTTGCTTTTACCAGTTACTGTACGCAGCTGAAATCTTAGCTCAAGATAAGCCCAAGCAAAAAAAAAAAAGCAACGAATGAAGATTTATGCAAATCCAACCGGCCAAAGTTTAAGCTTTTGATATAGCGTTAATGTAGAAATATGGTACAGATGGAAAAAAACCGAAATTCAAATGTGCAAAATTCACGCAAACAAACACACACACACTCGCATATGTGTTTGTCATACACACTCACAAACATTTCCCTATGACAAAGTGAGGCAGACAGCCGCAAACAATGAAAAATGACTTCGACGACAACGAAGTCGGCAGCGGCGGCGGCTTCGGCTTAGTTGCCATTGCTCTGGGCTAATAATTTAATTTGGCAACAAAAAAATATACATACAGTACATGTACTTGTATGTGCGAGGGTTGTCCTTTATATTTCTAGCCTTGTAGTGAAATGTGCCCTCACGTTTATCAGCACCAAATTTAAAAGTTAGCTAAACCTCTATGAGCAAATGTCGATCCTAAGTTTTTGCACTTCATCTTAGTATTCTATGGCAGCTATAAGGAAGGAAAGGTAAATCAAACAGCTTAATATATATATTGTAAATTAAGAAAATATTTGTTGTTGGTCTTTGAAATTCAATCTGAAAAATCATTTATATTTCTGTACATTATTGAATTTTTAAATAATTTTTGTAAGGTTCTCAGCTGTTGCACCTCCTTAATTTCTTTGCTGGTTTGAGGCCTCTTTCCAGAAGACATACAAACTTATTTTGGCGAAATACTTCATATGAATAGAAACACTTTTAAAATGCTCTAAAAGCAGAATGCTTTTGAAAAGCATAAAGCTGAAAGAAATATGTATGCCATTTGAAATGAGGCCTTTATTCGTTAAAAGGTTCGCAACCATATACGTCATATTTTCCTTTCCGTTTCCCTCTTGCTGAACTACCGCTAAGTATTGCTTCACAAGGGGGAGATGGGATAAATGCGTCCAATTGAATTGCGTTTATGGATCTTTGCGGCCATGGTGCATTTGGCATTGCGAGCTTAGTAGAATGTCCATCAAGTCAGTGACTGTGACTGACCTCCCTATAACTAGGCAAAGCTAATTAAGGTGTGACACTAAGCGTGTGCGATGGTGTTGTGCGCAGGGAAGCATTTTTATACGTGTTCTTAGTGCTAATAAAGATCCCGAGATCGATTCCTGAACAATAGTAAAAATAAAACGTTTTCTTTTATTTCAGAAAAAAGAAATTAACCAATACATGTGGTGATACTTGGAGGGTACAGGGATGTCTGAATCCAACAGAATAAGTTGGTGGACAGCAGCATAACCATCGCTTGTGAGAATATCCATTTACATGTGTCTATTATAGAGGACGCGGAACGGCAATTTCCGGGATTCCCGCGGGTCCAGAAAAAATCTTCGGGACGGGTCGGGAAAACGTAGAATTGGGATCAAGACGGGACGTGACTGTTCGAGATAGACTAGGGTCGGGTTCAAGACCGAATCGAATTTTCTGTCCCGCGCCCATATCTAGTGTCTATTGGAACCCCCAGAACTGTTGATTGGCTTAGCTTAAACCACCATGCCATCTGACCGATCAGTCGGAAAATGGGTCTTCGTAAAAAATATTTTTTGTTTATCAAGATAGCCTACTTTAACTGAGGAATTATAAATATTATATGAGTCTTAAACAGATTTCCAAATTGTGTTCGGAATCGGGAGACTATAACCTAAAGCGAAAAATAAGTTTTAGTAAAATATTTTTGAATGGTAGCTTGCTCAAATTTATAAGTAAATAGTCAGATTCTTAATGATTCTGAATTTACATCAACATCCTATAAATAGTCTATCGGTAAAATAAAATGGAGCGAGCTTTAAATTCGGCACAGTTAAAGTTTTTTGATTTTTCTTGAAAGGAGCCCCAATAGTTTAAAGGTTCAAAAATATGCCCTGGCTGAACGTGTCCTTGACAAATTGCTTTGCATCTCTGTAACCATAGTGGAAAAGTTATTTTTCCAGGATTCCTAAAATCTCAAAATATGTAACTCAAAAATGATCAAAGTTTGAGGAAGCCTAGAAATTTCGTGTGGCTAATTAACCCAATTAAAGTAAACTTTTTTTATCATTAATATCCGGAAAATTTACAATTTCTTTTATATTACCTAGGTACATTTTATGACATTAAACTTGCACCTTACCTACATAAGAAAAATGTGGACATTTCCTATCACTGTTTGCAATCCAATTGATATGTTAACAAGCGTTGTTTTGACAGTTTCGGATACGCTCCAAGATAATAGCATTTATTTTACACGATACTAAAACTGGCTTGATTAGAAAAATTTAAGCAAATCTAAGTCAACATGTTGTAGACGTGGACTAGACAACACAAAGTTATACGTCATCCGCAAACATAAAAACAAATGGAAGGTCAAAGTGAAACCAGGTGACAACCTTGAGGCACACCGGAAGTGACGTCGATAAAGTAAATATCTTGCAGCTGTAATGGAAAACACGGAAGATTCAGTTTATAAATCAAGAGCACATGATTCATAAAGTCGAAGGCTTTGCTGAAATTTGTGCATATCACATTTTGATGCATCTTATAAAGGAATCTTTATCTTACTTACTTTTTTCTAACTTTTTCTTATCTTTTTATAACCAGAGTAAACTAAAGCATGCTGTGATATCAACGATCTGCAAAAGATATCATAGTTGGGACGAAATAATCTGCCTTAAAAGATTTTCTTTTATTGCCAATAGTCCAAGAAATCGTCATAAATCATTGGACGAAAGTTTTCTGCCAAGATAAATTTTATAAGTTCTGAGCAAGCGTATCCTGAAAAATTCCCAACTTTTCACAGCTTTAGAAATATAAAAGGCAACCCTCGTACGTTTTTGTATGTATGTACATATATTTGCAATAAATATTGCGGATATGTTTTTTTTTTTGCGCGGACACGTGACTACGATTTATGAGTAAAAACAGGCGGCACAATTAATTTTAAAATATTTAAAATTTTATTTCATCATCAAATAATGCTAGAGTCCTTCCTCCAACATTTTATTTTTTTTTTTAACAGAAATGCAGGGCATTGAACTGCTCACGATTATTGTTAACCATATTGTTGTATTTATAAACGGCGGCATTATGGGCGCTGCTCATACCACCACCACCTCCTCCTCCTCCTCCACCATTTACGGTAAGCCGAGTATTGCGCAGGAAACTATCGGCTGGACTGCTGGATATGGCATATTTGCCAGCCATGCTATCCATGCTACGCATTGGGCTCAAATGCTTGGCTGGTATGGCCTTGCTGGGTGTACGAGTTTGATGAACCATTTTTCGTTAAGAGAGATTTTTCAAAAGTCAAACGATGAGTTATTATATCAGTTTGCTTCAGGGCACACTGGATAGACGTGTGAGTACGGAGAATTCCAGACAATTGCCGCAGTTACTAGTGCGCGAGCCGCCCTTTTTGGAAGACAAATGCTTCGAGAGACTGCAAGGATATAAGAAAAACAAAAATCTATAAGTCTTAGTTTAAATTTAATGTAGCCTTGACTTACCTTATATTATTTAATAGCTTCGCTTTGGTGTCCGGTGTCTTCATTGACACATTTGTGGCTGCACGGATACAGAAATATTGGTAGAATTAATTTTTGGAAGATATGGCGTCTAAGGCTGTTGGATTTGGTTTGATTAGAAAGGTGAGTCGGTGTGGCCCTTTTATACTCAATCTAGTTAAGCACATCATGCACTGACCGCGTGTTGGCGAAACAAGTTTTGTCGCTTTGTTATGAAAACATGGCAAAAAAAAAAATCAACAACAAATTTTGAAAACCAGACGTGTGCCAAATACTGGCAGATGAGTTTGTTTACGCCAAAAATTTCAAAGATCAGTTTTTACGAGGGGGTTTCAAATAAATTGTGCGTCATTGAAATGTGTTGTTTCAAGGGAAATCAACGTCACGGCTCAGGAGAAATGGCAAACAGTTCAGGGACAAACAAAACATCTGAGTGTTCAAATTTCAGATACATTCCCAAAAAAATTCTGCTTAGCAACTATCCAAAAGTTTAATTTAACTTTGTATAATTGATTCAACCTGTCTGGCAGACAGAGCACGTTTTTTTAATTTCTTTTCAATTAGAAATTTATTTGTCTGGCACATTTGCATAATGCAATCGATGGGATTTTGGGCAGACATATGGCATATAACAATAAGATGCAAATTTTGACATTTCAAACAAAGATATAGACGCTCAAGGTAAAAAACAAATTTTGAAAAAATATTTTTTTTTTAATAGGATTTCAAAGAGGTGAATTATTATGAGAGGTTCTTAAACCCATTAAACTTGAAGTGTTAGATAAGAAAAAAAACCTTTGCTCTTCTAGAGATTAATACTTGACAGGAGGTATACGTAATCACTAATTCATAAAGCGCATTAGCTACCCACTTGATCCTGTCGGCTATGGTATAAAACAGCGGTGGGCATGAAATTTAAGTTCGCGGGCAGTCCAACAATAACAGAAAAAAAGTCTGTCTGATTGGATTGGGTTGGGCTGGCTGAGCCAAAAGGGCTACTGTCTGCTATGCTATAGTTTAGACATTAGGCTATGCAAAAAACTGGGCTCAAATCTTGGTGGGTATATGAAAGTTATTTATGTTGAAAGACTTCGGTCAAAGGTTGATAAGGCTCGATTGTAGACTACACATGGGTATTATAAAACCAAATTTAGTTATAGACTTTTTTGAAATTAAAATCCTTGATTAATTCTAAATACAGTGTCACGTATACATAATTTATCATTGCAAACACAGACGCTTCTCTGCGTCGGCGTTTTATCTATGTAGATAGAACATAGCTTGAAAAACATTTTTCTAGGAAGTATATGTTTTCTAGAAGGACGACACAGTATTAATCAGTTTTCTGTCTTAATTTTTTAACTTGCTTAATCTTTGAAATTATTTGTATTTAATTTCCATTTAAAAGGAATAACAGCCGGACCCATTGCTGTCAGAGAACCAATCAAAGAAATTGAGTCTTTCGTACTTCTTGTGTATGCCGTATTTGATAATTCACGGAAAGAAGGTTCATAAATATATGTTTTTAAATAGATATAGAGTTTTACTCAGCAGAAACTCCGATTTCCGATTCATGATTGCTAAAGAGACTCTACTGAATGGCATTAATTGCAGGGTTTAGGGGATTCTGTGGCTTAAGTTCTTTTTCTCAAAAAATATACTCACAATAATAAATTATATATAGTCGGTCACACTGAAAATATCAATATAAATGCATTCAAGATAGGTGAGCTGACTCAGCAATCGGTATTCTATCTCAGAAATTATACTTTTTGTTCGATATCTTTTTAGCAATCCTGATTGGCAAATTTACCTATCGAATTCCGTTATCACTGCATTCAGCAGACAAAATCGGCAATCATAAAACACACATCGATAATCGAAATTATCTGCTGAAATGCCACATTGTTTAACAACTAAAAAAAAACATTTACTAAGATTTGTTTGAAACCAACAGCTTTACTTCTGTTGTTTAAAAAAAAGTTAAGATATTTGCGCCTACTTTTAATTATGCACTAAGACAAAATACCAGATTCTTTATACTAATAAATCATCTATCAATTGAAATGATATAATGATAAATCGAATTACATATTGAGATTTTAGGCTTAGGTCTATTCATTGTACTAGGGACGTTTTCTCATGTTCACATTTAAAAAAATTTATGTTGCCTGCTTTTAGGCCACCATACAAATATCTATGATTGTTACTACGTTTATGCACAAATAAAAACTCATGATTTTTGCCCTTCAAAGTATGCTATGTTTATGAAAATAAATAATTAAGGAAAATAGAGCAAAACAGTGTTTTTTTTGGTGTAGCCCTATTTGTAAATGATTATATAAATGTGGAGTGTACTGTAAAAAACTGCATCACTGGTTTTGTTCTATCAGCTCTTGATTCCAAGATATGGCGGATAAACGTATTTCTAGTATTTTTTCCCACAGCAATTTCTTTTGGTCACAGAAGGCATCAGTTTCTGGAGCACTTAGCAATGTTTCTGTAAAAAATCAAAAGCGCAATATTCGTTTTGGCGAAAGTGTCTGAATTGGCCTGTGAAGTCAGACATTTCTCGATTTATGGCAATTTTTACAAAATAAATCATCTGCTTTAAGCAAGAGCGGTTGTTGGATTTATATTTGATCCATTAACCCATCATCTATTCTAATTATTAGTATTATCTTGAGGCAAATGGTCACTCAAAATTGTTTTCACTGATTTTTTTTATATCCAACAAGGTTTGTAAGGTCTTGGACTGTCAATCGGCGATTTGGGAATTTTGTTGAGGTGTTATGGTCGTCCTGGCAGTGCCTCGTCTTCAATGGTTTCTCGAACTCTTGTTTTCGATACGACTTGCTCACCGAAGGCCTTCTGCAACATTTTCAACGTTTTGTCAGCAGAAATTTCATTCCGCATACAAAATTTAATGAAACTGCGTAGTTGCATAGTTTTAGACATAAACTAATTCCCGGTATTTTTTGATTAAAAACTTTCTTGTTCCGTTCTTTGAAAACTTTTATTAAACAAATGGTTGTTTATGTTTATTTAAAGGTACAGTCACGCCATTGTCTTGTTGTAAAAGCATATTCCCTTCACAGCTTATCCTTAATCATAGCCAATTTTCTCATTATTTTCAGGGCCACATAAATGTCAAGTTTCAACTCAAGATCATATATCCATTAAGCAGCATAACGCAGATCGGTCCACTATATATAAACAACAAAATTAAAATACGATAAATTCGTAACAGGCTTTCAAGCTGTTTTCTTGGCTAAATTGGCTGATGCAATGCTGGGGAGACTTTTCATCAGACATCAGTTTATGCATAATATGGCTGATATAGTGGATGGCCAATATAAATATTCATTATATGTACTTGTACATTAATTGAACCATAGGGAGATGGGCAACAATGTCTTAGACAGATGTGACAAATGGCAGGTCAGTTAGGGAAAGTCCTCTATAGGGTAACAAAAAGAGATATCCATTTAGAATGTGAACGCGTTCTTCAGAGTGTTAGAATAGCCGGCCGGTTTAAATGTTATAAATGATGACGATGATAATAATTAAGAGACAGACATAGACTCTACGTGAGCGGGAGCATGTTTGTTGAGGCTTCGCTAACGGGGCCTTTGCGGGGGCCGTTGGTTGGCCTCAGATTAATAAGAGGGTATATCAGGATTCTTTGGAGTATGTAACAGGTATATAAAGTTACTTATTTTTTAGTTTCTTTTAAAGCTGAGTATGTTGTTCCCTTTTAAAAAGTACGACTAAGTAAAAAATACCCAGCAGCGAGACCAAAAAATTATAATTCATCTGCTTGAAAAAGTTTATATATAGGGTGGCTAATGAATGATGCTACATTAATAAACTTAAATAAGCCTTTTTTTAAATCGTTTTAAATATTTTAAAAGCTGGGTATTTTTACGCTATATTTTTTAAATTAAGTGAAATCAAAACAAAAAAGTAACCTACGTGTGCACAAAAAAGAAATCATGATTTTTGCCCTTCAAAGTATGCTATGTTTATGATATAAATAATTAAGGAAAATATTTATTTTTTAGTAGCCTTAACACTTATTATTTTTGCATACCATTGACTGGTCCGACAATCTGAGTGAATGCACAATGGGGATTATGTATGACTATAAATTATTATGTTCAAAAAATAATTTATGGAAAAAATTGCATACTTTGTGGGGCAAAACATCATTTTTTATAAGCATAAACGTAATAACCGATTAACAACACAGAAAAAAATGCGATTACTTTTTTTTTTGGTAGCAACATTGAACAGCCACCCTATTTATATACCTTTTAGGTATCGTCACATTTTGATGAGTGGCTGCTTTAGTTAGGATTATCTTTTCTCAACTTTTTGTTAAAAATTTCATGACAATCGTATGTATAGAAGTCGAGTTATCGTTTACAAAGTAAAGCTGTGTTTTTGGTAACGGTACAACCGACTTTTTCGGATTTGCCTCTTTTGGGTGCATCCATTCGGCACTTTGACGTTTAGTTTCAAGGTCGCATTGAAAACACCACGTTTTAACCCCATTCACCAATACGTTACAAGAAGATTTTGTTTTTCAAATGTTGTTATTCGGCGCAAATAGCAATAAAATATATTTTAGTTTTGCGTCTGGGTTTGTAAAGCAATGAAAAACGAAATGTTTGGCGATAATAAGTTGCTGAAAAAAATGTGTATGTACACTTAGAGAAACGATAATAGTACAAAGCTGCATTTTTTTCTCAGTGTATAATATTTCCCTTTTCTCTTTTGCTTATAGCGTGATGAATAATTTTGTTGCTGCGCCATTCCTTTCGATTTTTGAACTCACAAGAAACTGTACCAGATATCAACGTGTCGACCCTTGTACCACATTAGACTTGTTTGCAAATGTCTCGACTGCCAAACCAGTTGGCCAGTTGGTAACTCTAATTTGCATTGTCGTCAACGAACGGGTTCGCAACGCAGACCACCACTCAGACTAAAGCTGGGGGAACTTCCAGTGTGAGCCAGTCTGAGTCTGAGTTTGAGTCCAAGTCAGAGTATGAGCGGGGCTTTCTTCTGCTGCTGCTGGTGCAACTGGTGCTGGTTTAATTAGAATTGTGACGCAGTTCACCAGAGAGACAATCCACTTCGACTTGCCGTTGCATCGCTGGGGTATTTAAATCAGTTGCGGGCATCGTTAGACACTCAGTAGAAAGTTCACAGTCGAAGCGAGCACAGCCAGCTTTTAAACGATTCGAGAAGTTTCCGTTTTGCAATTTTTTCTTTCCCACTCCAATGTGCAACGTGCAAAATTTTTGTGTCAATGCCAAAAACTAGCAAACAAAAATTGCTCAAACAATTAAGGTAACTTTCGCATAAAAGTAACTGCCTATAAATTATGCCTTAACACCTTGTCAATTCCATTCCATTCCATTTTAGATTAGGCAAAAGTCTATCGTCCAAAAAAGGATCGCGTACTGGAAACTCGGCCAACAATAAGGAACTAAAAGTGCTCACCCTATTGCAGACTGTACCGTGAACTTTGCACTCACTCACCCCTTCAATTGGAAGCGCATAATTGGCAACTAGCAGGAAATTTTCTTATTAAATTCAAAGCAACAAAATGGTCTATGCTGAACGTACCGACAAGTGCCTGACAAGCACCAGGGATAGTCAACCGGGTCAGGACAAAACCAACTCCAGATCGAGCTCCATGCCAACGCATAAGCCCAGCCATAGCTCGGGCGCCTGGAGCAGTCAGGCGGGCAATGCCGAGAAATGGAAGTACAACAATATGGTCAAGGATAATCGTGACAAGTTCAATGGCATGCACTTCTCCTAAGCCAGCAATTTGGTCTGTGTGTGGAGTGATGTGGGGATAATGTGAAGGTTGATTGTGACTCAGCTAGATTAGTTTATTGTTGTTATTTCTTGGTATAAAGGGTTCGTTATAGATTTTTTAGTTATGTAAGCTTGTTATTGACATACTTATGTAAATATGTATGCTTATGTGATACAGATGAAAATTGGAGTAAAAAAACAAAATTTGGTATAAGATGCGCAAAAAAAAAAAACAAACAAATGTTTTTTTGTATTTTGGGGTGAAATTCGGTTAAGGGGAATTCGTAAACGAAAACAACTTCAAAACAAGCTTTTCTGAACAAAGAAACATGGTAAATTAGGGAATTACCAAAAACAGTTTGGGAAAACACTTGTGCTCATAATTCATTGGTTGAGCTAATTTGGATTAAAGATTCAGTAGAGTCCAGTGAGATTAGCTCCTATGAATGCAGAAGAAATATATTAATTAATTTGATAATATTAGATACCCAGATAACAATTCCTGGAGTATTTTTCAAATACTCAGTTTCATTATAGGTACTGTTTTAATTTAAACCTTGTACCATATAGCTCCTAACTCTGACTTCTTTAATAAATCGATAAATATTTATTGTTATTTGCCTTTATTAATTTTTCCTACTATTATACTTGCTTTTTGGGCATTGCATTTGTGAAAAGTAGTAAAGGTTACAGAAGAAAACATGAGCGACTCTTGATATTGCCATGCCCGTACGTCCGTGTGTATATTTTTCAATATTTTTAAAATGTCCCAGTTACAACGATAGCAACATCTTTACAGACTGAAAAAGCTTTCGATTTTTACTTTGGGTTTTTTGATATTAAATCAGGGCTGTAAACTCAATTTAAATATAAAAGAACCTATTTTTTTACCATCAAATTTTATTTACCGAATTTCTTTTACTTTTTGTTTACTTTAACGTACGATTTTTTTTTTATCTTAAGGCGAGAGAGATATAATTAGGTCGACCAAAAAATCTTTTTTTTTTGCTTAAAAAGTTGGTAAATTTTCTGGAGAATACAATGGTGAAAGTCATATATTGAAGTTAAAAGCCTTTCCTATTTTTTCGTAGTTTTACGAAGACGCTTTATAGAGAGAACGAGTACGAGAATACACTTTTCCATAAAGCAGTATTTTTGAAGTTGGCGTGAGGATAACTCAAAAAATAATCAACCGATTTGGCTGAAATTCTGAGGATTTTTATGGTCCCTCTTTGAGATAGAAGAAGATAGAAACAATTTTTTTTATTAATTAAGATTATGTTAATAAGGCTAAAAAATTGAATTTTTATAAAATTAAAATTTTTTTTTAAACTAAGCTGAACCAATAATCCGACTTACGTTTTCAATCCTTTAAATGAAAGATATAAGATGTACCCACACTTTCTAAATCAAGTCTGAAAACCGGTGATGAAGCGAACCCCTGAGAGCGGGTCCGGTTTTTTCAGATGGCCCGAACCGGACCATAAACCGATACTTATACATCTATGAACCCTCGTATCTGAACCCGAATCGAACAACTTTAAAAAAAAAAAACACACGGTTAGTTCACAATATTGATTAATATGGCCGATTTCTCATCTTCAAAATAGTTGCTATGTGTCAGATATACTTAGAATTTACTATGTTATTTGCTAGTTTATGATTCAAATAGTGTAAATATGGAAAATCAGCCCTTAATAAAAGTATTTAAAAATAGACTTGTTTCTTCTTCTAATTTTAATAAAAACTTTTACTGTTTATTTGTAGTTTATGTGACATATTGCTATTAGAATCGCCCTAAATAACTCTACGTCTGATTTTGAAGAAGACAAGTTTGTGAGAGAAATATAAAGCTATGCTAAATGTTAAATAAAGATTCCTTCGAACATTTATCAAGAAAACATTCATCCAATAATGTTATAAAATTTGGAAAAGATCTTAAAAACAAAGACTTTAAAAATATTCCGCTAACAATATGTACTACCTCTTCCAGCAACCGAGTTATCAATTGAAGAACATTTTCAAATTTCAATTTGTTATTTCGTATCTTAGAGCTAGTACAGATGAGCAGATAAAGGAATATTATTTTTTAAAATTATAAAAAAAGTAAAAAAAATATAATTTTTCTAAAAAAATTTTTTTTTGTTAAAGTGAATAGAGGATCGAACATACATAGATTCCTCAAGGGTTCAAACCCTGATCCGAACCAAATTCAATTTAGCCTTGTTCTTAATACATTCATATTTAATAGGGCATATCAATTTCATTTATATTTAAAAAATAACAAAGTCGTTATTTAAAATGAAAATTTTGCTTTAAAAAAAATTTAAATTGGTTTCTTGTTTGATTATTGGATATTTAAGATTGATTTCAAACATTTTGAGTATATGAATGAATATTCCAAAAACTATAGTATGAATGAAGAATGTTAAAAAAGTAGAGGAGAGCAGTCAGTGTACTTAATCACCACTATATAGTCATTATAGAAGAAAAATATTTTTTTTTTGGGGGGGGGGGTGCATATCTTTTACAAAAATAAGCTCAAGAAAAGAGCATGCCTTTTAATGATTTTATTAATTTTAATTTACAATCACATAAATCAATAGTTTCTAAAATTTAAAACGGATCGGTCTCATTGTCAGAGGCACCAGTTGTATTAATAATCCTGAAATTATGTGTATTAAAATCAACATTTGCCCTATGTGCTAAAAATAAAAGACACTTTTTAACAAATCTGAAACAAACATACATAAGTTGATTGCTTTAACTCTAATAATCTCTGATGTGGAGGAAATCATAAAGTCGGGAAACAGACTCGGTTGTTAATGCTGATCAAGAATATATATACTTTATAGGGTCGGAATTCTGACCTTCTGTCATTACACACAACTTCTTATTAGCATTTTTAACCATTTCAAGTCACTCTTAACTTAATTAATAACTAATGCTTCAAAGTACAATAAAATATTTATAACCCCAATCACAAACCAATTCAATTTAAAAGAAATTGTTTCAATTCAATTTAAATCCGCTTTGAATGCATTAAAAATTGTCTAAAAATTGTTTACATTTTCACTCCCTCACTTGTGATTACATTTTCAAATTTGCACATTGTGAGTCAAATCAATTTTGAATTACCGAGTTTGTCTGTTTGGCCTGATGTTTGGCAACTGCGTCACACCTTGCCTTGGTCTGCCAGCCATGTGGCAATGACATTGTCAGCAGCAAACCCACCAAACACCTTTGACAAATGTCAACGCCCGTAGATTATCATGTTCGAGTACATTCAAATATAATTCAAAAATCTGCGGCGGCGGCTGCTGCTGCTGCTGCTGGCGGAGACATCCGCGCCGAGAAATTGCCGACAATTGTTTTGCAAGCGGGCGCAACTCCTGTTCCCTTTTTTTTTTTTTTTGGCATTCCCGCACAAAAACATCTGTCGGATGTCGGAAGTTGTATCTGACGGCACGCCCCACCACTACTTCAGTGGGCAAGGCGGCAGCGGTGCGTCACTTATTCATTTGCAAGCTGCCAAAGATATTGTGTCTCGACAGAAGTTACGGATATTATTCATAATTTTCCACGTGCCATGTGACATATGTATATGCATAGGGGGAGGGGGCGGCGGTTGTTGTAAGGGTTGTCTGTCAACGGAAATCAGTTTCAGCAGATAGAGTTGACCATCTAGAACTATGGCCACGTGCTAAATAGAAAACATTTGTGGGTTTTCGGTGATAATGACGTGATAATTGCTTTTGCGCCTTGGCTTTGATTTGATCTCAAAACGTTATCCTGTTTGGGAATCCTTGCAAGTGACATATTCCGCATTTTATAGCAAAGTTCAAAGGACACCTGCTGCGGGGTTTTAATTGCAACGCACAGCCAAAAGTGACAAAGATGCCAACAACAAGAGTTAGAGACGACCGCCTGGCGCTTGGAAACAAAGTAATTACAAGGCCCAGGAAAAAAAACAAGTTGGAAGTCGGTCAAACACGACGGTGATATACCCTGTATGTGGATTATTAGTAAATTTTTAGTCAAGATAAGATAAGATTCTTTTTAATTTTATAATGCTTAACTCAAAAATCCAATTCAAACATTTTTTTATGGAATCGTTTTTTAGATAGAAGTTAAAGTTTTTTTTGTAGTTTTTGTTGGTAGGTAACCTTACATTTTAAGCCATATCTTGGGTAAGAAACTTTAGATGGATTTAAGCAAGGTATCAATTTAAGGGGTATACAATTTCCAATAATCTACTTAAAGATCATTTTCTAATCGGTTAGATAGTTTGAGTGCTACGAACAAAAATATTTGAAAAATTAATTTTTTCTCAAAAAAAAAATTTTAATTCTCAATCTAAAATCGACTTGCCTGTTTCTGCTTTTTAAATATTTATATGCTTTAAAGGGTCGTAGATCCGTTACTATTGCCTGAACTCAATATACCCTTCATATCTTCAATACAGGGTATTCCAATACAGAGAGAAAAGCTTCAATTAGATGGGAAGCATCGGCATCAAGTGTCGCACACTTTTGACAGCTACTGCCAGAAAGGAAGGAAGCCCAAAACGCCACAACATTTATAGAATATTATATATATATACGTATTTGTAGAGAAAGAGGAAAATTTTTCTATTAGCACCGTCAAGGAAATCGTTTTTGCCCTAATAGTCAACGCCACGTGCTTGGGTCCCTTGTTCAGTCGTGTGTCGCAGGATAACCGCAGCAGCATCACCCCCGCACAAAACAGGAATTCCTTTCAATATATCTATGCCCAGTGGCAAACAATACAATTGAAAAATTATAAAAATTCGCACTTCTAATCCCTGCCAAGCGTAAAGTCTATCGGCCAGCCAGTCTGCCGTAACGAAAACCGGACGTCGCTGTGGCAGAGATACACTTGTTCCCACTGCAGGACACGCGTCTGTTGGGAAAAAAGGCCCTTCGCCAGACATCATCAATATTGCAGAGAGCGTCGGCACATTGAGTCTGTCAAATAAGCGTGTCTAATGTGTATTAAGTGCACTTTTCCATCTACATGGGGGTTGGCCGGGAGGGCCATTACATAAGTTAGCCTAATCACGCTAATAGCCGCAATTCATGCAAATGTGAGAGACAGTAAAATATGCGTTGGAATAAGTCAAGTAGCAAGGTCAATGGGATGGGATATTGATGGATGTGCTGGGAAAAGATGATGAGTTTGAGAAAGGTTTTTGTAAGGGAAAGTGATGCTTACAGAAGTCTCAAGTTTCAGAATTTATGGGTCTTGGATTTTGTCGTACTGTGTTATAACAAACTATACCGAGTGATCAGTTTGAAGTTGTCCTTTCCTGCTTTTAAGACCTCTATCTTAACATATTAAGCCCTTAATTTATTTTAATTTTGTTCTATTCTTTGTAATTTTCCACCGTGATTATTGTCGCACGGTCGAGGCAGCGCCCATCGGTCAGTTGGGCGGGAGGTGGGCTGCTATTCGCGCGGAACAGGCTTCGGTTTGGTGTCGATTCGGCCACTTGAACGTACTGTGCATTGTACGTTAACGTCCAAACAAGAAAACAAACAATAAATATTCGATTTTGTTTCCGTTTTCGATCGAACTTTGCATTATAACGTGAAAGCAAATGACAATTTTTTTTAGACTCCGCAATGAAAAAAAGATTTTATTTTTTTTATTTTTATAAACCTAATTAGAAACGAATATTTTTCCATTTAAGAAGTGATAATCCGAAGGTGCAAGGTCGGGGCTATATGGTGGATGTGCCATCACTTTCAATTCTAGGGCTGCAAACCGGTTTTAAGAGGAATCAGTTCTTAACCGGAATATCGGCATTTCTTTTACTTGTAAAAAAATAGTTCAACCTGAACCTGTTCCGAAACAAAACTTTCGGTTCGGTTCAGCAAACTTTACA
Source organism: Lordiphosa mommai (assembly GCA_018904225.1). Classification (NCBI taxonomy): domain Eukaryota; kingdom Metazoa; phylum Arthropoda; class Insecta; order Diptera; family Drosophilidae; genus Lordiphosa; species Lordiphosa mommai. Next base: position 323,266 of record JAEIFT010000180.1, read on the forward strand.
ATTCTTAGTTAAACGGGCTTTTACAACCTTAAAATTGATTTCGTCTGGCTAAAAATGAAGAATAGAATAAAAATTACATGAAGGAGTTCTACCTATACATTTAAAATAAATTGAAATCCTATCTTCAAGAAAAAAAAAAATTCAGAAATTCGGAATATTTTTTTTTTAGGATTTTTAACAAATTTAAAAATTTAGTAAAACTTGGGACGAACCAAAACCAAATAACAAAAACCTGGGACCTCCATGTTTTATTTAAGGTGAATTACCTTTAAAACATGTGATACCCAAATATTAAAATATTTAGGTTTTCGATTTTTTATTTCGGTATACCGGTACGTACCGGTACAAGTTTAATTTTTTTTTTGAATATTAAAAACTTTAAATTATTTTTATATATTTCAAAAAAAAAATAGATATAATAGAACTAAAAAATTGTGTTATTAAAATTTATCATTTAAAAAACGTGACGAGCAATTTCGCTAAACGCTTCTGTCTACGCTTCCAGTGATATCCCTACACTCAGAAAGCAAAGTCTAGAATTAAGGAATTTTCTATTTTTATGTCGCCCAGAAAAACTTGACTTAGGGATATTTCTCATAAAGCTGACAAATATTTCTTAATAATGCTTCAAAATATTCCGCTCTTATATCTGCCGTATCTCCGTCGAAAATAGAGATCATTAGCGATTTGGATAGATTTGAACGCGTACTATAAGACTACGCTCCAATATAGCTCATAATACGCTGGCTGGTAAAATACTAAAAAGTGGTAAGTCTAAAAAACACAAAAATAGATTGAACCGTTAGATCTGCCTTTGCTTTCCTTACATTACATTTTTCGAAATATTAAAACAGAGCCGTTTAGCGCGAAATTTGATTAAAATCCAGAAACTTAATTTCTTCAATTTATGTTTACATTTTTCTAACATTTATATATTCAAGGGAGAATTTTTTTAAGACTAAGAAGTCCTTTACATTTAATTAATATTTACCAAAGAAAAGTTTTTCAGCTTTTTAGACAAATTTTTTTTCCATATCTTATATATCTTAAAAAGAACATATGATTCTGGATATTTTAAGGGTGAATTTCTAAAATGTAAGACTCTTTTCTGAGAGTTTATATTGCTATTTTACCAGTTGAAATAAATATTGGTAATAACATAAACAGTTAAATAACTAATAAGAAACCGATACAACACCAGTACTAGCGTTTCGGAATGGTTCGTTTTGTCGGTTCCTAACGGTTAAAGGTTTTCGGTTCTCAAAATTTGTTAATATCGGACCAGTTTCGATACCCGTACCTGGTTTAAACGGTTTATCGGTTACGGTGGCTACGGTATTATTCGTTGTTTCACATTTTTAACCCTTTAACACACTTGCCATTAAGTTGGCCTGTTACGATGCGCTTGCGTACTTATTCCTTGTCCATTACTCCTATTTGTGGGGTCTAATTAGTTCCAATTTTCTGAGTTCCTTTGTTGTATGAACCTTTAATGGGGCTAGGTCTATCCTGCGGCCTTAATGAATCCTGAGATTTGTCCTAGAGATATATCCAAGAGCTCGGGACTTGGGAGCTTGGGACGTCACATAATGAATTTATAATAACTAAATTTGCAAACTTCCAAGTGATTTCCTACCGAAAATTAAATTTTTTAAGGTTTGGGTATTCTCGAAACGATTAAACATTTTTTTAAAACAACACAAAAAAAATGGACCTGACTGAGTTGGAAATGGAATATCCTAAATAAATATTAATTGAGAATAATATTAAAAAATAAATTATTTTCCCAAATTGCAAGGGGGCAGTGGCAAAAATATTAAATTATCTTGATCTGTCTGCATATTTAAGGATTCCTTTTAACACATTTGGTGTCTCTAGCTTTAACCAACAGTAACAGGCAGACGGAAATGTCCACAGAGACAAAGTTTCTAGATTTAGTAGAGAATTGGATTGAAAATTTTGGCAGTATTTTCATTACATCATTGTAAATGCAGTCAATCAGGTATTGATGCTAAACATTTGCTTGAACCCACAAACAAAAATTTGTGGCATATGCAATTCCTATGAACCCACTCATTATGGGATTTAGCAGCTAGCCCAAACCTTATGAAATAGACTTGACAGCGAAACGCCTCTTGCCTGCCCTAAACTCAAACCAAACAAAAGTAAAAGTAGGCACGATGACGACTCAGGGCTATCACAATGAGTGAACCTCAACAAGGACTGCGACTTTATGCATCACATATCCATCCATTGCTTTGTTAACATACTCAGGGACTCTAGTAAAACTCACATCGCGTTCGCGTTGCTGTCGCTATTGTCGACATAAATGCACAATTTGCACATAAAAGCACGGGCGGGCGCACAAACAAACATACAAACATACATACATACGTATTCAATGTACTTCCGGTGGCAGGACCTACTACTCGTATACAGGAACGCAACGGGCTGATGGCAGTTCGAGTTCGAGTTTTCAAGGCCCTTTGACAGTGGCGGTGTTACCTCACGGATAATACACACTTAATTGCTCAAAATGATGCGATTGTGGAGCGATGCATATGCCCAAGTACACACACACATACTACATATATGTACATACTCTTAGCCCACCCATTGAACCACCCGAACGGGCGAATGGGAAGCTGGAAGCTTTTTGGCGCGCTGCCTGTGTTGAGAGGAGGCGGCTGTTGCTGCAACCACTGGGCAGAAGGAGTAACCCTTCGGTTTATGTATTTAAGCCACAACAAAAGACACTCAAAAGCATATCATTGGCGTTTTATGGTGAGCTTGCTGCATATAAACCATAATTGCATTTAAAGGTTTTTGTATTTGTGTATGAAAACATATAAAAACGATTCTCAGCAGGCAGTCAGTGAATAAGGTTGGGCCAGGGTGACATTTGGATATACTATATAGAGAAGATTCAATCGTAGTGAGGGTCATTATTTGAAGCAAATATTTTTTCCAGAAAGATCCAGAAGATCATTAAATTATAAGGTTCGGTTCTGAACTGGTTTGCACCGCCAAAAGTAACGATTGAACACTCCTGCTTTAAAGCTAAAATCTAGAAATCTTTTTTTGTCTTTTCTCCTCGTGAAAGTAATTGAAAAAAATAATTCTCAACATTTTTTTTAAGATTTTCTGATACATCCTTATACTCTTAATCCATATACCCCATCACTCTCTCGACCCACAAAAAAGCAACCGCATTTCTGCGTTTTACTCAAGTGCCCTCTTTATACCCAGTAAACCACTCCACTCAGACCGCTACACTCCCGTTTCCAGGGCATCGCATTGCCATTGTTTCAATTTTCTTGTTTTCATTTTGATGACCTCGCGATATTTTTACAAAAAAAAAAATCTATAAATACAAAAATTACCAGCAATGGTCTCATATTTTTATTGCATATTTTATATGAATTTGAATTTGATGCATTCATGACCCTTAGGCAGCCGCATTCGACGCCGTCCAATTGTCATTCATGACAGCTGTCGATCAGCTCGAGTAGAAATGGCGGCTGAAAAGTTGTATGTTTGTGCCCAGGAGGTGGTTGCTTTTGATTCCATTGGCAGCCGCCACTCAGTTTTCAATTTTTATTTTTATTTTTCATGTAATTGCCACCTTTTGTTTGGCCGCATGTTTGGCATATTTTGTAAATTATATTCCCAGTGTTTGATTTGGGCCTGTGCATACAATTATGGATGGTAAAGTTAATAATGTCTTTAGGTAATTTGATATGATATATCTAATGATATATGCAAATTGACAAATTGAGTATAGATGCACATAAGTTGAAGTTAATCGAATTTAATTCTTTCATTCATTTCCACATAAAATTAGACTGTTCCACGCATGAGACATGATTATCTAGTAGGCATTAATGCTGTATTGTTTTGAATGTCAAATGACAAGCTATTCACAATGAAAACAACACAACATAAGGGCCTACTAGATTGTCATATCTCATGGAAAACACCTTATATTTTCCACAATTTAAAAGGTAGGTTGTTTGGACCTTTTAACACTTTGCTGGTTCTACCAAATCTAGAATATTACACGCGTCTCTGGTCGCAGTATCAGATCGAGACAGTTCTTTAACCAGTTTCTGATCCTTGGTTTTCGTGGGCTAAACTGGGCTACCAGCAGGCATCTACCACTGTTCCAAAACCGACAACTTTGCACTTAAATCAAGTACAAACGTTTTCAATAGTACGCCAAGTACGAAAATACTTGATATAAGTACAAAATACTTGGTTCAAGTACCGAAATACTTTATTTTAGATCTTTTCGGGATACATACAGTACATAAGGTTTTTAAAAGCCTTATTCCAAGAACGAAATGGTCTTAAATTAATCACGATTCGTCCTTTTTTGTGCTTAGTTTAAGTACACCCAAAAACCAATCATACACAGAAAAAAAAGAAAGATCTATTTATACTGGATTTGGACATATCCTTTTTGGGGATGTTTAAATGCATATCCTTTTAAAATTTACACATCCTTTTGATATTTTGATATTTTTCAAATCCATTTTCACAGCCTTTGGATATTTTTCAGCTCCATTGGATGAAAAACTAAAATCAATTTAACATTTTTACATCTCAAAGGAATAAAAAAAAGAACAGTCCAAATAGATATGAAAAATATACAATGTATCATAAAAAAAAAATTTTTTTTTCTGTGTACTTAATATTTTTAGTTGAAAACGGTATAAATGCTATCCCGTTCGTTCCAGAACGTTTGAGTATACGAAATTCTTGATTTAAGTATTTCGTACTTAATTTAAGAATTTTGTTCTCATTTTACGAACATTTTGGGTAAATTTAAAACTTAAGACTGATTCGTACTTCGTATAAGTACAACCATGTACGAATTGTACTTGAATTTTTAAGTACATAACGGCCGTTTTTTTCGGAATGTAAGCTCTTGACTGGTGAAAGAGAATCCGAAATCCTTTCGAGAAGGAAAAAGAAAATTTTGAAATTTGGTAAAAGGTACTCGAATTTTTAATTACCGAGGTAAGGTAAAAGGTACAGGTATAAATACTATGGTACTCCCTAACACTGGCTATAAGCAAAACAAATAATTACGCTGGGCAGCACTTACACAATTTGTGTGGTTCCACACCTAAAATTGATCAGTTGTACACCAACTTTGGCTGGAACAAAGTATGTTACAGTTGGGCTTGACCGACATTCTTACTTGTTTGGCTTGAAAAAAATTTTGTACGCGTTTTCTAAAACATTTCGGTTCACTGTAAGTACGCAAAATACTTAAAGCCAGAATATTTGTTCATATTTGATTAATTTTAACGGTCGTTTTTTGATTTTTACTGAGATTTCGTTTAACTTTACAAGAACCTTAACCTCATGTCTCCTTTGGACTGTCACCAGCAAATGTGTCTGGCCATTACCACGCCCATTTCTCGCCCCTTCCTTCAACACAAATGTGCTCCAGCTTCAGTCATCAGTCGTTGGCCAATTTAAAATTCAATTTAATTTCAATTGATATTGGCAAATCTTTTACACTCTCATTTCGAATCTCTCGCACTTTTCAAAACGCAGCGGGGAGGGTACCATTAACAGTTGGTGAGAATTTCCACTCGGACTTTTCACTTTGTGGTTGGCAAATGGAAAGGTAACGGTAACAGAAAGTAAAAGCAATTACATAACAGATTTTATGTTGAAAAGCTGATAATTGAAATAGGGCTTCATGGCCAGACAGTTGAAGAAGCAAGCCGAATGGCGTTGGAAAAACAATAAATTATGCACAGGACAGAGAAGCTTGAACTCTCAAATAACCTGAGCAAACCATAACAACACCGATAACAAATCCCGGCCACAACCCCGAAAAGGTTACACTAATTGCCCGAAGGGCGGCAGCAGCAGCTTGGCATTTGTTTTCTTAGCGACGTCGTTGAGTCTACCACCCACCCACACCCCCTGGGCTACACGTTCCGGCAATCTCATAAATAAAAGCAAAATTTCATTAAGACAAATTATTGTCTATCAATATGTTGCCTCAATCCGAAACGGACTGGGCTGGGAATTCATGTATCAAATTTGAAGGATTTAGACATAAATGACTTGAGGGCTAGTCTAGCCTGTGACTGCTCATTTGTGTGTTGGTTGGTTGGTTGGGTTGTGACCCCCCTCCCTTCCCCCTTTCATGTATTTGTATGTTTACATAATAATATTTGCGGCTCATAATTGCATAAATTTTTAAAACGCAACGCATTGGTGGGTGATTCAACCCACTCGCATTGTTTCCTTTACTGGTTTTGGTTTTAGGTTAAATACGGTTGAAATTAAATTAAATATGCCCGCGGTTAAATGCGGTAGATGCAAGTCTCACACAAAAGGCCTAGGCTTTAAATTGAATTATACGAGTGAGTAGTAAGTCACGTGCTTAGAAAAAAAAGGGGTTGCTCACATCGCAGATACTTACGTACGAGTATCTCAGCTGCCACTTGACTTTTTTTTCTTGTGTCCCCCTAATTGTTATGAGCGCATAAATTAATAAGTATATTCCCTAACTATGCGGCTGTCACAGCGCTCATCGATTTCCTTTCAAATTCGACACACGCTCTCTACTTACCCTAGCAGGCGGTTGGATGCCATAAAATCAAAGAAAGTTGAGAGAAAGTCTTCAATGCGGCATTTGACGTTCCACAACAAATCGAGTGTGAAATTTGATAAGTGGCTGTGGCGTTGTCTAGAGAACTTGTACTCCTACCAGAGCTGGGAATCACCAACAGAACAGCAAACACGAACAACGACTATTTGAATTATGAATTACGCTTCAGTTTATGTTAGTTTTATGATGGCAATTTATATTGGAGTCATAAAACAAAACCGCCAGAAAAACTTTGATTCATGTTGGTTAAGTGGTTACAAAAAAAATTGTTTGCTGGGTTGTTTGAAAGTTGACTTATTTAAAGCAAGGACTAAGCAAGAACTAAAAATACTGTTTTCTATTTTTGATCTGTTTTCCTTGTCTGCGTTCTCATATGAGTTTCTCAAGTGAGTTTCTTGACAACCAAATGAAAACCCAGACCAGTGAAATAATCATTGACCGTAAATAAGGATTTTTTAATATTTTTTAACAAAAACAATTAAGAAAGTCGGTCAAGCCCGACTGTAATATACTCTGTACCTGTTAAAGTTTGTATATAACCGATAACTTTTAAGTGTGGTGCCACACAAACGGTGTAAGTGCTGCCCATCACGATTGCGGCCAGTGCTGCCCAGCAAAATTATTTGTTTTGCTTTCGTAGGTTGCCATATATATTTCTGGCCTAATAATGAAAACGGGAATATTTATGATCAAAAATGGTTTTATTGTTTTTCAAAGTATTCGCCAGCAAGATTTATACACTTTTGCATGCGCTCAAACCAATTGTCGAAGCACTTTTTCCACTCCCATTAAGACAACTCCAAATCATGGTTTTTGAACTCTTTAAACAGCATCTTCTGGCGACGAAAATCGTTGACCACGCATTTTTCCCTTGATGTGCGGGAATAAAAAGAAGTAATTGGGTGCCAAGTCAGGGCTGTACGGCGGATGACCCATCAATTCGACGTTTTGGGCGTTCAAAAAGGCGCTGGTATAAGCTGATGTGTAATGTGTCTTCTCTTGTTCGTTTTTCGAATTTCTCTGAAGACTTCAGGCAAACAAATTGTGGTGTACCACTCAGAATTGACCGTCCTACGTTGCTCAAGCGGAACAGTCGCCACATGACCAGTTGTACCGAAGAAACAGGCGACCATTTGCTTCGAAGTGCTTCTTCCACGAACGACTTTCATAAGCATAGATCCATGATTCGTCAACTGTGACGATCTTATAAACGTCTTTTGAAAAACCGCGATTATATTTTTTCCAAAATTTCTTTGCACCAATCCACACGAGCCTTTTTTTTGGAGCGATTGTCAAATTGTGCGGGATCCAACGAGAACAAACCTTTTTTTTGCCCAGGTGTTCATGCAATATCGAATGTATGCTGGTGGAAGAAATGCCCAAGGATGCCTCTATCTCAAGGTATGTCACATGACGATCTTGCATTATCAGTTCACGCACGGCATCAATGTTTTCTGGCACAACGACTGCTTTTGGACGACCTACACGACCTTCGGCTTCGAGCGAGCGTCGCCAGTGCTATAGGATGGTGCGTAATCGCCATACAAAGACTCTTGTCGTGATAATCCACGTCGAAAGTTGTGAAAAATGATTGCACGAAAATTTTCACGAGTTAATTCCATTTTTCTGCCGATGTAAGTTTTTGGTTAATCGTTAATCGATATCAAACGTGGTCACACATGAAAGAGTTGTATGGAGCTTATATCGATAAAAGTCCAAACTTTTTTTGGGAATAAGCCAAAATGGCTAGAAGTGACCTAGGCCAGAAATTTAAATAGTTCGAATCGGATCGAAAGTACTGATTGATACGATTCCAAAGAAAAGAATATACTCCATTATTAAAACCTTTGCGAATGGATCCCACTTATAGATGCAATTGTAGTAATAAAAGTCATGATTTTATAGGAATTAATAACATTAAGTAAAATTATCATTTTTGTACACTTGGACATGCTAGACTCATCTCAAATTGTCTGCGGCCAAGTGAGCAAAAAATTATACCAAATTATAACTAAATTATCAAATTAACACATATCGCTAACTCTTGTAAAACATTTATCACATGACTTTTATAATTATATTATTCATAATGCAATAACACAATTATAGATAACGGTAAGTAATAATTACCGTGCTTCTTGGAGCTGGACTAACACCCATCACATCTCTATATAATCAATCCGACTCACACTTTCCCCATCAATTACCCAGTTCCGTTCCGTATGTTCCCTTTCCAAAATCTGTAACAAATTTTGGTAAATTTGAAATGTAGCCAAGCAAAACCCTCAGAAAATAACAACCAATTGCCACATGTCTAAGTCTTTGCAAGGAAGGAACATAATTTCTTATCAGTTCATGGTGGGTTGGTTGGTGGGGGTAGAATCATTTAAATAACGGAGAAGCCAACTTCCGGACCACACAAAATGGCAGCACAAAGGAAGCGGCAAAAGGAAGCAGTGCAAAGTCCTGAAACAAATTATAACTCAATTTATACGCTTGTTTGCTCAGCCAACTCAAGCTCAAGTCCAAGTCAAAAGTCGAGTCAGTTGTAGGACGATGTAACGATAGCGACGAATGTCCTGGCAGACAAAGGACATGAACAGCAGCAGGCGAAAAGAAAATTCATTTTATGCTGCACAAACAGAACGACAAACTTCCTGCCTTCCTGGCTTCGTGTCCTGGCGGTGATTGTGCGCATTATACACAGTCTGCTCAGGTCTGGTCTGTTCTGGTCAGGGAGGGTGCTTGGGCGTTGGTGGTGGTGGAGAAGTTGGAGCTGTGGTGCAAAAAATTTATGATTTATGTTGTTTCCCAAGTCCAGTTCAAAAAAATTTCCCAAGCCATCTACCAGTATATCTCTCTGGCATATCCTGCGGAGTGTGCATGTGTGTGTGTGCGTGTGTGTGGTTTCCACAGATTACACACACACAATGTCGGATACGCCCACCACATGCTTGGCACATCAGTCCAACGACCGCCCCTAACGAGTTCCCAACTCCACAATGCGAAACCATTTAATTTGTTTCGGAGGTAATGTGCCATATGCTTCCAAGACTGACTGGGAGTAAACCTCAGATTGAGTGCTAAACATACCCGGGGTCTCCGTCCTGCTCCAAATTACAGCAAAGCTTAAGCTCACGCTCAACCAAAATTGACCTGAAGCCTTTGGCCATGCATCAGGAATTCATTATAATGCCCAGAGTCGAAGCATTTGCATATTTATATGAATAATGAAGGATAACCAGTGTGACCCAGGCATGTTCAGCATGCCCAGCACCACCGACAAACACTCAGAAAAACACACGATGGTCGGAATAAAATTATTTTTTCCTAAGTCCAAAAGCGACAAAATTTATCTTTTTTGTTCAGTTGTTCACTTAATGTTTTCTTTTTTGCTCAGTTGTTTTTTGTACTTACTTTTTATGTGATCAGAATTAATTCCTTAAATTTGTTAAGAAATTATAAACATTTTTGGGTCTTCCCATCTGTGCAAATAGAATTTAACCTGGAAGAGTATAAATTGAACAACTGAACAAAAAAGAACTTGGGAGTGAGAAACTAAACAACTGAACCAAAAAGAACAGGTAAGTGAGAAACTGATAAAAAAAAGTCAAGTGAACAACTGAGCAACAAAATATGTAAAGTGAAGAACTTAAACCATTTACTTACTTGTTCACTCACTAAAATTTGAGCAATAAATCTCATATCTTTCACAATATTGGAAAAAGCTTGCTCGGACCCTCTAGAGAATTTTTCTACACATCATTTTTTATCGATCCACCATACTTTATTTTGCGATCAGATGAAGGAGATTCGAATTATTACGATGGGCAGCACTGGCAGCATTCGCGATGGGCAGCACTTTTATACCATCATACTTAATTTTCCGATCAGATGAACGAGATTCGAGTTATAAAACAAATAATTAAGATGGGCAGCACTGGCCGCATTCGTGATGGGCAGCACTTTTATACCACCAGACTTTATTTTCCGATCAGATGAACGAGATTCGAGTTATAAAACAAATAATTAAGATGGGCAACACTTTCAGCACGATCAGGTGAACGAGATTCGAGTTATAAGCAAAACAAATGTTTGGATGGGAAGCACTGGCAGCATTAGTGATGGGCAGCACTTTTATAGTTTGTGTGTGAAAATTTATTATTTATAAACAAACTGTGACCGTTACAGAGTATATTATAGTCGAGCTTGACCCACTTTCTAAATTAATTGATTCAATACAGTGATAACCAGGCGAAACTAGTTTAAGAATTGTCTGGGATTAAACCAATAACATTTTGTAATTATTTTACGTATTTACATTTTATTTGAAGAAAAATATTGGGACTGATTGAAGATTTTTTAAACTTGAATTAAAAAGATCTTGGATATTTAGAATGAAATTTCTTGTTTTAAGAGTAAATCGAAATAATATTAAGATTATTCAGACTTAAAACAAAGTTCTAAAGTTTTTAAATAACTCTGACTCGCATTTTTAAGAAAATGGATGTAAAATTTCTCACTTCTTAAAAACAGTTAACTTAAATTTTTATTTATCCTTTGTTTTTAAGGATTAAGAAATAAAAATTCTTGAAATCAGAACTCTTAAAATAACTATCAATAGAATTGGTACTTGGTTTAAGAAATAATATATTTGAGAATCGAAATATCTTACTTAAATAAGAATTTGGTACTTGTATTTTATTTAAATTTTTTTCTGAGTGTAAGATCTAAGACCAATGACAGGTTAACTTTAGCCAGTGGTGCGGGGAGAGGGTGAGCTTTTCCATTTCTATAACCTTTGCATGCCAAGCGACTTTGTGGTCAGGCGAGTGTGCGAAACTGATACTCTAGGACACACACACACATATAAACACTCACTCGCTAGCTCGCACACTCCAAGACATTGGTCACGAAAAGCGGAAGTGCTGATAAGGAATTTCAATGTTTTTTTATTTCGTTGTCGTGTTTAATGTCTTTTTGTCGTGCTTAGTGTCTTTAGTGTTCTCTGTGTGTGTGTGTGTGTGTGCGTATATAATCTGTATACTACCGTACTTAGTAGCGATTTAGTTTAGCCGTAGCAAGTCAAGTGACTGGCCCTGAGAAAATGGGAATAATTATTTGAATACCATTCATCAAAATGGGTAGGAAAAGCATTTAGAAAATGTACGAAATTTAGGACATTCGTGCTTAGAAGAGTTGATTTATAACCTTTCTTAAATGTCCAGAACAAAGTGAACTTGGGACATTCCGTAGATGAAGGATACGGCCGAAAGAAAAATTCATTAAATTAAGTCAAGAAACCTTATTCCCGGGAGGAAGAGAAATTAATGCTAGAAAGTGCCTTTAGGGAGAACGAGCCGGATTGATGACGAAAGTGAGCACAGGAGCGGGTATTTTCAATGAGGAGCTAGCGACACAACTATCCTTCCTATCAATCAACATCTGTATTGAAACCCCAAATAACGTTTCATTTCTGGTCTACCACCAATCTCGTTTGGTTACCTGGCCACTAAGTCGTTCCAGTCAACGAGAGAGAGAGAGAGAGAGAACGACCACTGCAGGACTTTCTGAAAAAAGCAATACGGAGAAGCAGAACTAGGAAAGAATGAGTATGGGACATTGCATCTAACTACCTTATGTGCCGATCTCTCTGGCCCACATACACGTCTAAACAAGCTTCCCAAATCTAAAACGGGATTTACATGATGAAACAAACTTCATGAAGTTTTCTTCGTAAGCGAGAGATTTAAATGGGTTTTTTTTAGGTCTGCAAGAACTCCCCTAAATTTCTCGCCTACTAAGAAAACTTCATAAAGTCTGCTTCATCGTGTAAATCCCGACTTAGACTATAGCGAGAACAGAATTAGGATTACTAGGAGTCTTATCAGGATGTAGCTGTAGAAATGAAAAGAAAGATAGACAGCATCCAACACTTACTAAGCGACTATCGTTTACTTCTGAAGAAACGCACTCAATACCTGGGAAAATCATTTGTTAAAGATTTGGGTAGTGTGGAAAATCTGCCCCTGGGCGATCATGATCTTATTATCGACTGTTTAATATGTTTTAAACGAGATTATTAGTAGAACCGTACCGCCAACCTTAAATATGCTCCGGCATCAAGAGCCGAGTCTATATAGCCATGCCCGTCTGTCCGTATGATCTCAGAGATGGTTAGAGCTAGAGGTTTGAAGTGTATGGAACATATAATTCTTAAACGTGCCTCGTTTTCCGATCAGATGAACGATAGTAGAGTTGCCACCCCATCAATTTGAAAAACACCTCAAATATCCCACAATTTTAGAGTTAGGTTGTTCAAACCTTCCAGACATATATTCTACTCATCATTACTTATTGATCCCCCATACATAATATTCGAATCAGATGAACGATAGTGGAGTTGCCACCCACCCAATTTGAAAAAATCTCATATCTCCCACAAATTTAAAGATAGACTGTTTAAACCTTTCCCGCATATCTTTTAACCGTCATTACTTATCAATCCACCATACTCCGTTTTCAGATCAGATGAACGATATTCGAGTTATAAGCAAATCAAATAATTACGCTGGGCAGCACTGGCCGTAATCGTGATGGGCAGCACTTGCACAATTTGTCAGTTATAAACAGGTACAGAGTATATTACAGTCGGGCTTGACCGACTTTCTTACTTGTTTTTAGTTTGTTTAACATCGAGAATGAAAATTCTTGTAGTTTAATTAGTTTAGTTCAGTTAACTTAAAAGTATCCTTTCTGTATTTCGTCCACAAATTCGCCATTACCTTTCTTTCGTACCTTTTAAATAAAGCTGATGCTTCAAAGGACCAACTAAGAGGCTTTTTAATGTACTAGGTAAAAAGAATGTTGCCTTTTGCCAATTGTTTATAAATAAATTTTTAAGAATTTACCCAAGCATAAAAAAATAAATTTTTAATTAAGCCAATTTGCAGGACACCGACGCAGCAGAGTTAACCAACCGCTCAAATGGGGAACCAACTCGAGGTCTATATCAGTGAAGCAGAGTTGGAGGCAAAAGGCACTTAAAGCAGCCCCCTGGAATACGATTAAAATACGTGTACAATAAAATTATGCAGCACAATAAAATATTTTTTCTTTTCACATATATTTTGAGTTTATACATTTTTTTTTTGCGGCTGCTGCTTGAAATGGCAAAATGGCAGTTTACGCTGGTTTCACATTGCCTGGTTGCCTCACTTGCCACATTGAGTAGCATACTTCAGCATGTCTTTACATCTTTTTACGCTTGGATTATAGCTCAAAGTGCTGGCTCACAAAATGGCTGACTTTCGATATCATGGGAAAAACACATGTTGAAATTCTGATTTATGTTTTGGAATTCAATTATTTATGTTGTAGATAATGTCCAACATACGCAGGGTAAAGATTAGTTGGGACAAAAAGCAGAAGCCGACTTACTTTGCTGATGCAATCTTCAGTTCTCCGCTCACACATTGTTGGAGGCGTAAGTGCAAGTAAGTATCTTTCACTCCGTTTGTGGTTTCTTGGTGCTTGTTTGTATTTTTAGACATTTATCAGCAAAACCAAACAAAACAACAACTTAACATCTTAACTTTGTTTTGTCTGAGAGGACAGACCTCCCCTCCCGCCCTCATCATCTCTCCCTCTTGTGATGTATGTATCTGTTTTTATGCACCCGCATGGGTATTGTCTGAAAATCGATCTGAAGTCATGGGCAAAAGCGCACAGAGCAAAAATGCGCAAAAGTCACGTAGTCAGCGGAACAGACAAGCCCATAATATAACCATATAGACAACGATTTATGCGAATGCATATATAGAGCAGAAGGGCGATGGAAGCTGTGCAGGTAGAGTTCGATGAAATTGTGCAAAAAAAAAAAATAAACATAAAAGTGTTCAATAGCTAGCAAGTTGGATGAACGAAATGATCGCAAAAATCTAAACCCAGTGTTAGATAAGAATAATTGTTAATGGAAAAAAAGATAATGAGGCATAAGTGTACGCTTATAACTCCGCTAAAGTGTCACCCGGAATGTCAGATATTAGTTTAAGTGTACATTGTTGCACTTATACACGGAAAATTGTTGTCCGGATTGACCGACTTTCTTACTTGTCTTTCAATGTGAAGATCAAAATTAATCAATTTCTAATAAAAATCTCAACTAGGACCTACAAGGGTATAAAAACATTGGCTAGTACAGGGTATAACACACTTGTTCAACTGTCATTTAACGTTTAAATTACCTACTATTTCATAATACAATACAATTTAATAGGACACTGTTCTCTATATTATATGATCGGTAGAATTTTGTGAATGGGTTTTGTAGCATTTTAGCTTAACATTTGGTTTATTATTTTTAACCAGGGATTAATTCCGAAACGAACTTCGGTTACGGTACAGGTTCCGGTACATAGCGAAATTAGTATTTCGGTTAATGGTTCTATTTCGGTTTTCATTTCCGATATGGTACCCGGGTTTTTAATTCGTTCCGATACAAGAAATGATTTTTTTTATTAAGCAAATTGAATTGCTTTAAGGTATCTTTATTTTTATTTTTGTAATCAATACTGTGCGTTACGTACTAATTGGGGACTTAAAATATGCCGCATAAAAGAATTGGTTTTTCTAATACAAGATTACTTTTTCAAGATTACTTAAGTAATCTTGAGATACTTTTTATGTTATTTTCGGAAGAATAATTTCGATAATTGCTTCTTAAGAGTCGATTTCTCATCTACTATATATTTATAATATATAATTAAATTAAATCAAGAAATATGTTTTTTAACATTCAAATAGCGATTTTCCTATACTCGAAGAAGACAAATTTTAAGATATTTTTTAGGCCGAATTTCTTAAATGTACGATTTGTTTCCTGAGACAACGGTTTTAGGTTCTTAAAAAATTTTTTATATTGGTTCCAATACCGTGCCTTAAAACGGTTTATTTTGATAAACGGTTCCGGTTCAATTTACGGTATTATTCCCTGCTTTAAATGATACTTCGGAAAGTAATTGATGCATTCCATAAACAAACTTTCAGTGGTATCAAAGCTTTTTGAAAATCTGGAAGCAATTTTTTTTTACTCCAGACAATTTTGTTTTGTCTAAGAATTAAGTTGATGCGGTCATAAAATGAACCAAAAATAAAAACCATTTTAAGTTAATCATAAAGTTCATTCTACAGATCCTGGTGACACCATTAGAGAACGATATAGGCAGTGTTAGGGAGTACCTAGGTATTTGTACCTAGGTACATACCTAGATACATATTTGGTGTACCTTTTACCTTTCGTAGGTATTTAAAAATTCGATTACCTTACCAAGGTCCAAATTAAAATTTACCTTCTCAAAAGGTAAGGGATTAGGTACTTTTATTTGAAGAAGAACTATGGTCTCAGTAACACCAACAAAAATTTGAACCAAATTTGTACATTTTGTACAGAATGGCAAATTCTACGGGATTTTAGAGGAAAAAGTTACCTCTGTTCGTAAGATGTAAAGGTAAAGGTCAGGAACTCTTTCTGAACTAAATCAATCTGATCCTGCTTTATATGAAACTGCGAAGACCAAAGGCAGACTGTTCTCGTTTACGAATTCGATCAATCGGTATTGGTGAAGGGTCTTTTATTTTTAAGAATTTGGTTTATATATTTTACCATCAAGAGAGTTGGATAAAGATAAATGGGAACATTTACCAATTCCGGTTTCACATAATTTGATCAACAAATAAAATATACCTTCAAATAAATTCAAAATGCTAAAATTTTTAACTTTCTTGTTGGATTAAGGATAAAGCTTTCGAATTCCTTGTATGCGTCTTAGAATTTTCGATTTGATAACTAATTACAAAAGTACCTTTTTAGTATCTTTACCTTTACCTAGGTACTAAAAAATTCAGTTACCTTTTACCTTACCTAGGTATTGCTTTTGGCATTTACCTTGTACCTTACCTAGGTAAAAATAATGAGTACCTTTCCAATCACTGGATATAAGTCGGAAAATTTCCCAAGCTTAACTCCTTGTGGGGAAAACTCTAGAAAACTAGTTACCTTATGATTAAAATGAACTAAAATCTAGCAAGTCGATTCCGTTGCGTTCTACAATTTTTGTAGAAAGCTTCACTCTTGGATGTTCCTACTTTCAGAACGAATCGTTTTTTGAGCACACAAATTACCACTTAAAATTCAAAAACAAAAATAAAATTCTTAAATTAAGCAGACGAAATATTTTATTTAAAGATCATTTCGTTCTTAAGTAGAAATAAGCTTTTATTTTAGGTACAAATTGTTCTTAGCTAAAACAAATGAGAAGGACAAACAAAAAGAGAACTTACTTTCTCAACAAAATTGGAGCATTTCTTAGTTTGAGTAAAAACGGGACTACTAAGAGCACAACAGCATGGAGTACCCAAAGGGCCCGGATGCAGCCCTCGAAGGGCCAATCCGAGCTTCTTTAAATCTCTTGGCTCGAGTGTCTTTTAATTTTCGCTCAAGAGAAAGGGACCTACAGTTTAACACCAAATCCCAACGGCAACATTTTTGAGAAGCTAGGCTGCTATACTTCACAACTGGCGCCAATAGCTGATGAAGGTGACCTTATGTGTAACATTTTTTTAAGAAAACATATCATAATACCATGTTCCGCGGCGGGATCGAACCCACAACCTTCGGCACACAAGGTCACAAGTGGCAAAAGAGATTGGTTTAATTTTAGATCATAGAGGATAGATTTAGAATTTTATAGCCCCATTTTATATATGTTTGGTTTTTCATTAAGTATAACAGTTCTTTATGCAAGGATTATTCGTTCTTAAATTGAGCATATATAAGACTTGATTAAGCTTTAGACAGGATTATATTTGGCTTAAAAATTTCTCAAAACTATCCCAAAACCAACATGACATCAAAATTCGGAAATTTGGGACTAAATAAATCCTTTTGAATCTTGAAGAATTTCGTATTCAATTTAAGAAATTTCAGATTCATTGAAAGATTGATACTGAAAATTCTTGATTCAAGTACGGAATGTCATAATTTTTTACTAAGTAAACTGGGATTACTTTGGACACCGCTGGAAAACGATTTAAGCCAGAGAGTTTACTAACTAAGGGCCAAACTCTTGAAGACTTGGCAACTTTTCATTGATACAAGTCGGATGGTTGCCTAAGTCGTGCTCACTGCTAGTGAGAGGCAAGCACGGGGTACGAATTTTCTATTAATGTACAATTGAAATATAAAAAATTACAAAAAATTCTTGACTTTTACGTAAAATTGTTTGTGGTAATTAGGGGATTTCTTAGGACGGCGTAAAAAACCAGCAGTCAAAAGTTCACTTTCCTCTGGTTTTCTCCTACGCACGTTTCGGCAACTTTGTAGCCTTCTTCAAATAAAATTGTGTGGTTGATATTTACTATCGTGAAATAAAGTGATCATTGGATATGGTTGCTTCAACTTCATCTTCCAAATCCAAAAAGTGTGATTACCAAGCGCACATGACATTGATCTGTTGGCTTTTGTAGGTGGCCAGTCTTAACTTTAGGGGTAACTTCCAAATGGGCAATTAAAGTGTCACAATTTTGGGACATGCAATATTTCATGACGCAATGCCTAAGATTATGAATATAAATGCAAATTAGTTTTGGCCCATAGGCCTGTGGACGGAGGCCTTTTCCACCTGTCTGTTGTGGTCGGTGGTCAGCGGTCAGTGGTCAGTGGTGCGAGTGGGCAGAAGGGAGCGTGACAATCATTAAAAGTCAAACGCTCGACGACTACGACGACAACGTGCAACGTTGAACAATCACTGAAAATGACTAACGGTAACCACGATAGCTCACATCCGGACCAAAAGTCCTGGGCCAGGGACCTGGAAACTAAAGCTTTCGCGTCCCATGTTACGTTGAAAGAAAATTACGCTCTTATCTCGTTTCCTGTCGTGACACAATTTTCTATCATAGAAGCCACTCGAGTTTGTGTTGTGGCCAAAGCCAAAGACATAAAGTTATTATTGCTTTTACTATTTGGTGGCCCAGCCATGATAAATGTACCTCGCTCACGTTTCCAACGTCATAATTTAGTTGGACATTACATCATTTATATATTCATACATACATATATCTTGGCCTAGAAAATTTGTTGTTAGAAGTCAAAGAACTGAGTGTTGCATAATTAGATAGACCAAGCACATGCAAACGTGGGCGGGGGAAAGCCTCAGTGATTTTTCTAGATTAGCAGGACAAATGAAAATTTTCTATGAATATCATAAATAGTAATTAAGTAGACCAAGTCCTCAACTCTGACTCGGTCGGTGTCTTCCATGAGGGCCGCGTAATGAGCAAGCAAAAAAATGAAAATCGAAAATCTACTGTACGTGACAAATTGAAAAAAGCGCATCAGTGAAGCGAAGTTAACTAGTGAGACCTGTGTGGAATCAACCATAGAAAATGGACAGCAACGACGACAGTTTTTTTTTTTTTTTTTTTGATGACTTCAACAGCAACAACAATAACAAAGGCTACTGTGGCGACTGAATTTTACGAGGGCCAGTAAAAAAAAAAAAAAATAAACAGCGAACAACAAGCGATGTCCCAACGTACGTTGTCCATATGAAGTCAACGGAGGCAGTAACTGAGCAAAGCTCCCTCGCTCTGTTGTTTGTGTAGTAATACTATCTAGACACGTGAAATGAGTTATCAACAGAAAATTTGCAAGGTACAGTGGAGCTAAACATATTCGTATGATCAAAAGATGGCAAATTATTTTGATCAGAATTGAGAACCGGTTCGGATCGGGTTTTTCGGATTGCCCGAACCGTACAATACGAACGTTATACTTTTTTAAACCCTCGATCCTGAACCTGAATCACTTATTTAAGTTCGGTTCACAATATCAATTAATTATTCCAACGAAAGAAATTCCTATGTCCGAATTCTAATCTTCTAAATAGCTGCTATGTGTCAGAAAAACTTACAATTTACTTTGTTATTTGCAATTTTATGTGAGAAATAGTGGTTTCAAGAATATGTGAAATCACCTTCTAATGAATATATTTAGAAGACAAGTTTATAAGAGAAATATAAAGCAATGAACAAATATTTAGGATATTCACGACAACTTGCTTATTTGATAACCTATTGAAAAATAATATTTAATCTTCATCTGTCGTGAACACACTTTTGAGTAAATTTCTTGATTATTAAAACACAATAAATTAGAGCCAACTATATTGAAAAAATTTATGTTACGTAAATTTCAAATATACGAAAAGATAATGGCTTAAAATAATATGTGATTGTATTTTATGTAATTGCAATCGTTAAAAGGTTCTTAAAGAACAAAAAAAAAAAATTAATTATAGACCGACTTTACCGTAATTTGAACTCAGGTTTTGTTGACTTTCAGTCTCACACCTTAATCTCTACACTATTGCCACCAAGGTCGAAGTGCCAGCTTAGTGTGCTTTATAAAATAGTGGCGCTTTATCATCAAAATATGAAAATTCTGGCACCTAATGGGTACACTGTTTGAAGTGTTTACCAACACTGAAATTGAATTTTAACCAGGCAACCACATGACCCAGCTCTAGGCTGGTGATGTCAGCTTATTTTTCGGTAGTACATTTTGTTGTTGGAGATTTAATTTTTAAACAGGTTATCTATTAAGCAAGTTGTCGTGAATACCCTAATTATCTTCCAGCAAACCCAGATATCAATTGAAGAACTTATCAACACTAAAGCTTGTTATTTCTATCTAATCTTTAAGCTCCTTCTTCTTCTTTTTACAGCATCTAGCATCAAAGAGCTAGTAAAAAAAAACTAGATAAAAGGATATTATTTTTGAAAATACACATATGTTTTCAAAAGTATATATGTAAATTTCATTTTTGAATTAACTAACTATTGTTCTTGTTAAAGTGAGCCGAGGTTCGAACAAAAACCTGGGGATTAGGAACCATTCCGCGAATCAATCCCATAGATACCTCACGTGCTCGCAACCCCCAACTGAACCACATCCAAAATATGGGAGGTTTGCAGATTTGGTTTTATCAGTTAAAATGGGTAGTAGAATAACGGTATTATAATAATTTTTAACTTTCAACATTTTTATCTCAAGTTGAAATGCTAAATGAATTGTTAATAAAACTTCGTCTCGTGAATTATCTGTATATCTAATAAGTAATCGTTCTTATTTCAAAGCAAATGAATGATTTTAAAATTTTATTGTGGTATATACTTTAATCATTTCCAAAATCGTTAGTTAATAATCGATTTGAAAAGTTTACAAATTCCTACAGCTTTAAAAATTCATCTCTTTTCCATGTTGGACATTTGTCCCATATTTGTGAAGTATTTGTACTTAAATCAAGTATAAGCGAGGCCAATATAACGGGTAACGGGGTGGTCTTGTGTGGCTCAGTGAGTAGCGTGTGTCCCTCTTATGCGAGAGGTTGTGGGTTCGATGCCGCCTCGCAACATCTAATTAAAAGTTTTTTCTTTAAAAAATTAACACATAAGGGTACCTTTACCATACACTTGTGAAGTATGTAGCCATGAAAAAGCTTTTCCAAAAACTTTGCCGTTCGGATTTGGCGTTCTCTTGAGCTGATTATCAAAAATACACACTATCCTAGAGATCGAGAGAAGCTCGGCTTGGCCCTAAGAGGCTGTAACAGCCTGATTTACATTACAAAAATACTTAAGTCAAATTCAATAAATCAAAATACCCTTACCTAAACAGTTACAGTCTTGAAAGAATGAAGTAAAAGCGCTGCAGTCAAGTAACCCATCTACAAAATACGCTGTACCATTGATTATGAGTGTTTTCATCCATTTCCTTGCATACAAATAAATATATACACTGAAAAGATGGGGTCCTATATTCAAGTTTAAGAAAATTTAACTGATCTCAAAAAAGTACAAGTCGATCTTGATTGTACTTGAAACTAATACGAAGGTTTGGAACAGTCCTAGAATTCTTGTATCAATTTTACAAGAATCATTTAAAGTACGACAGATCCTATTTCAAAATCAATTTATTCTGCATCGAAATTAAAGTAATTACAAAACTCTAGTGTAAAATCTTAAGAACAAAATAGAACCAAGAGTGTGTTCGAAATTGTCTACAAAATTTTGCTATTCGAGTTGCAAGGAATGAGTACATTTTTGGGATAAACATCATACTCAAAACTTATTATATTATTTTTCAAGTGAAAATCAAGCTCACTCGAAATTAAGATAGGAACATCACTAAGAAAGATAGACCTTACTAAAAAAGAGGGAAATTCGATAAAGGCATAACTTCCGTGTTATTTCTACAGATCTTATTTTGATTTTTAGGATAGGTAGACAATAGAACCAAGTAAATATATGTTTAATGAGGTCCGAAACTTTTTTGTGGTTTTTTTGGGAATTTTTTGTTGTAAAATTTTTTAGATTGTGTCTTCAATGTCAGCTTAGTAATATGACAGCCTTTGGTTGGTTTTATTCAAATTCCATTTTTTTTTGATAATTGTTTGGATGGTGTACTTAGCTTTATGTCTTCCAGAAAACACAAAAGGCTTGAAATCTTTCGAAAGAGATTTCTGTAATACCGCGAATGGGGTTTGATGGGAATTCGGTTAAAAGAGATTTTCTCGAAATTTCTTTATGTCAAAAATCTTCCCCTCTTCATAAGCGATTTTATAGAATCAGTTTGAAATTGTTTGGAAAGATTCTAGTAGGAAAAACTTAAATGTTGAGGTAAATGCTTCTAAAAAAACATTGATGTTTCTTTGGAAATAAAAGATGAGAAAATATAACAAATTATTTTAAAATTATATGTACGTTATATATGTTATGAACCACTGTGCACTATGAACCTGAGCACCGTGAGTTGTAAGCTTAGAATATGCACACATGACTAAAACTGATTACCATGACGCAGATCAGAAAATATTTTTCTGTTGCTGTTATTTTGCAATGGACTTTAAGCCATATTTTGAAAGTGTCGCTGGTGAGTGTGCGCGGGGTGAGCAGCATTGTCCACTCACAGTCCAATTACCGCACAGATGAATGGATGCTGTGGTCAAGCATCTCCCTCTTCTGCCTGCTGCTGCTGCTGCTGCTGGTCTCTCTTCATGGCTCATAACTTTTTCAGTTAATGAAGACATAAAACGCAGCGTAGTGGCTGCTGCGGCAGCCGTGGGCCATAAACAAACAACAAGAAGGAAGGAAGGGAAGGAGCTCCTTGGTTTGTTTATTTTTTCAACTACAAGAAAGTTGCAGAAAGCAGGAAAAAAAAGAGATATGTATCTTGCTGAATGATAAAATGAGTTTGATGGGAGAGCGCTTCTCCCCCTCTCTGCTGGCCTTATGTATAACCGAAACGCCATTTTTGTTGCTGCTGTCGCTGCCTCGGCCGCAGTTGCTGGCGCTGACGCTGACGCTGCCAACTGTCGCTATCAGCTATCAGGACTAACGACAGTGGCGACATTTTGGCGCACATTACGTATACGCTGCGTTGGTCAAAGCGAAAGAGCAACAACACGGCCAGCAGCAGATAAAAGCGAGCGAGCGAGATGGCCATATTTGGAGAGATAGAGAGCGCAAAATGAGCAGCAGAGAGATATGATAACAGCAGCAGCAGCAGCAGCAAAACCAGCAGAAGCAGCGACACACTGGCGACGTTGACTATGCCACGCCTACGCGTTGTCTGGCCAGGAACCAATATGTAAACACTTTTGCGGTTAACCTCCAGCCAAGGACCTCTTCAGGCATTGTCCTTGGGTCTTATGTCTGATGTGGCCTCTTAACACACTTCATTAATCAAATGCCAAAAGGCAGCAAAAAGTGCAACAAGCCCAAAGAATTCAAAACAAAACACAAACACACACACACACACCAATTCTCTCTTTCTCCAGCAACAAAGCTCCACCCCAATTCTTTCAAAGCGCAGACGCATAAGAGAGTTGGAGAGAAAGAGAGAGAACAACAGAGAGCCAAACGCTGACTGTTGCTTTGGGGGGCATCCAATCCAACGATGACAAACGAATGACAGACACTCATCGTGTGTCGCTCGTTGGGGGGGAGAGAGATAATGACAAAGAGATAAGGAGACGACGGCGAAGCCGCAGCAGCAGCAGCAGCGATGGCGATGGCTACAGCCGCAGCAACAACAACAACTTCATCCAATGCCCGCCAGTCAAAAGCGTTCATTTTTCGCTTTTTGTGCGCGTGTGTGAGAGAGATGTGCCTGTGTATGGGTGCTGGGCAGATGTTGCTTTTGGTTGGGTTGTGGGTGGGGGGAGGTGGGGGACGACTGCATTTGACGATTACCTCATACTGGAAATTGCATCTCCCGCTGTACACTTTTATGTGTGTGTGTGAGCTTGTAATTTCCTGATAATTAAATGTGCGCTAAATTATTTCATTTAGCTCTGTTCCTCACTCGCTCACTGCTCGCTGTCTGCCCCGGCAGTGAAATTAATGAGAAAGTCGTAAGTCGGATAATGAAAATGCCTTCAGATTCCTTTTGCTATAATACTTTAAATATGGCTTATTTCTGTTTTTAGCTCTTAATTAAGGCAGGCAATTCCACAATTGAGGTCAATATGTGGGCGGGTGGGTAAATGTAAATATTTGTATAACAATTTTCAAATGAATGAAATTTAGTTAGGAATTGGGATTAAAGAGGGTTGGACGAGAGGATTTGAGATATGGTACCAGTAATAGACAATAAATTGATAACATTATAAAAATTAAATAAAACAATTTAAAATTTTAAAACTATTCTCCGAAAAAAAAGGCTGCCAGTGTTCAAGAACGAACGGGATAGAATTTATACTTCTTACTTCGTACTTGGTTGTACTTAAAGTAAGTACGAATCAGTCTTAAGTTTCAAATTAACCCAAAATGTTCTAAAAATGAGAACAAAATTCTTAAATCAAGAATATTTTGTGCTCAAAAGTTCTAAAACGAATGGAATAGATTTATACCGTTTTGTACTAATATATTAGGAATGATTCATTCTTGGGTGTACTTAAACTAATTACGAAACAATCTTATAAAAGCGAATCGGGATTTGTTATAGACCATTTCGTTCTAAGAATACAGTTAAAAACCCCTAGGAATAGCCCAAAATGTACTTAATGTATCCCGAAACGCCCTAAAATCAAGTATTTCGGTATTAAAAAATTTTTACTTGAAACAAGTATTTTCTACTTGTATTTTTGTACTTGGCGTAATATTAATACCGTTTGTACTTGATTTAAGTACAACGTTTTCTTTTTTTTTTCGGAGAGTAGTTCCTAATTTCCTTGACTACATAATATGTAGTGCATAAACATATGTACATTTCTGATTAACTATAACTTTATAAAGTTACTTATAAAAATCATGATTTTTGCCCCTCAAAGTATGCAAACTTTATTTTCTTCAATAATTATTTTTCGAACGAGATAATTTAAAGTCAGTTATGGCAGCATCTCACATAATCCACTTTGTTCATTCACTCAGATTGATGGACCGGTCAAATGTATTTATTTTACATAAAAAATATTTTCATTGAATATTTAAATTCATAAACATAGCATACTATGAAGGGCAAAAATCATGATTTTTTATTTGTGCATAAACGTAGTATCTGTCACAGAAACAGGGTTTTCACTTGTTTAACCTTGGCAATAGCGATAAACTCTATAAGGAAGAGTTACAATTTGTATCAAATTGAACACTATTCTAACTAACGATATTTGATAAAATTGATTTGAGAGGATGGAAGGATCAGTCAGAAAAAAAATGACGAAGTATAAGGAAAGCTCGTGTTATTATAAGAAAAAATCTGCTGTTGAGAAAGCATCTGAAGTGCAGAAACGTATCATCATAGAACAGGAGATGGATATTACTAAGTCATTCGCCATTTATTATGATATGGGGGTACTGTATCGTATTTTTATAATTCAGTGTATGGTCACTGCAAATTGAATAAAAAATTATTCTCAGAGAAGTTTAGCCTAGCACGGAATCCGTTTTTAAAAAAGAAAAAGAGCCCATCTTTTAGGAAGATTTTGCACCGTGTTATCGATGTATCTGTTTGTAATTTCATTATTTTATTGAATTATTGTTAAGTTCTTAGATAGTCCAGGTAACATCCTTACTGAATGTCAGGGCCTTTATTTAGCACTCATAATAGGAAACTATGGTTGAGTTAAGGGAAACTATTGAAAAATTATGCTTTCATTTTTAAATAATTCAATTTAATTTTTTCTTTCATTTGGTCAAAATTCTCAATAACCGTTAAACAAGTGTGATTAAAAGAAATATTAGACTGTGATATTGAAATTAGAAATTCTCGCGGGTCCCGAAAAAATCTAAGGAATCGGGACGGGATAGGAATAAATTTAAAATTTTGTGTTCGGAGTCGGGACGGGTCGGGATAGACTAGGGTCAGAATCGGGACGCAAATCAAAATTCATTGAGAGCCAAAAATAAAAATTACACGAATAGAATAACATTTGGGTAAAAACACCACACAAATTTAGAAAATATCAGTGTGTGCGGTTTTTTTTGTCGCTGGGGTGTACGCGACAAGCAGAGTTGATCGAGCTGCCGAAATTTTCGGGAAAACTTCAAAATCAAAATCAAAAACAGTCGGTCCTTTCAATGAACTCATTTGTGTGTTGGCTTCGAGGGCGCAGCGTGTCGGCAGTAGTATGTCCATTTTATATGCGGAACGGCGTTAGACGCATCCAAAGGAACCACAAAACTGGAACTGCCGAAATTGGTCATTAGCAGATAATTTGCCATTCTAGTCCATAATATTACCGATTAATGGGTGATGGCAACCAGAACCAGAGGAAGGAAAAGTACCCTAAGGAGTTTATGCTATGATTACAATTTTAATTTGATCAAATTCTAAAACTCGAAAAACCATATTCGAACCAAAACGTTAATAAAACCCCTACGAAAACCACTGAGCAGAACTAGTTCAAATTCACGAGAGTTTTATATATATATTTATTTATTTATTATTCAACGTTTCCAATCATAATCCAATTCACTTTCGTCATGCCTTGTTCTACAAATGTTGAATATTGAATGATATAGAATACGAAAAAAGTATTTTTAAATTTTACCCTATATGTAAAGTAGTCACCTTGAAAGGGGGCACACGGCTGTACTTAAGCTATTTATTCAACAACAAGATCAAGTGCATTCTATATTAAGAACAGAAAATGGACTTCACACCATACCAATGGAAGCCATCGTCTATTTTTCCCCCCAATCAATCCCTGTGTGGCGCCCAAATTACGTACAAAATTTTAGATAAACAATAATAAAAATTGTAATTATTAATAAGGCACATCGCATTTGGTATGGCCAAAAGCCATTCGAGCAATTATACGTTCCATAAAGCTGCCAAAACTGCAGCGCAGCAGCAACAACAACAACTACAAAGAGTTGGACCGAAACTCTTTGCATATTTTACGACATGGAAAAAAAAACAAATGTTTTTCACTCGGCTGACTTACTTTTATTATGAGTTTTTCTCTCGTAATAAAGAAAAAATGCGAGCAATGCGCTGGAATTGGAACGCAGCAGCAAAAGCCAAAAAGGGAAAACGAAAAGAAGAACACAAAATCGAATGCAGACTGCCTGAAGGCAGGCACAGGTGGGTGGAACTGCCACTGGATGTGGATATTCTGGCTTGAATAATTAATGCAAGCAAAATATTGATTGCTTGTACTTGAAAAGAGTTCCAGACGTCGTCAGTCGGGGCTTGCCTGTGACAAACGACTGACACGCGGCCTGAGCAGGCGACAAATGCAAAAAGTCGAGTTGACTTCCCTACCTCCCCCTGACACGGGGCCACTTGACTGCCCAACGGGGTGGCCCAAACAGTCGGGCCACTTGCCTGCCCATTGGTCAGAGGGTGGTCCTCTTTCTGAGGGTGAGGACAGGCCATAAATTGTGGGGGGGAAACTTAGTTGGCATGTGCATGGGTTGTTGGGCTTTAATAACTGCCATATAGATAGATGGCATAGATAACAAGGTTAAACGAGCAACTTTGGCTAAGTTTTTAAATGGAGCTACCAAAGGAATGGTAAAGGAAAACTATGCTTGTGAGCTAGCTACAATGTTGCAGTGGTAGTTAATAGAATAGAAAGCAAAACTTATTGATGCCATAAAATTGTTAGTGTTGAAACTGAGGGATCCCTGAGATCTGCTCAATAAATGGCCAAATGATTTGATTAAAAAAATGTACAACAATTAAAATCGCTTCTTTTGAACTTGGATTTTTTTTTACAATATTTTATGAGGTTTGGGTCGGTGAGTCTTTTAGAAGGCATTGACAGTGCCAGGCTTTTGTTATGTTATTATTTTTAGGACCGGTCGGTCCTGTGAAGCATTATTCCGACAACTGTGATTTCCAACTAATTTCCAACTCTGTTTTCCTAACAAATATCCTGGCCATCCGTGGCATTTCTTACGGTATATACGTTATTTTCAATTAACATGTGTTACATCAAAGCCTCGTGAGTGTTAACCTTACACTCTCCCTTTTTTTTTAGAACACTTTATTGGGTAAAGACTTAAAGTTTTAAATGCGTTAAAGAAATAAAATATTCCAATCTTTGTTTCCGAAAATCTTTTAAAAATATCTTCTATATTTTACTTATTGAAATTCTAAACGATTGTCGTGGTTCTGAATTTTTAAAAAATTTTAGGAGCAGGTCTTAAAATAGCAAGTAATTATTTTGATATTCCTAAAATAGATTTAGTTTTCAAATTTATTCGGAAATATTAAATCAAAAAAACATTTAATGATGATATTACCAAATATTGGATTCATTTCGGAACCTTTTTGACAAAGTCCTGTTCGGTTGATCGGGACCAGCCATCTGGAGGAGTATTTTCATTTCTTCTAGAGCTAAAATTTACATTTTAAATACAAAGTACAACGAGGTAATTTATATAACGCTCAAAAAATGATCAATTGGCCGGAACCAAGAATTACCGAAAATCACGACACCGCAAATACCTTATCTGAACAATGATCACAATTTACCGCCCACTAGCACATTTCAATACCGTTATAACCGCATTTCGTGGGGGGCTAGTCAATAATTGACCTAAGTAAGGAAATATATAGAACAGGGGATCAAGAGAACAGTTGATCTGTGCCTTTTTATATAATTAAATAAGCCTCCTGTTTGTTTAAGGTTTAAAGCTTTGACCTACTTCATCGAACGCTGACCAGCGACTGATTGGATTTGCTAATTTCTTTGCTCTCTTGGCGAAGGGTTCGGCATGCGTTCGGCTCGTGTCTGTGTGAATTGCCGATTGTATTTGTCAGCCTACTTAAAACTGTGATCGCGTTTTTCTTATACAGGATTTTTAAGTCGATACGATTTCTCGAAACTAATAAGCCGATCTTCGTAAATTTTAAACAATTTATGTAGATCAGATAAAAAATTAAAATGTTTTGATTATAAATCTGCTTAGAATTTCTGATATTTAAATGTCCTTGCAATATGTGTTGGCTCATTGTAAACCCAGAATTACTTCCCACTCAGAAAAATGTAGATAAATATTTTGAATACGAACGAAAGTGATGTTAATGGTTTGGTTCGAGGGATCCAAAGGACACAATCCGAACCGATTCAGAGAGGTTCGGTTCAGGATCTATTTGCAGCCTTGCTAGTGAAAGTTTTTTTTTTTATTTTGTAAGGATATCTAAGTAAAGAGCTTTAAGAACTTTTTCTCTAACCAAGCTTAGATCAAAGTCTACTCCTCATTCCCTCTCTTTCACTCCTTGCCTCCGAAAAATGAGCAACAGTTCACTAGCTGGGCATATAGTCTCAGTTCGACTCCACTTAACGACTGCTGCTCCAACCCCCCCGCCTGGTCAATGCCTATTGGGTGGGCAGTTCTCTAAGGGAGTCGTGTCTGTGCCACGTAAGTGTGTGGCAAACTTGCGTGACTTCATTTGCATGAATTACGTTGCGTTTTTTGTGAGAGCCTCAAGAACTATGTCGTCGTCGCCGTCGTTAGTGTCCTTTGCCAGCCCACACTCACACACACAAACACACACACAAAACACGTGCCTTGGGCCTCTTACCTGTGTGAGATGTGGTTGGTGGTTGGGAGCTCCACCCGCCATAATTGCCGCCACCGTTGCTGCATAGTCAGTCTCAGTCGCCTTTTTTCCCTTTTTTACGCTGACTAAAAAGTTTTTTGTTTTTTTTTGTTTTTTTTTTGAATACGAAATAAGAAAATAGCAAATAGAAAAGAATGAACAACAACTATAACACAACACCGGAGCACCAGCATAGACGAAATAGTCGTAGTCTCGTCGACGACGTCGTCGCTGCTGTCGTTGTCGTCGTCAGTCGCGTCTGAGGAGCTTCGATGGGCAGGTGTGCCAGAAGAGTCGCGCCAGTTCCAGTTCCAATTGCAGTTGTTTAGTTGTTGTTTTGGTTTCGGGCAGCCCGTAGAGTCGTCGTACATAGCCCCTAGAGTGCCTTAAACTTTTTTTCCCAGAAGCAACAACTTCATTTGCCAATCTGCCGTCGGGTACACTTCGTCGTTGGCGTCGTCGTTGTCTTTGCAGTCCTCGTTGTTATTATTGTTGTTGTTGTTATTGTTGTTGTTGTGGGTGCTCTAAGTGTTTTGTTTGGTTTTTCTCAATATTTTTCCAATCGCCACCCCCCCCGAGCGAAAAAAAAAAAACATCTGAAAGATTTTTGTTAAAAGAAACTACTTTTCCACCTTTTCCCCCCCCAACCGTGTGTATGCAAATGAAATTGTGTCCAGCCCGGGATTCGGTGTGTGTTTTTGATTTAAAAAGTGATTTCTAATTGTTTGGCCTGGCAGTGTAACAGTACCTGCTGCTGCTCACCTGTATGTCAATGTCATTGGCCCTGTGGCTTGAACTCTTAAAGGTCTTACGGTTGATTTGGATTTCGTGAAATGGATATGCGAAAAGTCTAAATTCATGACGTCACTTTTGGAGATTATCATGCGATCCAAAGCGATTGCTAGGAAATTAAATCAAGGTAAGTGCAGCAGATCCTTAAGGGAAATATATATTTAAAGTTGATTAAGGCTAGTTTTGTCGTGTATCAATTTAATTTCGAAAAACTCTAAGAAGGATCGTATCAGCAGATTTAGCCGCCTTAAGACCCAAACCGAACCCATAAAAAGATAACCGCGGGAAAGAGAATTTGATTCCTTCCCGATTCTCGACCTGATACCAAACCAAAATATTCATTTTAATCCTGTCCCGTCCCAACCCACGTTTTTCCTGTCTTGTGCCGATCCATAATCTAAATAATTTCGGGATCCGCAAGATTTCCGCCCGTCGCGACTTTTTTAAAATTAAATGAACCTTTACTTTAGGAAATTCTTCAATGATTAGAAATATGCAACCCTTGCTAGAAATTAAATAGATAATAAAGACATTGCAAGATGTGGGCCTCTTCAACATGTTGTCAGCATCATCAGAAATGAATAATCTGTTAACTATACTTTCTCTAGTCAAAAGAGAAGGTTAAAAAAATGTGAAAAAATAATTTCGAAAAAAAAAATTAAATAAAAACAAAAATTGTTTGTTTACAAACAAATATTTAAAATTGTTAAGAATATATTTTTTTTTGATTTTAAACAAATTTTAACTTTGTTAACCTATAAGTAAGCATCTAGATGGCGTAGCACCTTTTTCAAACATTTACTTTATAGGTTAAAAATTATCTATCATGATATTTAAATTATTCGATTATCTCATTTGGTTCAAAAGTTATGATTTTTGCAACAAAAAACTCAAATGGTGCCACTGTGCGACCTCGCTACTGCTGCAGGTTTTGCTATGCACACGATATACACTGGTTTGAACCTTTATCTAATTAAAATATTTTTTACCTGGTTTTTACTGCGGGTTTTTATCAATCAAAAAATATCAGACGGTCGTGATAATTATGTCGAAGTCGAGTGACCCGAATGATAGGTTTTCATACACATTCCAAACACACACTGCCCAGGCAGCGCTACCCAGATAACATTTCATAGAAAGCAGGGCTGCAAACTGGTTTTTAACCGAACCGGTTCGAACCCGGAATTCAGACTTTTCTTTTACTGTAAACCGAACCTTGAAGTTATAGTTGAGCGGGCATTTTTTTGATAAAAGATTAGCATAGACCAAAAAATTGCTCGAAAAAATAATACTTATAAATTTAAATTGAAAGTAATGGAATTCGTATGTGAAACAAATACTCAGAAAATCTGTTATTTTTTTTATATATTTAACAAATTAATTACTCTTCTATACAAATTTTAAAAAACTTGGGACGCACCAAAACCTTACCACAAAAACCTTGAACCTTAAATTTCTGAACCTTAACCATTGATAAATTTTGCATCGAACCCGCAAACCTTACCTCTTAAAAAATAATTTGGGTTTGCAGCCCTGGTAGAAAGTGTGTGCCCCTGTGCAACATCATTTCTGTAAGGTAAGAAAGCAATAAGAAAGCGTTTTATCCTAAGGATAAAAAAGTGTCTTCTGACAGATAAGAAAGCGATTCTTTCTTTGGATAGGAAATAGTCTATTCAGTGGGATAAGAAAGCATATCTTCCTGAATATAACAAAATTATATACTAGGGTATAACAAAAAGCCTTTTCTAAGAAAAAATTGTAAATAGTTTTTTTTTTAAAGTACTTAAAATCGTTTATCTTTTAATGTTTTATCCAGCTAAATCGTTTTAATATTATAAAAACAAGTAATTAATTATAATTATTGTTTTACATTTTATTTTATAGTCTTTTTAAAATTAATTTAAAATCATTACGGAAACCGCTTACTTAGATATGATGAATATGGTGTTTTTTAAGCGGAAACACGAAATTCCGCATCTTTTTTACGTGCAGTCGGGACTTTTAAAACAACAGTAAAAATTTCTGTTCGATCGGTCCAGTGGTTTAGGTGTCATCTTATACAGACCATTGACCTTGCGGTCGGATTCGGCTGGTTCAAGCATATGTGCTGCGTATATAGGAAAGAGGTCCATGTGCAAAGTTTCATTCAGATAGCTTTAAAACTGCAGATAGTATAGAAACCGCAGATGGACGGGCAGACAGACAGACGGACATGTTTGTATCAACTCAGTTCGTCACGCTGTTCAATAATTTA
Organism: Lordiphosa mommai; assembly: GCA_018904225.1. Classification (NCBI taxonomy): domain Eukaryota; kingdom Metazoa; phylum Arthropoda; class Insecta; order Diptera; family Drosophilidae; genus Lordiphosa; species Lordiphosa mommai. The sequence continues at coordinate 356,071 of JAEIFT010000180.1, forward strand.
AATACTTAATGGGGTCGGAGACGTTTCCTTATATGCGTTTTAAACATCTGGACAAAATTGTAATACCAATATGAACGAGAGCATATGTAAAAGTCAGACGTGCCCTTTTTCGAAATACCTGTTACTCAGAGAGAGAAGTATTTAATAAGATTAATGTGAATCATTGGCCGTGTTCAGCCGAAAAACTTTCTCAAGACAAGACCCTTAAAAAATATGCTAATTAATAAGAGCAGTTTTGTTAAACTGATCAGTGTCTGATGTGTCTCAGCTGAACGCGCCCATTAACTGTCATCGGCTTGTTAATCCAATGGTCCGAATTTTTTCGCTTAATGTACGAAGGACGCAGACAGGTATGGCACCCCCTACATATAGGTACATTAATCGTACGCTTTATAATAATAATTTAATAATAATGTGACGCTAAGCAGCGCTGACCTAATTCATTGAACGTTGGCCAGCGACTAAAAAATGATTTGCTTTCTTGGCATAGGGATCGGCATGCATTCGGTTCGTGTCAGTGTGAATAGCGTAATGTGTTTAGCCCCCGGGGCTATGGGTGACAAACACTGCTCTAACTGTACCCAAAAATCAACTGACGATGGGAGAGGTTGAAAAGATGTTATAGAGTGGTTACTGATACCTTAACCAAACAGATATGTCATTAAGTAATTGAAAATTATTAATAAACACTTTGAAACTCATAAGAATTATTGTGAAAGAAATTAACTTGAAGCTTTCAGTGATCAAATTTTTCACGAAATTTAAACACTCATATATTTCATTAAAAGCTGCTATATTAACACTTTTGCAATCTTTTCCATGAATGCTTCAGCCCCCCGCCAACCTCATCTTTATTTAGCACACTCTCAATCTTGTTTTGTCTCAGGAGAAAACCGCAACCAGATTATTCAAGTATATGTACTCGATTGAATGTACATTTCAATTCGCGCGCATATTGTCGTTATTCCCAGAAAATACATATATTTTATTAACGTCTGTTTTCCGTAAGAGCCATTCAAATCCCTTTGCAGGCATTATACCAGGGCTCATATCAACAGCAAAAACAACTTGACCCCCAAGGAATTGTATCAGAAACGCGTCAGATTTATTTCGAATGCAAATTTTGCATCATTTTTATAAATATATATTCACACAATCACATTTATTTAAAAGGGGAAACAGTATTCTAATTATCCGGGAAACACTAATCGTCATATACGCTCAGCTATGATAGGGCCAGAGGAAGAAGAGTCATAGGCTATACTATATAATACTTAAACGGGCTGTGACTTATCTTCTCTCTTATATACCCAAATGCAACAAGTCCCACTTTTAGGGTATATGAAAATTAAAACATGCTTGTTTCGCAATATGCCATTTAGTTCAACCTTATCACCGTTTTAAGAGTCGAGACCTTTTCAATGTCAGACAACTGGCTTGGGACTTCACGTCTCTCAGAACAGATTGCTACAGTTTTTTTTCAGAAGTTTTCAATGATAAAACCAGACTTTAGGCTCCAAGCCTAAGAGACTTCTGCTTAATAAAACAAAATGAGAAATTGTTTCTGGGCAAGTGTTTATCTGAAAATAACACAAAAATATTAAGCAAAATTTGGTGCGGTCTCCAAGAAAAAAGTAAAATCCCAAATATCTTGGGCGGTACCGAAGCTTGGGTACCCTGTCAAATTCATAAAAAATTTCGAAAATCTTTGGAAAGTTTTATTCCCGAGGTTAGAAAAGTTACATTTCCATATTTAACAAGATAACCCAAATTTTAATAAAATTAATTTAAAAAAATACAACACATTATATTTTTTTTTTTTTTTTTAATCATTGAAAATCAAGTAGTACATTTCACATATTTAACAAGAAAAGCCGAAACTTTTAACAAAATTTTATGTTTTAGATCAAGACAGACGAACTTAAGACTGTTCCAAAAAGAAACTGCATGTTTTTATTAGTTTACTAGCTGAATTCCCGGTTACACCCTGAAAATTCAAAGGTCTTGAACCAAAGGACATAAATACCAAATTTAAAGCTCATAGCTTCAATAATTTTAAGGATATGTTTGAACCACTATTGCAAAGGTTCAGCTGGGTCAGAGCCGGTATTAAACCAGTGAAATATCGGGTTCCATATAACTAAAATACACTGTGAATTTCAAGTTCATAGCTTCAATAATTTCTGAACCACTTTTGAGCCAGTTTAAGCCCTTTCGAACCAGACTTTGGACATAGCCTAAGGATTTTTCCCGATGGACATGAACAAACTGTGGTTTAGAGGCCTAGAAGAAATAAACAAAACATACTTTCACTTTTATTTATATTTTCGTTATTTGAGAGAAATAAATTTATATACAAATTTTTTTTTATCCCTTTTTTACGAATTGATAATACACGATATTTTGTAAAGATCCTGCGGATTTTCAGCAACTCTACTATCCCTAATTAATTCAGCCTTAAAATGGCCAATATCGATTTATTTGACGAAGCTCTGAAGTAGAGATGATCAAATTTTTCCACTTGAATTGGCTACACTGATTGGTAAACAAAAACCACAATTCGCCCATTTTTAAAATTAAGGGTCGTATAATGCGTTTGAGTCCATTCGTTTATTAGTTTCGACGTCTATCACAATGCACTCAACTGTTTCATTGAGCAAACGGTCTTCAAGCTTTTGAACTAGTTGTAAAAAAGTTACAACTTCTTAAGGTTATGCCGTTGCTTCAGTTTTTGAATCATTGAAATGCACGTATACGTTTTTTTTTTCTTCCAATTTTTTTTTCTGTTAATAAAGGACATTACCTTAAGATTCTAATTCCTTTGAATTTTTTTGTACCGGTTTTAAAAGGTTTTTTAATGAACTGGTTTCACCGATCTGAATTACAATATTTTTCTATCTATTAACTTTAATTTATTGCGATTAGCCAATTTTCTCTACGAAATTTTATTCTCTGTGCATTATATGTGCCTTTTTGTTTTGAGCAGTTGCTTTTCGACCTGACATATCTTCAAAACTAAAAGTCAAATTGTGTAGGTAAAACTCGCAAAGTACTCCTTACGATTCTCCATCGTTTTAGCTTATTAACGGAACTTCACATAACATAAAGAAATGCTTACACTACGAGAAATTGGCGATTAAAAGTGTGCAGTTTCTATTTGGTACATTTCTTAAAAGGGTTATTTATCGTCGGGACAGTTTATTAAATTAGGGACTTTTTAATTTTCCATACAATAACTTTAAATGCAACTGTCAACTTATATCTGTTTATTGACTACCTTTGAAAGTCACTAATATAATAGAGAATAGGGAAAGGTCGCAAATAGTAAGAAATAAAACAAAACATTGAAAAAATAGCACTAGGAGACTATAGCACACCAGCGAAAGTGATTGTTCGACTAGTCGAACAACGGCCGTAGCGGTCAAATTGAATAAGCGTGCGACATGCTTTGTTTTGGAAGCCTTGCGTTAGTACGCATATTTACTCATACGTATGGTTCTTGTTTTTAGATTTTTTTTTGGTCCCCCCACCCCATAACCAAAGGACCGGGCCTGTTTTTTTTGTTTTTTCAATTATATAACTTTAAAAGGAAAAATGGGACTTTTTGATTTTATTTTATAACCTTTTTGGGGTTTGGTGGGGAGAAAACTGCTTTTTTTTTAATTTGTGTGTGTTTTACCAAAAAAAAAAACAAATATGTTCTTAAGATATATCAAATACAAAAAACTCTACTTTTTGTCAAAAATGTTTTATAGCGTTTCATATATTTGTTCGTGGTTAGTTCTCGATATATACTTGCTTATTACTGACCAAAACTAATATACCCTGGCCAGGGTATGCCAATTCGAAAACAGCGACAAGCTTTTGCTTTCTGCAATACTACTTAATTGAAACAGATGTATCGAATGATGACAGATTACAGAAGGCACGAGTTGTTCCAAGCGGGTCTCCAGGCAATAATGCCAGTTAATCGGAAATTTTGCGCATTAATGTTGGGTTATTCAAGACTCGATCTCCAGGGATCTGGTATCAAACAAAAGCTGAACGGAATCTAAATAAATGAGGGAACAAAGGAAGTCTATTTCAAGAAAAATATCATTAATAAAGCAATAAATATGTCAAATAATAAAAAAAAAACCAACAACATGTCCTAAGGCTTATCAAATTCCACAGAAAGTTCTCGAGAGTCTTATCAAGAAATTAGAGTTTTTGAATAGAGAAAAAGCAACTGATCTTAAAGTCGACATTCCTTTGGATTAGTCATCGATCAAATCAGCTTAGTATGATCCCAGTTTGAATATTATTTTGAAACAAAAATATTCCCATAAAAATCCCATATGTACTACAAATCGCTGTCGACCCCAAAAACAAACCAAATCGTATGGGACTACGGTCGTTTTTGGGGCGATTTGTAGAACACATGAGATTTTTGTTTTTTAAAGGGAAACTCAAGTTCAGTTTTAGGTTTGAGCTTATAATAATTTATAAGCTTCGGTTCGGAGCAGTGCAGGTTCTAAGGGAATTTGAGTAGGAACTTTTATAAGCAATTTATAGACTGTTTCAAAAATAAACAGCACGAGTTTAATCGCATATTATAAAGCTTACGTCATTACACTTAATTTTAAGCCCTATTCGGACCAGCGAAGTAACGCAAAGTTTCATACAAAATTAGTGGAAAGAAGAAGCAGAAGTATGATGAAGTAAGCTAAATTACTTACTTCGTAGGTCCGTATAGGGCTTTAGCTACGAAAGTTATTATTTGGCATTTGCCGCCACTCTGTCGCACAAGCAATTGCTTCGCTTCGCTTCAAAAAGAATAACAAAAACAACATGCATGCAGCACAAAATATACTTGCTGTCTGTATAAAGTCTAATCTTTCTTTCTTGATTATTGAACCCTAATCAACTTTGACCTTGAGACGGCTAGACTTTAAGGTCAACTTAATACTAATGTGCCCTAGTAACTGCCTTTTAAACATTTGCAAAAACCCCCCAAAAACTTTGCACGTGTATTATCTTGCCCAGAATCTCTCTGGCCCGATAATTTCAACAACATCATCATCATCCTATCATCGGCGACAACCTCAACTGGCGGCAAATGCTATCGCGGGGTATCAGCATTTTATTACCTGAGAATCGATTGTACAAGTATGTATTAACAGCTATTAAAATATTTTCTAAACTCTGCTATCATATCATTCAATTAGGCAAGGAAAAGCTATATATAGGATCATAAAACATAGCATTTGGTGTGGCTGATAATAGGTAATGGACTGGAAGACCCTGTGCAACAGAGCCAATCACTTTCTTATTGTTGTTTCTCAACACACACACACACACTCACACACATCAGTGTGTGTCGTAAATACATCAAAATAAAAGTGTCGCACCAAGAGAATTTACAGCTCGAGTGCAGATAATGAACGAAATGAGAGTAGAAGAGTATATTGAATATTTTGCAGCAGACAATCGTGTGTACCCAAGTACCAAGTCTGAGTTTTGAGAAATTTCGGCCACCCTTTCGGTGGAGAGATAAACGCCAGATAAGCTTTGGATCAAGATTAGGTGCGTGTACTTGGTTATCAGTTCGTTTTTTTTTTTAGTTTTTATGACAGGTGCTATCAAAAAACCGAATACTTGGTCGGGCCACAGATGCTCTATAAAAGCTATAATTTATGAAGTTCCTTTTGGCTACTTGACTTTTGGTATTCTCATAAAGTTGCCAATGTCTTTTTTCCACCCCGAAAATGGGGTTAAGCACACACACACACACAAAAAGCCCCCCAAAAACATGTATACATATATATATATTTCCTAATGATATCATCTATCTGAAAACAACAGTTTTATTGTGCACTCGTTTGGCTTGTTGCTTCATCGACCTTAGCGCAGTGGTAAATACTCGAAGAAAATATCATCAACGGACGGCGCATGCATCGCACCTGATATTTTTATGAATTTACAATACCCCAAATTATTCTTCCAATTTCGACAATTTATTACCAAATACACACACGCTTGACATTTCGATTCGTTTCTATTTTCCCTATAGACATTTTACTGTCCAAAAGCAAAAGTGTTTGTGCAGATAGAAGAAGAGATAGGAATGGGCAGACCCTGCGTATGCGTTATATTGTTGTTTATATGACAGGGGCCCGTCAATAAAGTTAAGCACCTTCTTTACTTTGTCATAGTCAATCGACTTGTCAGTCAGAGTTCGAGTTCGCATTGCGCTAGTGTTCATTACAACGAAACGATCCAAGTCCAAGTAGGTGGCTCCTCCTGGGACGGTGGGGGGGGGGTTTTCCAAGTCTTCTCGTTTGTTTTTGTTAAGCGATTTATCTGTCCGACCTACTGCGTCTTGTTTACTTGAAGGCAAATCGCGTGTGTTTACATATACCCGTATGTGTGTCTCAAGTTGTAGATAATTGTGTGGCCTTTTCGTCTGATCGTTTATTTAGATGCAAAATTACATTGAAACGATATTGTTGTAATATATGTATTATGTATATATGAGAGGGCTTTCCATTATCGGCGTAACTGTCAGTGTCTTGTCACTAGCTTATTTATAAGTGTGGGACTTTTTTTGTTTGTTGTTTTACAATAATTGTGCTGGCGGTTGGAGTACATTGAAGATAGGTTTGATGTACGGAAGGAATGAAATAGTACTTGGGCGCGGGTTGAGTAAACTTGAGTAAGTAAGTAAGATTTCACAATTAGGGCAGTGAAGAGAGGGTTTTAGGTTTTCAATTCAAAAATGGGTCAACTCTGGGAAGGATAGTTTTTAAAGCGAAAAGTACTGATGATAACACCGGGAGGTTCTTGAAACAGTTGTTCACATGAGTGGATCAGGATAAATATATTTTATTTTTGGGGGGACAATAAAATATCTATTTTTATATTCTGCTCAATTTGATGCAAAACTAAGATAAATTATATATTATTTAATAATATTATTATTATTATATTTTATATTATTTAATATTTTATATTTTATAAATGGATGACAGAAAAGTATTTTTTAATAAAAAGTTTCGAAATGGATTTCAAAAATATCCACTTGATCGTGGAAAATTCTGAAAGAACTTGATGTTTGTATTTTTAAGAACTATGAAATATACCAAAACTCATTCACGCTTCAGCCTGAAATAAACCGCAAATTAATGAACTTACCAAAACTTTTATACTCTTGAAAACTTTCGAATACATTTACTTTTTCCTATTAAATCTATGAAAACCATGTAATATATCCTTTTAATCTCAACGAAACTTTTTAAGTCACTGCAAAGTGGAAAATATAGAAAAATGTTTAGCTAGGTGAATGTACATTGTACAAGAACCTGTGATCTCACCGAGTGATGAAATGGACTTAGTTTGGACATGTGCTATAAATTGGAAGCACAATGGAGTGGCTACATCACCCCACATAGGTTACATCCTTCTAAATATTGCACTATTTTTCGATCGGCATGTTCCTTAAGAAATTGATCAAATATCCTTTATTTTTAAATAGTGAAGTAGAAAATATGGAATGACACGAGACGAGACGAACAGAAATGCCATATTTTCAAAGCGTACGCAACACACAGTCAGAATAAGACGACTTTTTGAACGATCGAACTATTTACGGAAAAATTAAAGAAACGTATGTTCTTTGAGTTTTGAAATCGGAAACGAGCATTTCCAATCTGACGAGACGTGACATTCGTAAGATAAAATACAAAAAAAAAAGTGTTAAAATTTGTTTTTTGTATATTTAAGGCATTAATTAAATAGCACTTTATTTAGAAAAAAAACAAGAATCAACCCGGAGGATTTAAAGATATAAGTAAAAATATGCTCTGACGTGACTTCTCATAAAACGGAAGTGGGTTTTGACTCGGATACAAAATTGCAAAACTCTGCGAATTGGGCAACTTCTTATGTATGAACCTTTTTCAGTAATTTTTGGAATAATATAAGTTTATTTTTCAATTTACCAATTTTAAAATCTTATCTTGCTCTTTTTTAATCTTTTTTAATCGGACGCCATTACATAAATTTCTTTTGGCAATTGATTGGTGACGATAATTTTTTATTTAATTATTCAACGCATCCAAAAAATCAATTTTTATTGTAGCTAAAGTTTTGTGAAAAGAGTGGAATTGCTTAATGACTTTTAGAGCTGTAAATCCAAAATATTCACTGGAAAACTGGCCAAAACAAGAATTTATTTTATGCCATCGCTACTAAGAAAAGCTTCAAACACTTTCATTAAACTAATTTTGAATACTTACCTTTTCCAAATCAGGTAAGAAAATACTTTTAATGAACTTTTTATTATTCGGTCATGGTAGACTTTTCTGCGGAAATGACCATATAAAAAAAATTTCTACGAAAAGATTGAGCCATTTTAGAAAAACCATGGAATTTTTTTTTTTTTTTTGGACAAGAAAATGTACTCATCAGTAATTCTTTATCCACATCTTAAGATTATGTTAAACATTATATGCCATCACAGAGTTCTACAAATTTTGGTTAATATCGGATAGCTATTGGATAAGCTGCCAAAGAACCGATCGGGTAGAAATAGATTATTGTCTATGATAGCGCTCTTAAACACAGCAATAACGAAAATAAAATGCTTTTAAACAGATTGGCAAAATTTAATCGAAATCGGAAGACTATAACCTATAACTGTCAAAGAACTGATCGTTCGGAAATTAGAAATTAGATAGAAAACTAATATGTTTTGGTTGGTAGCTGGTTCAAATTTTGAGATCATCATTCATATTCTTAATTATTTTGTGTTAATAAATATCTGAATATCTATATTCTATATATATTTTATTGGTAAAATCAGTTGGAGCTAGCTTTTGCACAATCGAAGTTATCTTTGCCTTCTTGTTATATTTTCAACTAGCATAAACGAATATTACTTTCTATAACTTGAATTAGAAAATGAAAAGTAGAAATTCCGTGTTTAAACCAGTTCGGTTCATTACCGGAATGAAGTCCGATCAATCCTGTGATCACTTAAAAATCTTTTAGCTGAATAAAAATAAATATATCTAGTGGTAAAAAGGAAATTCAAAATTTGAATGTTATATAAAGAAGATAAATTTATACCAGCGATATCAGATTAACTCTTTTTGGATCAAGTTTCTCTATAAATAATAGAAATAAAAAAATCCAATTTGTGACCACATCCTCAAGAACTAATTACGTTTTGGAATGGCCAATTCGTACATTATTTCTTCCAAGATACAAAATTCCCGTCATTGTATAGCAAAATATTTCTGCAGAAACTTAACAGTTGACGTGGCTCTAGTATAGTGGCTTCTTTCTGTATAAGTGAATTAGCAGATCCTACATTTTGTTAAGGGAAATAATAATTATATTTTATTATTCCTCAAAATGATTACCTTGCCTCGTATCTTGACGTAACAGGATACAATGTATCAACACCTTGTTAATTGATAATTGACCATTATCTATTGAAGGAGAAGGTGACAAGTAATAAAATATAATTAAACTATCATTCGCAATAACTATAAACATAACAATTACTTGATAATTTTTTAGCGATAGCAAAACTAGTAAAGATAAAGTTAAAGTCAGATAGGGTTTCCATTCATTAATTGCCAGATAGGTGTAGCTCTAGAACGTCTTCCTATGAATTGCTTGCATATGAAAATGCATTTGATTTCTTGCAGTGTTTACTCGTCCTCAAATGTGTTTATTTTTTTCATTTATAAGAAAATAGATAGTAGTACACACAGTACCATAAGTAACTTTGCTCCAGATAGCAAACAAAACCCACACACCAACACACGATCACAGAGCGAAGTGGAGCCGAGAGACACACTCAGGGCAGCTATGGCCCGACAACGATGTGACGATGTGACGATAGACGATGCTTAGAAGCTCGGCAACCATTTGTTGATATCATGGGTACTTAAGAAACACTTGTCGTGAGTTTTCGATTTCATTTTTCGGGGGGTTTCGTCTTATTCCCCATTATTATTTTTATGTATTGTCAACCAAATGAAACGAGTGTAGCGCCGCTGCTAACGCCAACGCTATTCTTTGACTAGAGCAGAAGACGACGACGCAACGTCGACGATCAATTGTAGAGCGGCCAGCTTAAGGCATAGTTTGTGACAATTTGTTGTTTGGTCGAAGCGTCGGCAAAATGGGCAGCCCTCGTGTTTGCTTTAAGCCGTGTGATAAATGAGCAAAAACCACAAGGAATTGTGCAAAAAATATATATATAAATATTTCTCACGCTAATTAAAAAGTGAAGTGCCAAAAAAAAATAAGAAATAAAATTGCAGTTTACCTGAAAAAAAGGGTTACATGTGAGTGACATTTTTTCAATTACAAAATATAGATATTTGAGGTTAGAGCCCACCCCTAGATGGTTAAAGGCAGATGTAAACGAAAGTGTGCCAAAGGCAGGAAATGAATCCAAAAAAAATAAAATAAAACTGATCTTCTGCTTGGGCCACTTCCGCTGCACATTGCAAATTGAGGGCGCGTGCAGCTTTGGTACGTATTAAGTTACGATGTCTGATCACGCCCCTCGGCCCCGGTGCAGTCTCATCGGCATCTTGCAAATGCTAACGGTTAGAGCATTTGACCTCGTTATAATTATATATACGTATTGCTCCTGACCCCTGACAGTCTGTCTGTGTACTTCAACTACATTTGACTTGAGAATGAGAACATGAACTTGGTTTTTTGGGGGTAGAACGAAGGACTTCCGCTTGCCTCAAGTGGGAACAATGGAACAGCAGTCGAAGTCCTGGCATGTCAATAAGACACACAATTGAAATCGCAAGGTTTTTACAAGATCAGCAGAGGCTGATATACATACGTGTATGTACATACATTGGTTCAAGGGGCATTCCTACACTCGAATGCGAACAAAGAACGCAGACGACTTTTGATTTCTTCAAGTATATTTTTTTCGAATAAAAGCTGCTCCTGCAGCCGTAAGCCATTGTCAGACAGTTAAAGTCAAAGATCAGCCATCCAGCTGAGTTAATTATAGCCGACAGTCGACAGCAGAGACAAAAAAATTGAAAAAAGGAAAAAGAAAAAGCCGAGTCACTGAGTTTGAATAGAACTCACTTTGAGTCCAAAAAGGAAGTGTTCAAGTTCAGCACACAGAGCGGTGGAGGAGCCCCAGGACATAAGTAAAACATGGACAGAACTAAACGTTTTGGCGCGCAAAAAATTCAAATGCTGCAGTCTATGTGGCAATTACTTACAACTATTTGAAAGCTATTAGATAAATGATTGCTTAATATAAACGCTTAGGGAAAACCAATCGCCAAGGACAGATCATTCTTCACCATCAGTATTTTTAAGTACTCAAAAAGTTTTGTTAATGGGTCAGCCGTCTAACTGTACTCACTTATGCACCTAATGATTCTGTTCCCGAATACACAAAACAATATAAGACTTCATCGGTTTTTGACGCCAGAAATCCCTTTAAAAAAACAATTAACAAGAACTTAAACAATACCCAGCCAACCATATCCGGAGCGATCCTAAACTAGATTGGTGGTAGCCATGATTTCGGGGACGCCAGGTTATCGGAAATAATGAGGTTATGATCAGAATTGATGTAATTTTGGCCCGTACCTCAATGATATTTTTCAATATTTTTTTTTGGAAAAATTGGCTGCACTTTAAAAAAAAATCAAAAACATTGCTCCACTTTAATGGCTATATTTGCTAAACTATTTTGAAATTTTTTAAAACTGTTTAAGGGGAATGCCCAAGCTTAAATAATAATGCAAATGAAAAAAATTTCAAAGGTAGAAAAAATACTAATACTAAACTGTTTTACCTGGTCACACTTAAAGTAGACAAGGCTAAAACAATAACCAGCGGCTTAAGTAGGCTTCTAAGATATTCTTCTACGTTGTTCTTTAATCTCAAAACTTTATATTCTTAATTTTTTTAAATGAACTAAAAGCAGTTATCAAAAGTAGTTGAAATGCAAAAAGACGGCATGACGTACATAAAGTCTAAACCAACTAGAAGCGTAACGATAATAAAGCTGAATTTCGGTGAACATTTTTTCGATGTTGACCCACGATTTTATATATGTGAGCGTCTGTGTCAGGGAAATTATCAACGTGTATATTTGATTTACCATTTGTGTGATGTCTGTGTGATCATTTATGTCATCAAAGAAAATATTAATGTACACTTAAACGAGAAGGCAAAGCTAACTTCGACTGTGCTGAAGCTTTTAAACACTTTAACCGAAATAGTAACCTTGTATCATACAAAATTGTTGATCGAGCTATAGTCAGTTGATATTATATTCAAATCTCAAAAACTAATACAGAATTTAGTCGAGAATACAAAGCATAATAAAACTTATACAACCATGATTTGAAGCTACCGATGGGAAACCCAAAAGTTTTCTTACTAGAAACTATTTTTGACCGACCTTTATATGGCAGCTATATGATATAGTCATCCATTTTGATAAATTTTTCACAATTATGTGAAAGCATATAAAACTCAACATACTAAGATTAGAGCCGCTACGATGGAAAAAAAAAGTTTTTCTAACTAGAACTAGTTCTTAGACCGATCGTTCCTATGGCAGCTATAAGATATGTCATCCGATCCGGCCGGTTCCGACATATTAGTTTGGTGCAGTAAAAGAAGACTCTAGCAAAATTCAGCTCGATAGCTTTAAAACTGAGAGACTGGTTCGCGTAGAAACCGACAGACGGATGGACGCACGGACGGACAGACGGAATTGAACTCCGCTCGTCGTCCTGATCAAGAATATATAGAGTTTATGGGGTCGGAAATGAATATTTCTAGCAGTTAAATTTAATACACTTTTCAAGTGTATAAAAACATTCTCGAGAATTCAGTACTCAAACCAATAATAATAAACATAATAAACAATTCTCATTTAAAGTTCTTTTGGGATTACAAAAAGGGGCATGGGGTCGATCGATCTTATTGTATCCTTTTTACACTTCGAAGAACGGGTATAACTATTTATGAATAATCAGGTTTGTCCTAGAAATCTCTTGAGATTTTCGTGTAATCGACTAAATTTCAAACTAAACTTGAATGAGTTTATATACATATGAAGTTTTCTTAAGGAATTTTTGTAAGATTATTTGATATATTATGTGAACAACAACAAAAATTTTGAGCCTAATCCTGGAAAGACAACGAACAGCAGTTCAATACCTGTAGCATTGTCTTGATTGATTGTCGATTTTTGAAGAAGCTATTCTTGATTTAGTCGTTTTATTAAGAAGGTAGATTTCCTATTTTCTAAAGCCCCTGGAAAACATAATTGTTCATTAATTTTTAAGAGATTCATACTATTGTTATAGAACGGAAAGCTTCTCATTTAAACATGATTCAGTTCCCGGTTTTCCTACGCGTTAGATCATTCAAATTTGTCATCAAATTGTAACGTTTTTTGCTAAAAATGTCTGCTTGAACTCTTTTTTGAATATTCAATTTTTTTTTAAATTTTATCTTTCATATTATTCATGGTTATTTCTGAACAAATTGATGTTCGTGGTTCCCCTTTTACACAACACACACACACACCAAATTTGACTTTTTTGAGGCGTGTTGGCTTATGAATTATGTGCCTCAACTGATATCCCATTGAAATGACAAGCCATTGACTTGCCTAAGCAAAACCAAAGCGAAATGCAAATAAAGAATCATCCATGCCAATGCCTTTTTCTATCTTTTGGGCTTCACGCCAAACCCAACAAAATGTGTAAAATTATGTGACAAGGGCGCAACGTGCGTCGTTGTCGATTATGTTGTTTTAATTTAACGCTATTAGCAGAGCCCACAGAGACAGACCCTTTCAACCCTTAAGCGCCCTCCTGTTTGATGGTGATGTTGATGACATTATTCCAAGTCGAACTCGCACCCGTATCCAGATGTGCATGTGTGTGTGTGTGTGTTGAGGTCCTAATTGACTGCTGCTGTTTGACAAACGCAAATAGATAGGCGAGAGATACAGATACGAATACCGACTACGAATATGCCAGACACTATTGTCGAATTCATATTTTATGAGCTCTTGGGTGCATACTATTAGGGGGATTGCCCCTAAGTGGCATATTCCTCATGCAAATAAATAACAAGTGAAACAAATTTATGACCCCAATCACAATGTGAGTGCAAGAATATTTTTTAAGACAGTTACAGGATAATGGGGAAGGTGATATGCTGTTTGCTCTTGTCTTACAAATAATTGTTGTTTGGGGTTAAAAGGTTTGACTGTGGGAAAAAGAGTTGGAAATTTGCATGATATATATATAAAAACGGTTGTGATTTATAATCGGGCCAAAGAAGAAGAAGAAGATATAAAAATTGAGAGTGGAGGTTATAGATGCTGGTCTGCTTGGTAAACATACATTTGCAAAAACTTAGCTAACCCATTTGCCTCTACGTGCAAGGAGTATGGAATTTCAAGAATGTAGATAAGAAAAAAGACTGGCATAACTTTAGATGCTGTCAATCTGAATTCAAATTTATTTGAAGCATAAGTTCCAAAATTAAAAGCAGTGATTCTGCTTGCTTTCCTGTGTCTCTGATAAAGAGTATTTTTCGTTATATTTTAATTCAAGAAAACGCAAAATGAGTTGCTTAAGCTCAAACTGGGTACATTTTAGTTTATCATGTCGATTCATAAATGACCTTCATGAAACTATTATTCAATCCAAAGTTCTTATGTATATGTAAAGAATTTTCCAAATATATATCTCTTTAGTTTCAGGTAACAATAGGCTAAACAGTTGGATGTTCAGTGGTTTATTAAGATTTGTCTCTAATTTTCTGGTCCATTCAATACTCAAGTATCTTTTTGGATGCTTTCAAGTGCTAACCTATATTTTTTTAAACAAAAATTTAACCCATAATGTCAATAAAATGTCTTTTCAAATGTAGCAATATTGAGCACAAAATGTTTCATCTGTTCTCAGACGTCCTTAACAAGATATATAATTTTTTTATTTATTTATGTTTTTATAGACTTTTTTTTAGTTTCGAGGTCTAGACTAGACTATAACGCTGTTTAGACCGGCCGCATCATTGAATTTTCCGTAAACGAAGTGCGATTGTTTCCATAAGAAACGTGGTAACCGAGAGTTTTAATGATGGGCATGATAGAAAGAGGACGTTTTACGAGTATATTTCACGGCATCGATTTCGACCAGCTGATTTAGCCATCGAATTTCGATGAGCAACAACAACATAATTGGACCGCGTATTTAAAAAATGATCCGCAAAGCAAGCACCCCTTTTTATGAACGGGGGGGGCCCCACCCGGGTCACATTAACAATATCGCCATACTGTCCTATTCACATACTTTACCTTATGACGCTGTTCAATGCGGCTCGCCATCCGTGTAGATGTTGATGGCCTTCGGCTTGCGGTGAGAAATTGAGTTTCAATTCATACGACTTGGTATGATGACTTTATACATGGTTGGTGTGCAGAAGTCAAACATAGGCGCTATCGCCTCTTGATTAAGAAATCTGGAGGAGTGCCCATCTTTACAGGTAGCGTGTTCTGTCAACCTGAGTGCGGTATTACTGTCGATTTAACTATTGGTGTTGTAAGATATGCTCCTATCATGAGCTACTTTGAACTTTATATACAAAAGGTTTACCCAGGACCCGCTACCATACGATTACTCCGTATAGTATTGGACGAACCACGGCTATATATAACCAATGAACTATTTCAGGGGACAAGAAAAGCGCTGTTATACGTTAGGTTATATTTCCAGTTCCATTATAACTTTTTGGTTAAATACAAAACCAAAGTTTTTGGCAGAATTACAAGTTGTGTCATTAATTGTGTGTTAATTATGTTGGTGGGTATTAATTTCGTGATTTTATACCTACGGGTGAAAGAACGAGTTTAGTTTTGGTTAGATTAACTCCAAGGCCACTTTGAAAGCATTGACTGTGCATCTTGCAACAGACTGCAAATAGAGTGAGGGAATTTGCCTCGTGTGATAATGGCAACGTCATTCCCGGTTGCAATAAACTTTCCTCCATTTTTGTGTGTGTGTGTTTTTTTTTTTAAATTTCTACATTGACTGTCTTATTCCATTTTACGCCTCTGTTCGACTAGTCGAACATCAAAATTTAAACAATTTTAAACAATTTTTCTCTAAGACAAAGTAAAGCCAATTGTTTAAGTAGATACACTACACTATAGTAAATTTCATTGACTTTCAGACAAAAAAAATTGCTATCACCCCCAACCTTGCTGGTGACCTCTTTTATACAAGCAAAAAAACATGTGACTATAAATCTTTTGTTTTCGAAAGACATTAAATATTGTAGGAAAGTTCGAAAATAGTCAAAAAAAAAGAAAAACAAAATATGGGAAAAGTAGCATTGGAAGACTATATTACTATTGCAAAAGTGACTGTTCGACTAGTCGAACAACAGCGGTAAGCAGTAAAATTACATCAGCGTGCAACATGCTCCGTTTTGCAAGCATTTTGTACGTATGCACGTATTGGTAATGAAAGATTTTTTTGTTCTAATGTTTTTGTGTCTTAGGTTTTCAAATAAGGCCCCATTCCAGATGGCATACAAATTTATTTCGGTACTTTTCAAAAACATTCAGCTTTCAAAGCTTTCAAAAGTGTTTCTATTCTATACCCGAAATAAATTTTTATGCCATCTGGAAGGTGGCCTATAGGATTAAATCTGTAATTGATATTTTCACTCATACCTGTGTCAGCCATAAGTGGTGTTAAAAAAAAAATTTTTTTTTGGGTTACCTTTTCCAAAAAAAAATATTTTCTTCTTACAAATTGAAAAAATGGAACTGTGAGTATGTTTTAGGTTGGGGAGGGGTGCGGGGTGATAAAGGAAAGGAAAAAAAAATGGATTGGGGAGGGGAGGAAGAAAGGTAAAAAATTGTTTTTTTTTTTTTTTGTGGGGTGTTTTTAAAAAGAGAATATTGTTATTTTGAGTGGAAAGTGGGGGAGTATACTTAACTGCTAATTTCAATTGGTGGGAAAATTTTTTAAATTTTTTTGTGGGTGGGTGTGTTTAAAAAAAAAAAAAAAAAGGAGGGGGAGTAAAAATTTTTGTGTTTCTTTAACATTAAAATGTATTTTGATATTCATATTCTGACCGCAAAAACTCGATTCCTTTCATTAAGTGGCACGTGGTGGATTTGTTGCAAATTAATCAAAGTTATCAGCATCCATACATATTGCGGTTGTACATAAAAAACCACTGGTACTTAGTTTTATCATGAGAAATTTAAATAATAACATTCAAATATTTATCATAATGTTCATTTTGACACTTTAAGATCAGAAATATCTACTTATTTATGTATTTTTTGCTTTTTAATAAGGCCAAATTTGTATAATTAAAATTTTTATAAATTTTTTTCAAGTTTTTGCTTCGCTTATTTCTTACCCAAGAGCACAAATTTGTTTTACTTGATTAAGACAAAATTATCTGAAACTGAGTAGAGAGGTAGTGGGTCAGAATTTGTAAGATTGAAAATAATCCTGGCACTTAGTCACCCATTTAACTCACTATCAGGCAAAATGGTTAAAAAAAGGCCATTTAACTTTTCCCCGTTCCAAAGCAAACTTAAACGACAGATACAAAAATTAAGTTGCAAACAAAACCAAAATTCCTAGCACCCCAATCCTTCATCAACAACAACACACTTGCTAAGGGGGGTGCCCACAAAAAAAAAAAGGAATAATAAAAAAAAAGCGCAACAGCAACTAAGGCAAAAGTGAGAAAGCAGCCCGCACACTTTTTGCCAGCCGCAGGCTAAAAGTCGTCGTCGCTTTCAATTATAGCCGTGAGTTTTGTGGCCAGAACACACACACACACACATACACAGAGTCTACACCCACACCGAGCCATTAGCCTAATGTGTGCTTATTGCGCACGCTTTGGAACAGACGCAGGTTGGTTGACTGCCAACCCCCCCTCAATATGAATGTTAAGGATACGGCAACCACAAGCCCGAACTGTCTGACTGAGGTGGGAGGCCAACCGCAAACAAACAAACATATTGTGCTTTTGTGTGTGTGTGTGTGAGAGCAGAGCAGCCTCAGTGAGTGGCTGTATCTTTCGTTGTGCATAATGAATGTGAAGATGTGCCCGCCCTATTATCCTGTTGGCTCCTCCCTCAACAACTGTCTGTGTATCTCAAAGATACATAGAGCATTCTGATAGGAACAGAGAGAGCGAGAGATTCCCACCAGCCCTTAGGATTCGTATCAGAATAGCCTAAATGAAGTTTGAGTTTGATAATAATGAGTGTGGTCCTTGGGAAACTGACACAGATTTCACCGGGAGACTGAGTGAGAGTAACCACCAGCCGAATGCCAGAGAGTATGAGTATGAGAGAGGGATGCACAACTCTCTCATTCTCTGTCTCTCTTTCCCAGCAGCTGCTGCTGCTGCTGTTTTTCATCCCCTGCTGTTTGCCCTGGGAAGACACTTAGTCATCATCGCCGTCATCATCATCCTTGCTCGATCATCCACAGTAGTTGGAGTTGCTGTGCCCACCACCAAAGTCGGCAACAACCAACCAAAGAGATGCTTACCATTCCCATCTGGCTGGGCTCTGGCTGAGACCCATCATCATTTCTCTAGTCAATTCAGTTCGTTGCAGTGCGCGCTCGCATTCGGAATCACAGTCGCAGTCGCTGCTGGCGTCGTCGTCAACGTTCTTTTATTTTGCGCTATCGTCCCTTCTTTGCTGGCGGCAGCGTTGCGTATCCGTTCGGCATACTCAGTCTTGCAAAGACAACCGGCAGATAGAGACGACACCTAAAAGAAAAAAAAATAAATTAAAATAATTACACCAAAAAAAAAAACACTCATACGCAGCGTAAACCTGTCCAATGGAACATGTCGCGTCGCGTGCATATTTAACACAAAATTGCATTTGCATTTGTTTATTGTGATAATTACAAATAAAAATATAAAAAAAAAAATTTAAAGCCAAATCATGCTATTCGATCGATATGCCATATCAGGTTGGTTGTGAACAACAAATTGTGATTTGTAAGAACTGAATTCAGTTAAAGTGGCTGCTGGCAAAGTGAAAAAACAACAACAACAACAACGTGTGAACAATCTGCAGCTTCAGCTGATATATCTCTGTCTTATCAGCTTAACTAAATGCCATTTAAATTGACTTTAAGTCTATGGATATGTGTGCCAAATTAAATTGGATGCAGCATTTAGTTATACAATTTAGTCAATAGTTACAAAAACTTGGGAAACTTTACAAAAATTGCAGAAATATTTTGGAAATTTTTAAAAAATATTTGAAGGTGTCAAGATCTCAAAATTAATTAATTTATGAAGAGCTAAAAACCGAATTATGTTGGAACATTTTTGGAGTGCAAAACTAAATAGTTTTGACACCTTAAGATTGCTTACAAAAAGTGAAGCTGGAATTACACATTCAATTAAAATTCAAAATTCAAGGACTCTTTGTTTGCTTACACCAACAAAATTTCCTTATAGACTAAAATTTTTGACAAAAAATTTATTTTTAAATTAAACGTGTCATTTTGTCATAGCAAATGCAAATTATATGCAAATTTTAGTCGCTCGAATATTTAAAAATTAGAACAGTTCTACCTTTACAGTTCTCTTCACTTAAAAAATAGAAAATTAAATAAGTTATATCTGCTTACACTTTGCGAATAATCTGGTAAACCTATCAAGGAACCTAACTAGTTTAACAATGAAGTAATTAAGATTGTAAGTCCTTATGACTAGACAGCGGATCTTGCATATTGTCAGATAGAGTTTTATCCTAGTAGGCCCGAGTAAATTCGTTTTTAAAAAACCTTTTGGTGATATGAACAGGCCATTTTGTGTTTTATTCTGTCTCTTCATCACCTTTAGCATGGCCTACTAGGATAAAATTCTATCTGAAAATATGCAAAATCCGCTGTCTTCGTATGACCATCAGAACCAGTTAAGTCCAGAATTTTGTAATGTCCAAACCAAACCGGAAAAATAATCGCTACGATTCAATAATTCCCAGAACCCATTTATTCTTTTTCACGCCCTTTGACTGTTTTGTTTAGCTGTCCAATGTTTTTTCAGAAAAATTTACCATTTACAAAAAATGGAAGAAAAAGAAATATATGCATAATAAATAGCTGATCCAACAAAAATAATTGTAAAGTTTTTATTTGTGGTTTTATAAACCAATTTTGGAACCTTATGCATAGGATAAAAATACGAAACCAAAACAAATTCACTGTCGAAATTGGCTGGAATTATATGGAAAAGTTTTAAATACAGATCGGAATAGTCTTTTAAATTGAAATATTGAGAAATCCATTTTTATAGGGGTGTAGCTTTTCGGAGGTTTTAAAAATATAATCGAAAAATAAAGAAAGCAAAAGGTCAAACGAATCTTAAAGGAAGTTCTTTTAAATTTGCATTAAATAATGTACCTTTTTTAAATGATAACAATATTTTTTCCATGGGAAAATTTGTGCGCCGGTTTTTACAGGTTTTAGAACACAGGTCTTAAAAACTATAGGAAAATATTGAAACTTAGGTTAAAAGTCACAAACTAGATCCAAATTGTAAAAATATATTAAAATAATTTCATATAGTTTTCACCTAGTACTAAAAGATTTTTTATTATTTATATTTTTTTATTATATATATTTTATTAATTTTAAGTTACAATTGTTGCATACTTTTGCGCGCGAATGGTGGGAATTTTTCTTTTACAAAACGGACTAGTTTATTTTCAATTGCTCTGGATATAAAAAATTTTGTCTTTTGTTTTCCCCAATCGATTTTGCCGAAATTTACATACCTAGATACTAATTTGGTGTACCTTTTACCTCAAATTCGCATACCTTTTAAGTTACTGGGGTTAAAATTTTGATTTACCATCTTAAAAGGTAGGAAACCAGGTACTTTAGTTTCAATGAGAATTATGGTCTCAGTCACAACAAGAAAAAACTTATGGAAAAAATTTGTACATTTTGTACAGAATGACAAATTATACGGGACTTGAGAGGAGCGGAGTCAATCAAAAGGTATCTTTGCTGGTACGGAGTCCCAGTGTAGTCCTCGAGAAATAAAGATATGGAACTGTTTCTTAGCTAATTCAATCTGATCATTTATATCTGATACTGTGAAGACCAGAGGCAGGATTTTTCAGGTCAATCGGATTTGATGAAGGTTCTTATTTTTAAGAGTCGATTAGACAATTCAGTTTATACAATTTGCTATCAAGACAGTCGGATGAAGGGTTTTTGAATACGAAAACATTTACCAGTTGATCGGAATATATAATGTTTGGTGGTGTATAAATTCTTGATAAAATCGGGGAAAATTTTGGAATTGTAATTAAGAAAAATAATGTGGGTTTTTTAAGCTCAAATTAGATCCGAAAAGTATTACCAAATCGTCGACTTTATAAATACGAACTTTTTCCCCATTATGCATGGTGTATCGGTATAAGCACGGCTTGATTCGGTAAAAGGTTATTTTATTATCATATTATTTAAGTCCAAGTGACCAAGTGTTAAGAGATCTTAGGTCATTTTGCAATAGAAGCTGTGAAACTGGATCGTCAAAAAAAGCACATAGATAGCTTAATGTCATAAAAGTTGAAAAGCACATAATAAAAGTAAAAAAGATACAAGTTTTGCGGAATTGAACAATTGGCCACACATTAAAAATTTTGTTCTAGTAACGGGAAAGTTATTATTGTAAATATTGAAATGTAAAGATATCAAATTTGTTGTATTAGGATTTTTTTTGTTACTGAAATGATGAAATGCTTCCTCACGAGGTCGAAAAATAATTAAAAATCCTCGAGTGTCACGAGATAAATGTATAATTACGATATTAATGAACAGAAAATTCGGTAAAATTCGGAAACTCCCAAAGGAATTTAACAAGTTGCGAAACGGTCATATAACTGAATGTCAGGTGAAATTTAACTAGAGGACAGACAATTTGATATGTTAGTGCGTTCTGTATGTTTATGTTTTTCCCGTAAGTGAACTCACCAAATCCAAAAAATTAAGTATTATGCTGAATTTTCATTGGATCATAAAATGACAAATGCCAGAAAATGACAAATGCATTACATTGAAAATGACAGAAATTTGACTCAATTTCAAGTCGATTTTCGTGTAAACGTAAGTATTTTGCAATCAATATTAATATCGTTGTATGGAAGGTGACAAATAATACAACGGTTACTAGATCAGGTATTAGAAAACTCGAAATTAGTTTGAACAGTTGAGACCGACTGCTTATTCCAAGTGAATTTAATTCAAGAGAAAATGACGACAGAATCTAGTAACCACAGATACAAGAATACAACTTGAATTCAAAATACAAACGCTTACACGAAAATCGACTCGGAATTCGGAACAGCGCCCAATATTAAACCAGCCTTATTATACATTTTTTCTTAGATTTAGAAACGCTTGCAAAAATTTGCGTACCAATAAAGGATTTAAATAATAGATTCTATGTCATTATTTGGTAAGCCTTTATTTAAGCTAAAATGAGGTCTACAGATCTGCATCTTTAATATAATATACGAGTTATTTTTAGACTCTTCCCTTTTCTATTTTTAATCAATTTTATCAACAAGTTTTTCAAGTTTTTTTTGTGGGGTTATTTTTAAAACACATCCCAAATGTGATTATTCAAAAAAACTAATTAGCAACACAAAACACATGTTCTTAAGTAAAAGTGAATAATTGGGTTGGGAACAATAAAATTTGTAACTAGTTGTCAAATCAAGTAAATCAAGTAGACTGTGGGTTTTTTTTTGGGATAGAAAGAACACTTGAGAGAAGGTGCGAGAAGAGGCGGCACTTGAGGCCACTTCAAAAACATTTCGCTGGCCAGTGTGAAGCCGCCGGCAGACATAACTAGGACAAGGATGCTGAATGTAAATAGCGTGTGCCAAGGATGTGCGAAATGCGTACGATCGCAAAACCACCTTACTCATTGTTTGTCTGTTTATGGTTGTGTTTTGTTTTGTGTGTGCGACTTATTTATATGGTAGATACTTATCGGCTGTGTGTGTGTTCTTGTTCTTGTTTTACGGTTGTTACTGTTGACCATTGACTGGCTGGCCAGTATCTGTTTTTTTTTTTTTTTTGGGGCCTCGTGTCCGTTTTCGATTTCTGTTTGCGTGTTATCTCTAAACTGGCACTTGGACGCGCTGTCATATTTTGTCTAACAGCTCAAATTACGATTTAGTTTCAAGTGTTTAAATAAGGCGGTAGGTAGGTTGTACAACAAGAAACTATCATCAAACAACTATAACAAGTATCAAAATAAATAAATAATCGGTGGGCAATTTCTTAGGGTTAGGGTAAAACGGATATTATAATTCTATAATTTTTACAAAATTTGTGAAGAGTTTAGGTAAATATTAAAGAAGTTTTGTTATTTATTTTGCAACCTTTGTGATGGTTAAAAAAAACTTAAAAACGCCCAGCCCTCTCCTCGACTTAACTGTCACTTAAATGTCTAGTCAGTTGGAAGCATTGTCGTCTTTCTATCTATTTGATCAGCAAAAGCAGAACAAGTCACATCAATCTGAAAGAGAATACAAAATAAATACTTAAGCAATAAAAACAAATTTAATATTAAAAGTAAACAAAATATTTGAAATAACTTAAGCAGATATATTTGGCTTAATTTATTTGCTCAGGCTGCTTTGTGGTAATCTAATAAGTATTACAGGTGAATAACAAACATTTTTCTGTCTAGTGAGTCGTTCCACTAAAAAGACATACACACATTGTAGATAGTTGGTTGATAAGAAGACCACACTTGATGTACAGATGTGTGGCCTGTCAGTTGGGACTCAATCGACTGTTAAGTGGAGGCCAATTGCAAAATAGACTACCGTATGGAAGTGAGATTATCATTGTGCGATGTGGCCTTTATCTATGCTACATTCTATTTTCTGTGACATGACAGCCAACTGATTAGGATTAGACCAACTCAAGTGTTACTACCTGGAAAATCAATAAAACAAAATTCTCTAATCTCTTCTAGGCTCTAACGGCGACGACTTCGATCCGAATCCGAGTGTAGTGCGTCACCACCATCATCATCATCACCATCATTTGGATCTCAGTACGGGAAGTCAATCAGCCTTTGGTCCTTTAACGCCCAGTAGTCATCCGGTTGGCCGACCCGAGGATACATTTGGACTCCACCATTTGCCACCCTCTGGAGTCACACCAACCACCCCGCCTATGGAACGGCAGATGCTGTTGCAGCTGCAGCAATTGCAGCGGCCAACGCCGCCCACGCTGCAAATGCCAACCGATTGCAGCAACGGCTCAGCTATGGCCAGTATGCAATATTTATTAAAAGACACAACGCAGGCGGAGCAATTTTTCCAGCGAATGGCACGCCTGCGTGAACCTGTCTGTGATCTGGATATACGTGATAGTGGCGTCTATGCCAAGACAAATTTACATCGGGGCACACGCTATGGTCCGTTTCCCGTCAAACTCTCCCAGCAGCGTAGCGATCCTCAGTTGGCTTGGAAGGTGAGTGAACAAATTTTAGGGTACAACCACAAAATCGGGAAAATATGTATCCAATTATTAACAAACCGAGTTTGAAGACGATCGGATAAAAAAGTATAGATTTTCGCCTTAGGATGAGGAATTTTTCCACTTTCAGTTTATATGAAAACTTCTGTTAAAGTTAAAGCTTTTATCAGTCAGTCAATCAGAAATTTACAGATTTCTAAATATGATCCATGAAGATGAAAGAACTTTTTAAAAAAGCGACGCCGGCTTAAGGCCACAAGTATGAAAAGCTGTTCAGCTCTTGTGCAAAAGGGTGCCGACCACTGATTTAAAACAATTTTCAAAGCACACTTGTCACTCATAAATTGGTACTTCTAAATTAAGCTTTTTAAAAGGGCTTCCAGCCTTAAAAAACATTGAACTCAAACATTATTTTTAATAGTCGGGGAAAATAAAAAGAGAGTCATTAGGTGCCAACTCCGGGCTGTAGGGCGGATAATCCTGTAATTAAGTTAAGTGAGTGCTTAAAAACTCTTTTGTGTAAACCGATGTAAGAGAGCTTGGGGGATCGGGATCCAAAGTCTCGGCCCTGCGTCCTCCTCTAATTGTGTCCCATTGTCATTGTGAAGAATAATACATTTTCAGTAGTTGGTTTTCTTAATTCTTCAAAAACTATTGGCTAACAAATTCTACAAAATTCAGAATAGACTGACAAGTTTTTGAAAAGAAGCAGTCGTCCTTTTTATATGATATATGATCCAAGATACTTCACCTGGTGCGATCTTAGTCCGAGTTTATGCGATGAAGTTTTTTCAAAACTCCATACGCAGTTCGCTTCGTGAAGTTCTTTTTCAACTAGCCTGACTTCACGAGTTATTAGCAAATAAACCACAAATCAACCCTGCATCAGGTCAATTGGAACCTAGCAAAGGAGAATTACGAAAAATTACAAGCCACAGATAGATCATGCAGTTTTGCCAGCTTTGACTGTCCCTCTTCTCCTTTTTGCAACTAACAAAAATTTCACGAAAAAAACTTCGTCGCGTAAACGCGGACTTATAAATGTCTTCTGAGCAGAGTCGAAATATAACAGTTATTTTCATAATACTCTTATGGAAATAAAACAATCGGGCCTGTTCTCGTTTTCGATTACGATTAAATGATTCAGCTTTTAAAAACGGGTTATATTATTCGGCTTTTAACTTGAAATTTCCACCAATCTTCGTTCGACCGTCTTGATGATAAAATTTTGTAACCGAATTCTCGTATCTATTCTTGGAGTTCCGGAATTTTAACAATTATGATCAATGGAATTCGTTATGTGTTAAAATTATTCGAAAACGTTTTTTATCCTTTCCGACATCGATATTCACAATCAACTCTTTATTGCGCAGTTTTATTGTAATGTTCAAAAATAAGAGTTATTTTTTTAACCGATATTTTAATACTCAGTTCTTAACAGTTATAAAAGACTTTTATTTTATTACACAGAAAATATTATTATTGGAAGACTTTTATAATATAACTCATTGAAAACCGTTTGTTCAGACTTTTATAAAAAAGTCCATAGTTAGTTTGTCGTTGGGGATATAGTGCACTGCGACCAGTAATGATCTATTGTGCCCCCTGCTGAGTTTACAACTCCCCTAGCAGCCCTATATCCTGTACGAATGCCAGGATTTTAGTGGGGTCTAGGTTTCTAATACAGTTGGGATGTAGGGTGTGTTTCCCAAGACTGTTAAATCTACGACTTGCCAAAGCATCGCATTGTGCTAAAAAGTCCATAATTAATAGTTACAAAGACTTTTGTTTACTTTTCAGAACATAAAAGTTATTGAAAACATTATTTTATCACTCAAAAAATAAGTTATCAAAAATCATTTTTTTTATAATATTCGGTAAATAAAAGTTATTCAAAGACTTTTATTTTTGAATCACAATATGAAAGTTTTTTAATTTATTGGTGCTTCAGCGTTTGAATGATCCGTTGGATGTACCTTATCATTACCTGCTATAAATAAAACAAGACTTTTAGTTTGTGATTAAAAATGACTAAGGTTTATTTACAAGGTTTTATAATATAAGTATTTTGGTAACTGTATTTCTGAGTATTAAAATAAAAGTCTTTAATAACTTTTATGTTCTGAGTAGAAAATTAAACAGACTTTATTAACTGTTATTTATTGAGTTTCTCATAAAAGTCTTTCTACAACTGTTATTTACTGAGTAAGATAATAAAAGTCTTTAATAACTGTTATAATCGGGGTAAAAAATATCTCTTGACTTACGGAATACTTTTTCAAACGAATTTTTGTCAAAAAAAAAACTTGGATCCCGTTACTTTAGTTATGTATTCTGCTTTAACTTGAGAACGTGAGAACTGTTGGACATTTCGGGAGCGTAGAATAATGCTAAACTTCTTGAGGGAAAAGACAATTCGAACCTGGTCACACTTTAAGTAGCCAAGGGCAACCCTCGTATCGGCCAACTTAAGCCTTTCACATGTGGTTACATTTTACCCATTTTCCTCTTGTTCTCAAATTACCGTTTCGTTAGATTTTTTATGTGAAATTTAATCCCATCAAAGCTGATGCTTCTAATTCTTTTTTTTTTTTGCGAAAATTGCGCAAAAATGTTTCAATTACGTTTTATTTTTTGGGTGTTTTCTATGGAAAATCAAACGATTGGAAATAGATTTGATTATTTCGCAGGCTCAATTGTCAGTCAAATGTGCCTAATCCCTGGCCAGAGCTAATTTTTTTTTTTGCACCACCGAGGCGTGCAACCAGTACCAAAATCCACAAAGTGTACCCCTAAATGAGGCTTAAGTTGAGGCCGGCTGATGATTCCAATTAGTTTGGGACGAGCCTGAACCCTTCGATTGATTGTCAGTCAGTCAGTCAACTGACACTTTTGCGCCCCGATCCTCAAACAGACAAACTGACAGACAATCCAATCAAATTATCGCGCCTAGTGGCTGTTGACAATTTGTGCCAAAAAGGGATCTATCTACCTGGCATTTGCAACAAAAATATTTTGTTGTGCCACTCGAGCCAAAATGCTGCGAAATTGCAAACATCTGATCCCATTGCCGATCCCTTTCCTTTTTCTGGATGATCCTCAAATCAAGCGCACTTTTCTTCTCGTTCACATTTCCGTTTTGACAGATACATTGGCCGTGTCTGTTGGGCCTATCTGCTACCGTTTTCATATGGATCTGGATCTGGCAATTTGAAGCCAGTTCTTTTGCTTGTGTGTGAACCCAACACTTGGGCAGATTATCTCTGGCGCGTAAATATTTTTCTTGGCCATTGACTGTGTCATGTTTTTTTTTTTTTGCAAGCAAAAAAATTTTTATAATAAAAATAATAAAGTTATGAATAGAAATGTGCGCTGTGGCAAAGGACATGTTTGTCGCTCTTTCATATGTGAACAGGACTGGGCAGGGGGATTAAGGCGACAACAACAACAACTACAACAGCTCATATAACTGTGTATGAGAGGGAAAGGAGCTGTCAACAGATCCAAATAGATTTTGTCTTGTTAAACCAATGTTGAATATATGGATGATCTTATCTCTTAGTGGCTGCCTCATATGACAGCTTCCGTGTGAAATAAGCAGGGATATGTATAAGTATGAGTATTTCTTTGATGAGTTTAGATACAATTTTAGATGAGAAATTTATTAAAAATTTTTTTTTAAGTTTTAAGAGTACAATTCTCTCACAGACTAATGCATATCCTTTTTTTAGTGTGAGACATTTTGAAATTAAAAATGCGAAAATTTCCGCTATAAAAGTTTTTTGGATCTATTGACACTGTGATAGTTTTTTTTTCAAAAAATAAAAAAGACGTGACCAACTTGAAGGGGTTTACCCCAATTTGGGCCTAAGGAATCGAACTGCTTCATTACTTTTTTGAGTTCCACAATGGTTGCATACAAAACTTTTTTTTTTTAAGTTTTTTACGAAGTTAAAATTTTTTTTGTAAATTCCAAAAATATAATTTTTTTAGTCTCGTGAAATATCTAAATCTAAATAAATAGATTTAAATGTTCTCTAATTTAATACATTTACAGTTTTTCGATATCATTGCGCAGTCAAAAGTTATTGAATAAAATCTAAACAAAATGAAAAATTTTTTTACATAATTTTTTACCAAAATACATTAAATTAGGAAATATTTAATTGATTGATTTCTAATCAAGTTTTTGTTGGAGAATAAAAGGGAAAACATTTAAAAAATTTTTTTTTTGTGATTTTATTTAATATTTAGAAATTTTAAATAATTTGTTGTAAAAATTTTTATCCAAAAAAAGGTTGCAATTTGTTTCTAACTTTTGAAAGCGCAATGATATCGAAAATATGTAAATGTAGTAAATTAAAGAACATTCAAATCTATTTATTCAGATTTCACAAGAATCACATATAATTTTTTTACAATTTAGAAAAAATTTAAAATTGATAAAAAAAATTTTTTTAAGTTTTTTATTTAGTTTAAATTTTTTCTATGATGTCATCGGTATAACTCATAAAACTAATGATGCAGTTCGATTCCCAGGGCCCAAATTAGGGTTAAACCTTAAATGTTGATCATGTATTTTTTTTCGACTTGCACAGTGTAATCGATTTTTTCAAATATTTATTTAAAAATTGATTTAAATCAGCAATGAAAATATTGTCTAACTGAAGCGACATTTCTCATTCACTTTTTATTCACATTTTGATAACATTTTTCTTCTTAAAAAAACATACCCAGTTCCTTTTTCACTGTTTGATATTTACACATGATCTGTTATAAGTCCTTATACAGGTCGAACTTAGAGAAATGTATCCCACAGATAATGCATATTCCATTTTTTTAAGTGTATATAAGACGTGAGGCATTTTGAATTCAATTAATTTAAATTAAAAATGTGAAAATTTGAGCTTTACATTTTTTTTCAAATATTAAATTATAATAAGAAAGAAACATATCCCAAAAGAAGCCCCTTTCATCACTTCATTATAATTTCCCCAATTAACACACACACAACCAGTTTGCCGCCCTCAAGTCTTCTCACTTTGCCAAGGTCATTACAGCAAAAAAAAAAAAACAGGAAACTGCAAAAACCGCCAACAGTTTTTGTATACAAAATAAAAGCAGCAGCAGCGCCTAGCTGCCACATTAACAACAGCAACAACAACAAATACGCATAATTTACACAAATCTTTGACTGCTGTGGCTGTGATTTGCCTTAGACGCTGCGACGCCAAAAATCAAAAACAAAAACCACACAAAAAAAAAAGTGCACAATGACTTTGCGTATGCGCAACGCTGCAGCCGCCGTCGGCCTCTTGT
The DNA here is from genome assembly GCA_018904225.1 of Lordiphosa mommai. Lineage (NCBI taxonomy): Eukaryota > Metazoa > Arthropoda > Insecta > Diptera > Drosophilidae > Lordiphosa > Lordiphosa mommai. The sequence continues at coordinate 385,989 of JAEIFT010000180.1, forward strand.
CTATCAAGTCATTTGGAAAAACGGCATTTTACAGTTTTTACTCTTTATTAAGTGGTTGGTGCGTGAGTGTGTGTGTGTGTGTGTGCGGTTGAGTGGGAGAGTCTGGAGAGTATGAAGAGCATATGTGTGCACGCTCCAAAAATTAAGTTAACAACGTTTCAAGTGCCCTGGCCCCGTGGCTGGTGCGGAGAAAAATATATATATGTATATGTATGTATATACAATATATGTGAAATATAAACTTTATATTTTATGGGAGAAAAAGTCAGTTCAAGTTGCGGTTTGCTGACAAGAGGGTGGGCAAACATTTAGGTTGAAGTCTGGAGTGTAAATGTTTGTGATGAGAGAGCGAGGGTTAAACAGTCGTCATGTTTCAGCAGTGATAGACTTGACTAGGTAGGGGGAAAGAATTTTTTTTAGATATTACCAACAATCTCCAGAATTCCTGCTCAGCCTAAGTAATTAGCTCTGTCTAAAAAATGGAATTTGAAATTAGCTTACAAAAATGTCCACAAAAACTTTTAGATACAAAAATAAGTATTGATTTGCTTTTATGTCTAAAGAAAACATTCTTTAGCGCACAATTAAAAACTTGCTTAAGTATTAGTGTATTTCGATTGCTTCTTGCTAAAATCAAAGAATAAAATAGTCCAAATACACACTCTCTAAGAGTAATGCATAATAAGTGTGAGAGAATTAAAATCAAGTATGCAATCCGCCCGAGAATTAGGCCTGGTTTGGATTAGTGGTTCACAGAGTTCTTAAACCATCGGTTCTGTCTACAATGGTTTTTGAAGCTTACCGAACAGCGGTTTCGGTTCGGCTCAGTGGTTCACGCTCATTATAATAAACTCATAGTTTCGAATATTCAAAAATTATATGTACACTCAGAAAAAATCCAAGAATTCCTTATTTAAACAGGGGAAACTTAAGTAGAAACGATTTTAAACGTTTACTAAGTTCGGAATTTTCAAATCTGAGAACAAAATTCTCACTTCAAGTTCGTTTTTTTTAACAATCAAGTCCATTTAACTTAAAATTAAATGTATTCTATGACATAATTATTATTCTAAATCGTATATTTTTAAATGGAAGAAAGATTTATAAGTAAAACAAGAAAAAAAGAACAAGAATATCTTTAAATTTTTATAACAAAACGATCTAAATTCAATCGCGGACTTATTTAAAATTCAAGCGCATTTTTTTCTAGGTGTACTTTCTAAGAGAAACACTTTTTCTACTAATTATTATGTATCCAGTATGCATGTTATAAGTTCCATCTTCGGAACCAAAAGAGCGCCTACCAATGCCTCTACAAACGCTAAGTTGAACAAAAATTTTGGGTAGACAGAGGAAAATTGTACGGACTTGATGTTGTATGAGAAACTGTGCTGCCTTCGCTGCAAGCCGTCAGCCATCCTTGTAATTTTTTTTTCTGATTTGGAGTTATATGTTGTCACATCAAGCTCAAAAAAGCCGCGAAAACTCAAATCAAGTTCATTTCGTTATATTTTCTAGATAATTTTTTTCCAAGGACCGATGTTCTATTTTCTACATAGCTGCTATGTGTCAGATAAACTTACATATTAACGTTTTTATTTGACTAATGGTGCTATCTAAGAGAAGAGAAATCTGACCGAAATCTGTCCTTAATCTGAGAACAAAACCACAATAAAACTTACTCCACTAGAACCAAAATTTGATTTGGGAACAAAAATCATTGGATTAGAAAGCAGATCTGTCAGTGTAGGGTCGACAAGACACATTTGTTTGGTTTGGGTAATGGTATTTGTAAGCGCTGATATGCTGCTTCCCCATAAGGAAGAGAATTCGCTATAAACTTCATCATCGCACACGCTTATTACCACACGTCTAAGATGCTACTTATATTTTTCTGTACTGTGGTTTAGTTAACTTAATTATGCTCATTTCAAGCACGTTTAGAACATTTTACCTCAAAATTTTGGATATATTTTCGTTGTTATTTTGAGTTTAAAACAATTATTTTTTTTACAAGTTTTTTCCTGCTTATAAATAGGCGAAGATTAAACATTTTAGTACCAGTTTTTTGTTAGAAAGGTTGTGAAAAGGAATAGTGCTGATTCGTTATCATTAGGCAATATTTTGCTTTTTTAAAATCTTTTAAAAACCAGAAAGAAAGGTTCCAGATTTTTAATCTCATACAGTGAATATCTTTTAGGACCGATTTGTCATTTCCTACTGTCACATAATCTTATAAGTAACCGAGTAAGTAGCAGCTATATAGAAGATGAGAAACCCTAAAAGATTTTGTTAATAGTTCAATTTGCTCAATTAGTCTTTGATCATAAAATAAAACCAATTTAATGCTTGCCAATTGACAGATTTGTATGTTAATGGGACAACGCCATGTGAAAAAGTGGCAGAATTTTGCAAACTAGCTGACAATGAGGGAAATAAAATGTTTAAAGTAAACGCCAACACTAGCATATATGCATAAGAAAACAGGCTTAAGTCGGCTGTGAAAAAGACATGTAAAGCGGTGCTTGACTTTAACGCCTACTACGAAAAGTTGCACGAAAATCTCACAACGTATAAATGACGCCTAAGTGATGACTCCTTTTTTGCGTTTTACTTTAATAACCAATACAACAAAACAACTGAGCGTTATCAATTTTTTATACTTGAGTGTTTAATAGCAACCTTATTTATTTTTATATAAATGCAAACGTCAAGTACCGAAAGCAAGGAGCTAGTTAAAATCTCCATTTACATTTGAAAGAGATTTAGAGAAGCTCGGCTTGGCCCTTTGGGGCTGTAATGTCAGATATTTTTTTATTTATACCGGATCGTAAATAAGATTATTTTTATTTTTAAATCAAAAAATCATCCACTTAGAATCGTCGTAAAAGAATTCTAATTATACCAAAATGATTCTTTTTCGATTATCTATGCAAATTCGCCATGATTTTTATTTTTATAAGTTTTAACTATATTCCTTAATGCTAATGATTATTTTTAAGTAATATTTTAAAACTTAGGTGATAATCATTATTTTTGATCGAAAAAAATAAAACTCAAAAATAATTATTATTTCGTGCGTTTTATTTTTTCGCTCAAAAATAAAACTCAACAAGGAATTGTGACCTTATCATAAGGAACTTTGGCAAGTTAATGCATATCCTTAATAAGTGAAGCAAGACGAAACTATAAAATCCAAATTAGGGATTCAAAAATTTTTTGAAAAAAAGTTCCTTTTGATAAGGTCACAATTCCTTGTGGAGTTTTATTTTTGAGCGAAAAAATAATGATTATCACCCAAGTTTTTAAATATTACTTAAAAATAATCATTATTGTGTGCACATTAAAAAAAATTAAAAAAATATTCATTAAGTATTAAGTTTTTTTTTTTATTTTTATATATTTCAAAAATTAGCTTGGCGTAAGCCGTTAGCTTATTTTTTTTCAAAAGTTTTCATTGTTTACAATTATAAGTTTTTTTATTTTTTATTTTATAACTTATAATGATTACGTTCCCTGATTTATACATAACAAATCATAAAAGGCCTGATCTCAGATGGTATAAATTTTATTTTCGGCACTATTCTTCATATAAATAAGACAGCTGCTAAAAAGCGTTCTGATTTCAAAGCTCTACAAAAGTGTTTCTATTCATGTGAAGCATTGTGTCGAAAATAATTTTTATGTCATCTGAGAATAGGCTTTAAAACAGAAATATTTTACATAAAGCATTGATTTTTTTTCGTTAAAATTTAAAAAAATGAATGTGAACATGAAATTAATTGAAATGAATAAATAAATGAAATAAATTAAATGACTTTCGAATTTAAGTTTTTAATTTTTAATTGTTATTCTTTTTGCAAACATTTTTTAACACAAATTTCCGTTACACTTCTTTTGAATTTTCATCTACCTCAACTTTTACTTAATATCTACATGTCTATTCGACATGTCTCAGTGGCGCCAAGACGTTGGCCTGTGGAACTATCTTAAAGTCAAAGTCCATTTGACTTGCCTGTTTGCAGCTAAAATGTTCAACAAATTGATTTTGTTTTTTATAGAATACAATCATGTGTTGATTATTCATAAACTGTGTACTTTCAGGAAAGAACTGATCTGCTCTGAATTTAGATTTGACATCAATTTTACACATATCTTTCAGCATTTATATGTGTTATACCTGAGCAGTAGCACAGTTTTGCAGGCCAGCTGGCCATAGATGGCGCCAGCAGTTGCTTAAGCAGAATTAAGAATTTGAGAAAAATCTAAAGAACGAGAAGTTGGTTAAAGAATAACAATTAACTTAACTAAAAAAACTGAAATAAGTGAAAGTGGAAAGCTAAATCTTATATCAGTCTATAGTTTAGTAAAGAGTTTATAGATTTTGGTACCTCAGATGAATTTATTTTAAATATTTTAAGGTTGGCTAAAACTTATATCTTGATGAGAACTGGTATAAAATAAACCCATTTTATTAGCAAAAACTTAAAAATTTATTTCCCTTAATTAATGTGACACATTTTTTCCATTCTCCAGGTTCATGCTGGTCCCAATTTAAGTGGCTGGCTAGAGCCCTCATCCGATGTGGTTGCTTGGCTAAAAAAGATACGCTCTGTGCAGGACGATGAAATTGAAGAGGCTAATTTACACAATTTCATAATGGGCGGTTATGTGAGTATAAATAAATTTATGATATTATTGGGCACGCGCCTAAAAAATAGAGTTTTCATTAAATTTTCAATCTTTTTTTTTTTGTATTTTTCCAACAGCTGTGGTACGAAACGAATCGTTTTATAAATGCAGGCAGTGAAATTGTTGTGGATGGTCGACCCAAAACTCCATATGAAATCAATGACAATTTGGTAGGAGCCGCAACAGCGGCGGCAGCGGTAGCAGCAGCGGCCGTTGCTTCCGGGGGAGCCAGCGGCGGTGGCAGCAGTTCATTACCCAGCGATGATCGCAGCGATCGTGATAATGGTGAGTCGAATGCTGGCAAATGCAATTAACACCCTGTCCCTGACCCAAAATGCGCGTGACAAGGTCCTTGGCACGAGCGACAGAATCTGATATTATCAGCAGTGGCAGCAGCAGCAGCAATCCCTGCCCATAAACATGAGGGCTGCTGCTGCTGCTGTTCAGCTCAGCTTCCCCCTTTTTTTCTTTCCCATTGTCCTCGTCCCTGAGGGTTAGAAACACTTTTGGGCAATTTGTGTTGTGCGCATGCGCCCATGCAATATAAGGCAACCGCACATGTTTTCATTTGTTATTAAAATGTTTGATAATTTCATTAGGGATCCATCATCAAACAAAAAAAAAAAAAGAGACGGGCTAGCTGATGATGTCAGCGATATTGTTGGCCGTCAAAATGGCACACGCTCAATTTAAGCCTAATCCTGTGCAGGCTGGCTGCATTTGCTCTCTGTATGCATCCCTCGGCAGGGCGACGTGTTTGATTATAAACATGTGGGATTTATGATACGCCATTGTGTTCACACCGTTTTATCGCGCCTTTAAATCTTTGAAAATGCTAAAATGTTTTCACTGCAAAGTCAGCTTAAAATTTGAATATGTAATGGATATTATGCATATTTCCATATGTTTATCTTTAGATCAAAATTATTTTTCAATTAAAGCCGGGCCAACGTTCCCATAGCTCACAACACACACACACACACACGCACACACAAACACAAGCACACCTGTGCAGGCCTCAGGACTCAGTTCATTTGACTTTTTAACGTATTTTTGTGCAAGTTTTCTCGCAGTTCACGGCCCGCTAAGCAAGGAAAGACGAAGCAGGGTCCTTGAAGGGTACCATATGCACTGGGAAACATAAAGTATGCTAGAAAATTGAATATAAAGAGGGTGTATTTGAGCTGACCGTTACATTTTTAGGGAATTCTTAATGAGTATGCATGAGAATAATGAGAGCGACAAGTGAAGAAAACTCGTTGGAATTATAAAAACAAAAAACTAGGCATCTCAAACAACAAATTCGTCTCGAAAAACACATTGCAAAGCTTACACAAAAATCAAAAATATTCCTCATGCTAAAATTAATCTTAAATCCGTTCGTTTTCATTTAAGTTATATTCAGGTTTCAATCTTATAAATTTATAATCCCGACCCTAAATTCGAACTGGGCGTTTGTTTTAATAAAAGTTTGGTTCAAAAAACTACTTTAAAACAGTCAAAATAATTTTAAAGTATTGGATCGGTGCCTCATTAAGTAAAATCTCGCAAGTGATTTTATGATTCGGAATATTCAAATTTTTTATTAGTGAATTTGAAATAGTTATAAAACAATTTATACTTAAGTTTAGCACATAATTCTTATTCAACGAAGTACTTGATTTAAGATCACTTTTAGTTGTAAATTGAAGAATAAGAAGTTGCTTATAAATTGTTTTTGCTTTAAGCACACAAAACTCTTCCCAAAGCTCATTATTAACAAAGGACTTAAGTTCACCAAAAGCTCAGATATTATAGCTTTGTCAAAAATAAGGGACTTTCTATTTAAAATCGAACAGTTTTTGGATTCACCATTTTTGAATTAAATTTTAAAAAATCCGAAATTCGGCCCTTAATTATCCCATGAAATAAAATTCGCAGTCGATTTCAAAATTTGAGAAAAATATTTATTTTTCGGGCAGATCAGGGATTGATTGTTCCAATTAGTATTTTACTGTAGATACTTAAATTTTAAATTAATAAATGTTTTCTTAATAAATAATATTACATAATTGTTGCTCAAGTTTATGTGATATTCTTAGAGTTGCCCCATGCATGCTCAAAAAATGGAAACCTTCATAGTTTAAAAGATATCAGAAAGTTTCGCCACGCAGTCAGTTTCAATACAATTTCAATGAAAATGACTACATCAGGCAGATCGAACGCCTATATCATATAGCTGCCAAACGATTCCTAAATACAAATGTTGTGTAACTATTACCTTACCTCGGTATATAAAAATTCGAGTACCTTATACCTTACCTAGGTGCAAAATTGCATTTACCTTCTCAAAAGGTAAGGACCAGGTACTTAAATTTGAATGAGAATTTTGGAATTTTAAGATCTTATAAACAAAAGTTACAACGCTTAATAAACCCTAGAACACTTCCTAGTGTTTTTACTAACAGTAGCAGTTACATGTGCTGAACTGTTTTAATATGATCATGGTATGTCTGGTACAGCGACCAGAGACGGGAGCAATGTTCTAGATTTGGTCAAACCAGCAAAATATTACAATTGAAAAGAAACGTGGCTATTAAAGCTCAACTTCAAATTTCATATATTAAACATTCTTTTTTGATTTAAGACACAGCTGTAAAGTTTATTCAAATATACACATATTGATTTTTTCAGTGTGACTGCCTATTTCCAATACGTAAAAATTTAATTTTATTAGTGTGATTGTATTTTTTTTTGTCAACATCTAACAAAAGCTACAGAATCACCTAAAGCCTGCAGTTAATGTCATTCAGCAAATCATAAATCGCAAATAGGAATTGTCTGCTGAATGGCCCCATTGATTTTATTTTTTTTATTTTTTTAATGAATTACTAAAAAATGACTAATGTAAAATGTACCTTTTTAGAACCATTACCTTTAACTAGGTACTTAAAAATCCAAACACCTTTTACCTTACCTAGGTATGGATTGGGGCAATTACCATGTATCTTAGGTAAAAAAATTAGTACCTTTCCAATCACTGTTGTTATGATTAATTGTATATGGTTAATGTGCAGTGTGACCATTTTTTGTATTCAAATTAAACTTCCAAACTCAAGATTTTTCTTTTTATTTTACTTTAGGCAATGAGAATTCTTTCAGGAATTAATAAACTAAAATTTTTCTAAGAATTTTTATTAATTTTGAAGCGAAATCCCCAGTTAAAAAAATTTGCTCAGCTCAATTGTTAAATTTCTATTCCTCTTGTATTTTTCATCTATCCCAAACAAAAAGCAAACTCTTTAAGCCACTTTTGAGATGGCTTTCAGCTTAAAATGCGGCAAGTCGTCAATCGACCAATCAAACCAATTGAATAGAATACTTCATATCTCATATCTCTGGGCAGAACCAAGCCCCAAAATCAAAATCTTAACACACACACACACACACACACACTCTGACACATTGTCACCAAACAAAGCGATGGATGATTAATGAGCCGAAACCTAAACCCAAAAACTGGCCATGTCTCGTGTCTCGTCTTCGAGCTAAATGATCATCGTGTGTCAATTTGGGCATCATTAGGAGTGTGCAGAGTGTAGCGCCTTTTTTATAGACAATCTAACTGAAACGAACCTAACCCTTTTTTTTTTGTATTTTTTTTTGTTGGTAGCTGCCAAATCGATTAGCAGGCGGATCTAAGTTTGATTTTGCAGCAGCCGTCGCAAGTTGTAAGGTGTAAATAATTCCATCAATCATTTGTCAACGATTTGGGCTTCCGTTTAACTAGCAACGCCCGTGGGTTGTTGGTTTCAGGGTCAGCCGGTGGCACTTGGCGGCAGGCAGCTTCCAGTTCAAGTCGCAGGCTATGTAATTGGCATGTCAAAGTGAGTTTTTTTTGGTTGTATCCTGGATGCTACACAACTAATATCCAACAGCCTGACAATAGAGCTCTATTGAATTGTCAGCTGGGCTGGTGAGTAAATCAATCTGTCAGCAGGGAGAGTGAGAGAAAGAGCGAGGTGAAAGGCGTGAAAGGATTGAGAAATGACAATGGGGGGAATGGCAATTGGATATTGATCAGGAATTGATGGAACTGGATATAATCTAGCAGTTGGATTTTTGGAGTTTGATAAATTGATAAAAAATTGATGGAATTTTAATATAAATTTAAAATTTAAGAGGTAAATCAATCAACTACACTTAAAAAAAATTAACTATATTAATCAAGCACAAACAGTGTCAAAAAAAGGTATACAAAATTATTATTTCAGTTTAGTACTTCTTTTTAACACTTTTTGACTTAAATTAAATACAAAAAATTCTTAATTAAGGAATTAATTTTTTTCGATTTAATTTTTGGAATCGAAAAATTTAAAAAAATGAGAAAAACATTTTTGAAGCTTTAAATATAAAATGGTATAAATTCCATTCAGTTCTCTAGCTGGCCAACCATCTGTCAATTAGCACCTAAAAACTCTACTTCTTCACCCTAACTATCCCACGCTTCTTAAAAACTTGACCATAAGGTGCTGAGCAAGTTCAACGTGGGAATCTTTGAGGAACTAACTCAAACTATCTGCCCTCTTTGACCATATTGCACACGCTGAAAATTAACTTTTGACCCAAACATATACACCGGACCGGCAATTACCATGGACTTGGGCCAAAACATATTCATCAGACGAACAAACTCACCCCTAGCTGCGTTTTTTGCCTTGAGAGGCAACACCTGTGCAACAACAAACTTCATGTTTTTTTATTCCTTTTTTTTTTTTGGTAAGGTGCTATATGACTTTTGAACGAAATCAGTCCAACGGAACCGAACCTAACCGCACACACAGAGATGACGGTGGCGGGGAGGTTGACCCTTGGGCTGTGTCCTGTGTGTTGGATGTGTTTGCATGCATAATCTTTTTGGTCATCGTCATCCCCCTTACACAGTTTGGCTAGTTGCATTCTTGGCTCACCTGGTGGTTGTCTACATATTCAGTAGTCATTTCCCCTTGGAATTGTCATTGAGTTTACTTGGCACCCGCCAGGAGCTGGTCAATTGGTTAAAGTAAGAGTGAGAGAGGTATAGCGCGAGAGAGAGGGAGAAGGGGTGCTTTACTTTCATTTAGGACAATTATCTATTCAACGTCAAGCTATGCGAGCTATATGAGTGCACACACGATTTTGTATTAAGTGTTTGCGTGTTTGCCTTTGTGTGTGTGTGAGTTGGTCATATGTCAGTGCGTCCTGGCCAGGTCCTTCCGCAGATTGTTAGCGAGCAAACAAAACATTAGCTCGGCGGCATAATGCGCTCGCTGCGACACACTTGTTTATTAAACGCGAAACCGAACGGTTGTGTCAAGTGCTATATATCGTCTCCTAAACAAAAGTGAAGTGCTGCCGTAAAGAAGTTCAGGAAGAGTTTCGCAGGAAGTGAGGTGTGAGTTAACAGAAATTGATTATGGATTAAGTGACCACGGATGATTTAGGGATTTAAGTGAAGAGGAACCATAATAAAGCTAGCCTGGTTTACTTCCTTCAACTCCAAGTGTACCAAAGTGATCACGCATCCAATATCATTCTTCTAAAAGCTTTACAACAGGTCTCTAGAGGGGCATCAGACCTTTTATTGATTTTAGTTGTCTTTTACTACGTCTTTGTTTAATAACAATCATTTTATCCTTGGTCTCTTTTTTGTGTAAGGCTATTGTAGGGGAAGACCCTATTTAGCTCATGATTGTTTCCTCCGTTTTCACTTAGTGTACAGTCATTCTATTTTTGGACATTATATTATACAAGCTAATTGCCTTTTTATTGTTTCTAATTTCCGCTTTAAACATATATTTAAGGTATTTTTGATTCAAACTAATTTTCGACATGATTTAAATTTTAACTTTCACTTTTATAACGCGCAAATAATTTGCCCTAATATTGATGCAAATTCGTCTTAATGCAAATTTTGCAAGATTTAAAGCTAAAGCTATTGATCCCCACGCAAATAAATTTCCAAAATTGTTAACAAAGTTTGCCTTAAGATTTTGTTTTGCGTCCAATTTATATTTAAAGGCCCTTTTATTTCCGTATTACTTAAGCTTAGCGCTAAACTTCAATAATTTGACCAATTTTTTGGCAAAAGGCAAAATAGTCAGCAATATTTGAGCAAGTTATTAGACAAATTTGGACACATTATTTGAGCGTTTGACCTTAGCTTTAAGTATTAATTTTGTTATACCTTCTGGACCATTTTATTTAATTTTCTTATATTTTTAGACAATATTTCCATAATCATGTTTAAATTTCGCCCTTATATTTTGAAGAAAATTTTGTGGCACTATTTGAGCAAATTATTTGCGTGTGGATCCAAAGTTTTAGTTTTCCAGCAAAGTTTGAAGTTATGGCTATATAGACAAATTTCCATGAGCATTTAGGCAAATTAAAGCTATGGATTCACACGCAAATTATTAACTAAAATATTAAAGACAATTTGTCCTACTTGGACAAAGTTTCAGCACGCAAATAATTTGCGCAAATTTTTAATTTTTTTTTTTGTTGATACATTTTTGTATCAACATATCGGCAAATTGATTGCATGTTTGACCTTAGCTTTAGATTATGAATTTTAGATACCTTCTTGATCACTTTTACGGTATAAAATGTATGCCGTTTTGTACTTAAAATATTAGGTATGATTCGTACTTGGGGGTTTACTGAAACTAAGTACGAATCAATTTAATAAGAACAAATCGGGATTGGTTAATTTTCTTTAATTTCGTCCTCATATAAATAAAACAATTTTATTATTCTTCTTAGTAACTGAAGTTTGACGTCACTTTAGTGTAGTGTATTATAAATATATAGATTTTCTTACTGTTGACGAGTTCTTAGACCCTGATCACATTTGATGGTCTTTTATTTAAGCAAGTTTAGTTAAGTTAATGAAAAATTGGTTCACTTTTCTTTTAGACTATAATCGAAATTCCATGATCACTTTTATTCCGGCTAAGGCTAATATTTTGCCCAAATATTAAGAAGAGTTTGCCTATTTGGTTTGACTTTAGTAGAAACAAAAAACACTAGCCAAGTAGTTTTTGCCTATTTTTTTGCCCCTTTTATTTGAAACGAACATTTGCTCAGTGGGTTGAAACGAAAACATCGTTGCACATTTTGTTTGCAAGTGTAAACAGTTTGCAAATTCGTTTGCCAACCATTACATTTTGTTTTGCTGTTTTTGTCTTTTATTTAAAACGAACATTTGCTCAGAATTTTCGTTGGCCAACTCATTTACATTAGGTATTTATGGTTTCTCCTTTTTCACTTTTTTGGGTTCCGATCAAAGCTTATTAAATTTCATAACTGGTTCGGTTCGGTACATATTTAGTAGGTTTGATGCTTAGCCAACTTCTGTCGCTAAGCTAAGTTCACACAGGTAAATAATTTGTCCTAACTTTAATGAAAATTTGGCAAAATAGGCCCAAATAGGGAATTTATTAAAACATTTTGAGCAGATTATTTGCGGGTGGATCCATAGCTTAAGTTTTTAGTTCTCCAAAGTCTAAGGTAATATTTATTTAGACAAATTTTCAGCATAATTGGGGCAAATAATTAGGCTGTGTGAACTTTAATGTCAAATAAATTTCAAATTACTAAATATCATACTTGAAAAACTTGTCTAACTGTAATATTTAAGTATTCTCAATCATTATTAGCAAAGAAATTAAGTTTTTATTTCCCTTTCACAATTTCAGGCTCCTTATACAGCGGCGACGAATTTACCAAAGATAAGAAAAACTCCTCGCAAATTAGTCAAGGCGATCTTGATTTCACAGACGACGAAAACGGTTTCGATATACGCTGTGAGGGCTGTGATAAAGTCTATCCGGATTTAGAACGGTAAGTACCAAACCCACTGCAACGCATATTTCCACTCAAAAAACCCCCAAACGATCTCCGCGTAGGAGAATGTCTGCGTCTTTGCTGCAAATTGCTTTGGCATTTAGCCAGCTGCCCAAACCACCTTCGACAATAATCTAAATCAAATTTTGTGCGCCAAGAAACAAAAACAAGCTACCAATTAGCTTCCAACTTACCCATAGAATTATGGGTGCGAGTGTAGCAGCTACAAAGTATTCCCAAATGTTGCTAAATGCTTCAACTGGTTGCGGGGACTAATAATGCGCTTTTTGCGGAGATCTTAATTAAAAGTTGATAGCGATAATGGTGCGGCCAATAAAAGTGCCATTAAAAGTGCCGATGCCCGGCACCGAAAGTGAGAGTAAGCCAGTATTTGGAATGAAATGGTATTGGTCTTGATTTGGGTTGCTTGTGTATTTTTATTTTTTTATTTTATGATTGGTTTTTTATGGGTCCAAATGTGCAATCTGTAGGTGTTAACTGAAATTTAATGGTCAGATATTTTGTTATTTGAAAGAGATTAGCTTTTGGAGTTTCGGTAGCGTATAATTATTTGAGATTTTTGGAAGAAACAAAAAAAGGTCCCCTCTCTCTTTAGAAACAATTTGATAATGCAAAACTTTTGTACAATATTTACAAATGTTTTGCGTTGTAATAAATAAATGGCCAAACAACAATTCAGGCAACAACACGCAAATGACATTTTCCCCAGCTCTATAAATACATACACACACACATAAAAAGTGTACCAACATATTTTAGTTGAAGTGCTAAAAGCGAGCTTTGATTTGGTTTGGTTTAGGTTTAGGCCAGAGAAAATTTGAGCAGTGAGTGGGTGGTGGCAGTCCCCACCGCCTCTCGGCGGCACTTATCAGCCAGCTATGTGTGTGTGATTTATTGAATTTTACATGAGGAGCCAGCAACCTTCCCTTCCACCACCCCCCTGCCAACCCAACCAATGATGTCTGCGTGTCCAGGTTGGCCTGGCTTTTTGCCATTTATCTGATGTTGAACATGCATAGTTGGTTTGCTCTGTTGTTGTAAGCAAACAAACGCCCACACTTCAAAACCAGGCAGGGATTGAGACCGTCAACTCTTCCATGTCGATGACAAAAAAGAATACAAAAAAAAAAACAAACGAAAAAGTTGCCGCCTCTTGTCGACATTGCTCCTCCCACACGCCGCCGTCGGCGATAAGCATCTCGCACAATCAAGGACACGAGGACCACCGCGGAAAGGTATTCATTGGCTACAGCTGTTCCGCCAGCCAAAAGATGGCTTATCAGTTGGGCATATTAAATATTGAACATCATTTGACTAATTGACGCCCGTCTAAGGACTGTCCTGAGGGGGGGACGTCTGGGCGTGTGAAGTGCCACACATGACTTTGATTGCCTAGCTTTGCCCCAAAATGTCAGAGTGCTAATTTCATTTGCTGATGACAGCTAAAAAGATAGTGAGAAAATTTGGGAAAACCTTTATACTAATTGGTATTACCTTTTCTACATATATATTTGCAGTTTGGACGATCATCTGGTGGTTCAACATAATTACAAGCGCGGTGAATTTGCCTGTGAAATTTGCGCACAACGCTTCAGTTTTCGTCCATTGCTGATCAAGCACGGAGCAATAGCCCATAATAATATACGCAAATATTCCTGCGAAAATTGCAGCAAGGTAAGTGATGACACAAATTTAATCATATTTATATCTAAATGAGCAAAAACGGCGGCAAAAAATTAAGCAGAGCAAAATGAAATTAAGAAAATCCTAAATTTTTAAAAAAGTTTTGTATGTTTGAATGGTAAAATAAATGTAGAGGTACATTATGACCCCAGTACACTCAGAATAAATCAATTGGAATTTAACGTTTTGTATATATAATTTCATGTATATTTTTAACTTGAGTGCACTTAAATTAAGTGTCAAAAACATTCAATATAAATGAAATAAGAACAAACATTCCTGAATCAAGAACTTTTAGTTCATTTAAGTTGGTCTAGAAAACGCATTCTTAATTCAAGTAATAAATTTCTTAGATTAAGTACGAAATAATCTTAAAATGGAACGCCCAAAAAAGTATGCATATATTTCAAAACAAATTGGTGCTTAAAATTCCCAACTGGTCCTATCACTTTACTTTTGTCCGTGCGGCTGGTTGATTTTTGCCTACAGTTATACCTTCTTGGATCTTTGATTAACTCAAGGCACAAAGATCTTTGCATCCAATTATAATTCGATACAGTTAGCCATCGTATCAATCACAAAATGGATACGTTTTATTAGACTTTAATTTCATTCAAAAGTGTTCCAAGAACACGTTTGACTTATGTAATAAAAGCCCAAAATAAGCAACTTTCAAATGAAAGAATGTAAAAAATTTGTCAAAAAGATTTTTGAATGGTCAAAACTAACATAGAGGGGTACATTATAACCCCAGTACATTTTTATGAGTCAGCTATTCCAAGTTTTTAAATCTAAATTCGTATCTTCAGTTAGATTGATTCTTCTTAGTTTTAGTTCACATAAGACATGATTTTTACTAAATATTTTAGTACAAATACTGTATAAAGTCTTTTCCGTTCAGTTTTAGAATGTTTCAGTACAAAATAAATTTCTTGATTTAAAGATTTTCGTACTTGATTTAGAAAGACGGTTAATGGTAAGATTACAAGCTGTTATAATATACTATCCCGTTCGCTTCTAGAACGCTGGCAAGCTTCTGAGTTTTTTTTATGTACACAACAAATTGTCTCATATAGATTATGTTTTCGAATTGGTTTGTCCACCTAAGGATGGGTAAGGAGCTTTTATTTCATAACAAAGTTGATTTAATACAAAATTTATGTTAAATATGCAATATTTACCAAGGCTACAGGCCGGTACGGAACCAAACTCTTGAAACCCGGTTCGGTTCGGGTTTTTCGAAGAGCCTGAACCGGACCATGAACCGCACCTTTTACATTTTTGACGCCTCGAAACTGAACCCAACTCGGACCACTTATTAAAAAAGAAGGTTCTGTTCACAATATTTATTAATTTTTAAACTAAAGAAATTTTTAATAAAAGTGTTTTAAAAGAATTTTTGTAAAAGCAATAGAAAGCAATAAACATATTTCAAATACAAAAACTCTGTCAATGATGTTAAAGATTCCTTCGAAAATTGTCTAAGAATACATACATACATTGAACAATGTTTTCAAACTTTGAAAAGGTCTTCAAACCAGTTCCAGGTATCCGTTGTACAAGCATTTTCAATACTAAAGATTGTTCATTCTTATTGAAGAGCTAGTAGAGATGAAAGCCTTTACAAGCAAACAATTAATCCCAAGCGATGTCAAATGTAGGTCAATTCCGCATTTTTTCTAACCAAGTAAGTAAGGTTTCTCTAATCCCGGAATTTTAAGGCTTATTTTAAAAACACAAGTTAAATTTTAGCTCTATTTTTTGCGACCTCTGGTATTGAATGTGAGGGTAAACTCAAAAATAAACTAAAAAGAGAGAAGCTTCATAATCTGATTGAGCTTAGCGTCATTTCTATGTTTTTCCTTTTGTCGAAGTAAAACGAGGTTCGAGCCAAAACCTGGAGTTCAGCTGGTTCAGGAACCGGTCCGCGAACCGAACACTTTGATCCCTTACGGTTCGAACGTCTTTAAACATTTTGGAGGTTTGCAGCCTTCATATCAACTGAAACCGAAATCCAAAGATTTTATAAAAATTAAATTTACAAACAATAAGAACAATCCCTTACATATACGAGAAGTTAAGTGATGATCGATTGATGAACGTAAAAGAAGAGCTACCGCTTGGCAACACTGTACCGCCTGTACTTGGATTGGGCTAAGGCCAAATGAGCTGACCCTATAAACTTACCAAGTCATTAATTATTGTATCAGCTTAGGGGCATTTTTTTTTTTAATGGTGTGGGGTAATGTACATAAAAAGACTTTTGATTTCAAGCAGATCAATAGCTGGAGGCGCTCTTCGAGTGGCTACTCCTCCACCTTCTGCTCGCACGCGCTGACCGGCTTACTTACTTGCAATACCGAAATCAGGGCGTGTACTCATCCAAAACACTTAAGCCACGGTAATGAACAAACTTTGTTAGACCTCTGAGATCTCTTGTTCATCTTCGTTCGCTGCATTTGAATGCCAAAGCAAAATTAAAGGGCCAGAGCTTTACATACATACATCCATCCATCCAGCCATCCATCCATCCATCGCAACCAGCGATTCGTTTCATGCGTCGCACTTCGTCATTGTCATCGACGACTTCGACATCTTCCAAAGATGTTTTAATGGCATGTTGATTACAATCTTGTGGTCGCATTGCCCAGTCAGAGTCAGGCTTTTTCTTTTGGCTTTTCCTTTTTTTTTTTCTTCTACCAATTTCCAAATGAACGGTATTTCAATCGCTCCTCCGTTCCGTCTCTGTGCATTACAGTTAGTTTACTTAGCGCGCGGCTGTAATTGTTTCGGTGGCATGTAAGTAGCACGCATTGTGGTGGACAGGGGAGGAGGGGGGGCATATAAACGGGAGCCATTCGGGCTAAACAAATGATGATCGATCTTTTGGGGTACGGGCACCAAAAAGGGCATATACTTTCGCTGGGGCCTGACAGCCCACAAACGGGATCTCTGCAGCTGTCAGCTTTGTTTGTTTTAAACAGCAAGCTTAAAGCGTTTCAAAAGGGATTTGCCATGGATCTACAATGTTTCTTTCTCTCTTTTTTTTTTTGGAAGCGGCACCGAAAAGTGCCTTTTCTAGTTAGTTAGACATAAAATCTTACCTCATCTTTAGACATTTGCCCCAGTGCTAACGCCTGTTGGCCTGACCCCCGGTACGATCCTAACGCCACACAGACAATCGCATTCCATAAGCCCGGTCTCAGGCTCCTCTAGCACCGCATGCCAAAACACCTACACTTAACCGCGACGGTGTTACAACAACAGCAGTCGATGCTTCATCGTCGTCGTCGACGTCGTCTTTTGTGGCGTTTTTCGCCTTTTTTGAGAGTAGTTGAATCTAATCCATTTGATGTAGTTATAGCACGAGCTATTCTTGTATGTCGCCGCAGCAACGCAACCGTTGTTGTCTTGTGGCTTTCGGTATCTCTTTTTTTTTTTCATCCATAGACAAAAAAGGCTGCCTCGATCATCGTTTGATATGAATTCGTAGCGCATTATGACAGCATGATTAGGCATAACAGTTTCGTAAAAGGCAGCGCGGGTGGAGGCTGACCGAAATCAAGTTTGAAGTGGGTACATAAAACTGGCTGCGTTGCTGCGTGCCTCCCTTCCTTCCTCACCGAACACTCGCGACATGAAACAAATGAATGGCTATAGCTCGATCTGTCATTGCGTGAAAAAAAAAATAAAATACAAAAAAATACTTGGATTGCTTTGGGTACTACCTAGGGATGGACATAATGTCACCAGAAAGGCTTTGGGATAGGTTATCAGGTAACTCAAATAATCTGTTATATTTTAGATGATATAAGAACATGTTAGCTCTTTGGGGTACGAATGTACCCCAGTATATTTTTTATAGGAATCGAACAAATTCAAATGGAACTATAAAGAGTTTATAATTTTGATGAACAAAAAGATTATTTCAATTTTATGTTTTATATATTATGAAGGTACCCTTCTGTATAGATTTTGCACCGGGTGTAAAATTGTATCCCGAGGACGTATAGCAAACATTTCTGTATTACAATAGCTATATGCTATATATTTATAGAATTATTTCTGAATCTTATAATGTTTGAATATTCTTAAATCTTTCGTTGATAGTTAGTTGGGGTATGAATGTACCCCAGTGGGTAAATTTTATAAAGTTCCCGTTATAGATAAATTTTTTTAACGGGGTAAAATTGTACCCCAAAGACTTAGAGCAAAGTTTTCTGTATTTTAATAGCTTTATGCTAAATATTTATAGAATTATTTCTGAATCATTTAATAATTAAATATTCTTAAAATTTGGGTTTATAGTTTCTTGGGGTACGAATGTACCCCAGTAGATTTTTTATAGGAATCTAACAAATTCAAATGCTTTTAAATGTGTTTATGAGTTCGATTAACAAAAACATTATTTAAATTTTATGAAGTTCCCGTTATAGATAGATTTTTTTAACGGGGTAGAATAGTACCACAAAGACGTATAGCAAACTTTTCTGTATTTTAATAGCTTTATGCCAAATATTAATGGAATTATTTCTGAATCATTTAATATTTGAATATTCTTAAAATTTGCGTTTATAGTTTCTTGGGGTACGAATGTACCCCAGTAGGTATGTATTGGAATCTAAAAAATTGAAATGATTTTTTTAATGTGTTTATGATTTCAATTAACAAAAACATTATTTAAATTTAATGAAGTTCCCGTTATAGACAGATTTTTTAACGGGGTAAAATTGTACCCCAAAGACGTAGAGCAATAGCTTATGCTAAATATTTATAGAATTATTTCTGAATCATTTAATATTTGAATATTCTTAAAATTTGCGTTTATAGTTTCTTGGGGTACGAATGTACCCCAGTAGATTTTTGAAAGAATCTAACAAATTAAAATGCTTTTAAAATGTGTTTATGAATTCGATAAACAAAAACATTAATAAAATTTTATGTAGGTACCGTTATAGATCGATTTTTTACCGGGGTAAAATTGTACCCCAAAGACGTATAGCAAACATTTCTGTATTTTAATAGCTTTATGCTATATATTTAAAGAATTATTTCTGAATCATTTAATATTTGAATATTCTTAAAATTTGCGTTTATAGTTTCTTGGGGTACAAATGTACCCCATCACTCACAAAGACTTCTGTAGGCGTGTGGATCCCTCTGTAAATCCCAAAAATTTTCTATTGAAAATCTTACCTAGGTCTCAAATATCACTTCTTTCTAACGACCATCTCTAGCAACTGTCTGTGTTACGGGTAGATGTGCCCAGGCAATGACAATTGTGGCAATTGATGTTAATAATTGACGAAGGTGTTTTGCTGCTGGTAGTGGGTGGAGGTGCTCTGTTTTGCTCTGCTGCTGCGGCAACCTTTGCGTAATCTCAGAGAGCGTCGGTTTATTGTCTATCTCATAGATCCGTTTAGCCAGCAACAGCAACAACAGCAGCAGCAGCAGCAGATGATTGATTAATTTCAGTTTCGTTTCATTGGACCAATCGAATCTCATTGTTTTCGTTCTCTTTTTTTTCTACTCTCAACTCTTTTGCAGGTATTTTGTGACCCATCGAATTTACAGCGTCATATTCGCGCCTATCACGTCGGTGCTCGCTGTCATCCGTGTCCGGAGTGCGGCAAAACATTTGGCACCTCGTCGGGCCTTAAGCAACATCAGCATATCCATTCCTCGGTCAAACCCTTTGAGTGTGAGGTATGCCGTAAGGCGTACACGCAGTTCTCGAATCTGTGTCGCCACAAGCGTATGCACGCCACCTGTCGCACCCAGATCAAGTGTCCCCGGTGCAATCAATCCTTTAGTACAGCCGCCTCGCAGACTAAGCACAAAAAGTTCTGCGACTCCACGGGCAGCTATCGCAATCAGGCGAATCGTTTGCATCAGTTACCGGAGCATTATCAAGCGCTAACATCCACGCCCAAGTCGTCGCAGCCATCCTCCACCGGTGACTCTTTAAGTGAATCGCCCACAACCGCTGCTGCTGCTGCAGCCGTCACTGCCGCTGCCATGAGCACGCCACCAAATCCCTTTCTCATGTTCCGCACTGGACCCCCATTCTTTCCCGGATTCCCGCCGTATGGAATATTTCCACCAAATCAATTGCCGGGCACCAATTTTCCATTGTTCTTTCCCAAACCTCCGCTGGATATGGGCTGCGGTATGCCACCGCTGGGCTCACCCAATGCCGCTTTTCGGCAACATTTACAATTTGGCCTGAATATGGAGAATCATGCGAAAGCCGCCCAACAACAACAGGCCAAATGTGAAAGGGAGTCTACCACACCGGAGGATGATGAGGAGGAGAAAACTCCCAAGTCGGAGCCTTTGCTACAGGTGTCCGAAGAGGAAGAGGAATTTAATAATTCTATGGATTTTAAAATGGAGGTTAAAGAAGCTAAAAAGGAAGTTTTAATCAAAGAACTCAAGGAGGAGAAGGAGCTGGAAATGGAGAACAGCACGGAACAGCAGGCGGAAGATGATAGGGTAAGTTGATCTTTTCTTTAGAACTCTAGCTTTTAGAAAAGAACCCAAGTGAATTAAAAATTTTGAAAGGTACAGGAAAGATGTGAAAGTTATATATATATATTTATTTAAAATTTCAATATTCTAATTCAAAACAAAAAGGGAGACGGGTAATATATCAGTTCAAACAAGATCAAAACTTTTTTAAAATTTATTATAATCTCTTTTATAGCGGTATCGAAAAAAAATCGTATATCTATATTTGGTTATTTAGCTAGGTTCCTATTAAAAAAAAAAGGTCCTTAACTTTCGAAGCAGGAAATGGGACTTACCACGCAATAGAAATTTGTTATGGAAACGGGACGTTTCTAAACGAAAAATTTTAAATCCAAATCATGATGGATTTTAATGGTCAGAATTTGGACGGAATGGGATTAAGTTGAAAATTTGTTTTAGGATGGATACGGAAAAGAATTTATAATTTAAGGTGGGGATTGGTATAGAAGGAGATTGAGTTGAAAATTTTGGGTAGGATCGGAACGGGATTGAATTGATAATTTGAGTCGGAAACGGGAAGAATAGGTAAAGTGGTTTATTCCTAGATCGAATTCTCTTTTCCGCTTAATCTGGGACTATATCTTCGAGTTAACAAATTAGAAAATTTCAAGTGGGTTGGCAAAGAAAAAATAGAATTGAAATTTTGTGATCGAGACATGTAAGGAACGACATAGACGTGAATTTAGGGATCGAGACTTGTAAGGAACGACATAAACGTGAATTCGGGGATCGAATTGACTTTTTCGCCTTAACTGAGATAATATCTTTGAGTTCTAAATTATGGGACTGGTACGGAATGGAATCGATAATTTAGATTGGAAAAGGGAAAGAAGGAGATTGAATTGCACATTTTGTGTAGGATCGGAACGGGATGGAATTGTTAATTTGAGTCAGAAACGGGAAGGAACGCAGAATAGTTATTCATTCCTGGCTCGATTTTTTTTTCCGCTAAAACTGGGCCTATATCTTTGAGTTTCAAATTTTGGAAGGGAACGAAACTGGATGGAATCGATAATGTAAGATGGGAATAGGAAAAGAAAAAATTTAATTGAAAATTTAGGGTAGGGATTTGAAATGAACAACTAAGACGTGGATTCGGGGATTTAAAGTGCTTTTCCGGCTTAACTGAGATAATATCTATGCGTTCCAAATTATAGTTATTATCTGTACGGAGTGGAATTGATCATTTAAGGTGGTAAAGGGGATAGGAGGAGATTGAGTTGCAAATTTTGGTTAAGATCGGACAGGGATGGAATTGATAATTTAAGTCGGAAACTGGAAGGAAAGGTACAGTGGTTTATTCCTGGATCGAATTCTCTTTTTCGCTTTGGAACTATATCTTTAGATTCATTTCATCATTTTGGGAGGGAATGTTGTAACGGGATGGAATCGATTATTTTAAGGTGGGAGTGGAAATAAAATTGAATTACAATTTTGTGATCGGGATTTGGAAGAAACGACATAGACGTGGTTTCGGGGATGAAATGTTCTTTACGGCCTTAATTATAGGTAGGATTGATATGGAATGGAATAGATCATTTAAGTTGGGAAGTGAAAGGAGGAGATTAAGTTTAAAATTTTGCGTAGGATCGGAACGGGATGGAATTGATCATTCGAGTCGGAAACGGGAAGGAACCGTATAGTAGTTTATTCCTGGACTGAATTCTTTTTTCCGCCTTAACAGAGATAATATATTTGTGTTCTTAATTATGGGTAGGATCGGTACGGAATGGAATTGATCGTTTAAGATGGGAAGAGGGAAAGGCGGAGATTGAGTTGGAAATTTTGGGTAGGTTTGGAACGGGAAGGAATTGATAATTTGGGTCGGAAACTGGAAGAAACGGTATAGTTGTTTATTCCAGTATGGAATTCTCTTTACCGCTTTAACTGTGATAATATCTTTGTTTTTCAAATTATAGGAGGAACATTACGGAATGGAATTGATCATTTAAGTTGGTAAAAGGAAAAGGAAGATATTAAGTTGCAAATTTTTTGGGATTGGGAGCAGGTAGGAATTGATTAAATCGAACAGTCGCAGTCGAGATGAGGTCGGAACGGCAGAGATGTAAATTCGGGGCGGTATTATATTTTCAATTTCCGCCAGAGATTAATCTCTTTTTTTCCCTTATCTTTCAGAAATCCATCGATATCATCAGCACACCACCGCCCACAGATACAACCACGGACAAAGTAACCGCAGAGCTGCCCTTGGATCTTTCCATTAGCCGCAAACGTCGCAGTTCAATCAATTCACCCACAGCCCTGCTCTGCTATCGTTCGCCCACACCTTCAGAGATAAATGATGCCGATGAGTGTGTTGATCTAGAGCATCCGCCCGCTGCCAAACTGCTCAAGTCACACAGCTCCGGGGAGTCATCCACCTCGCGTCAGTCCTATAAGGGCAGTAGCCCAACACCTAGTGCCTCGCCGGCACCAACACCATCGCCCTCACCGCCCATTAGTACAGGCGGTGAGCTGAGTAGCATGTCGGAAAGTGCCGCTGCCGCAGCCTCGACCATGGCCAGTACCCAGTACCCGCTAATACTCGAGGAGTTTTACAGAACACGCGCTCTAGCCGGATTTTCTACACGTCCGTTTCCTTTTTTAGGCCTAACGGGCGGACGGCAAAGTTTTGAGGCAAACTCATTTACAAGTGGCGTCCCAGCAGGTGGTAAAAATAGCTACAAATCCTGTTATCCGCGCCATATGCCGCTTCCGCCCGAACAGAATTTTCACGAAGCTCTGCGTGCTGCGGGCTTATCGGGCAGTGTCCTGGGCGCTGCCGCCGGTGCAGTGTCGCCGGTATCTGCCAAGCTCAAGGATCGCTATACCTGCAAGTACTGCGGAAAAGTGTTTCCGCGTTCGGCCAATTTGACGCGTCATCTGCGCACGCATACGGGCGAGCAGCCCTACAAATGCAAATACTGTGAACGTTCGTTTAGCATCTCCTCGAATCTGCAGCGCCATGTGCGTAACATACATAACAAGGAGCGACCGTTTCGTTGCCTTCTGTGCGGTCGCTGCTTTGGCCAGCAAACGAATCTCGATCGGCATTTGAAGAAGCATGAGACGGATGCCAGCGGCGTTTCACCCAGCTCGGCTGAGGCCGATCGTGAGGAGTATTGTGATGAGATCCGTACGTATATGAAGAAGCATGTGTACACGCCATCCAGTTTGGTAAGGGTCGATGGCGATACTGTGGAATATGCGGGCAGTGATGATCGGTTTTCGGTATCCACACGTCAATCTGTTACCTGTGACAAGGAGCTGGTGACGATTGGCCATAACAATAACAATAATAACAATAACAATAGCAACAGCAACAGCAGCATCAATAATAACAACAACAACAGTGCAGTGGAAACAATTGCCATATGCACCTGAAGGAATTCCACTTCAACCACAAATTGTTGTTATTGTTTTGTTAAAGTTAATGTGTAGCTCCACCAAAATCCGAGAAATAATAAAAAAACCTAACATAATCGCAAAAATTTACTTTAAACTTTACTTAAGGCGTGCCTCCGAGAGGGAAATTATTCATTAAGTAGTTTCTTATTGCATATTTATCCATGTAAAATTTAACCTATTCATAGCTATGCAATCAATGGAAAAAGACGGTGAAGTATCCAAAAAATAATGTTTCAACAGCTGATATTATCAAAACATGTTTCAGTAATCGATAAAGCCCTAACTAAACCACTCTTAAATAAACCACTAAAAACCACCTTAAAATGTAGTTAATCGGATTGTACAATTTAGACAACAGTTTTAAGTTTTTTTTTAGTTATCTTGTGCTGTAAATGGAACCATTTTGTATATAAATATAAATTCAACTTGTAATGTCGTCGTGTATAGGCTATATCAAATGCTGTAACTTTAAATATTTTTAGTGCTAATTATTGCAATTCTCAAACAAGTAAACAAAAAAAAAACAAACACAAATTTTATAACATTTACTTAACGTTTAACTATAAAAATTAATATTTATATATATACATGTATGTATGTATGATGTGTATGTACTATATATATGGAAAACAAAAAGCAAAAGATCGTTATGAAAAATGAAAAACCAATAAATGAAACAATCACATAAACTAAACTTAGTTACTCAATGGGTGGTTAGGAGAAATAAATCCTTTTTTATGAGAGTTAATTTTGATGTCATTTAATCATTGCCCATTTATGACAAAAAGTTGAATAAATTTGATCTATGGCAGCTGTCTAAAATATACGGAAACTCAAGACACTGCGTTTCGGCTTATGCAACAGATATATAGATCTATCTGTCCAACAAATTGAAGAACATAAACGTTGGTCTTTTTTCGGTTTTAATCTCTGATGTTATAACCAGTAACGGAACACAGCAGTTATTTTCATAAAACTCTAATAAATATAAATCAATGAAGCTCATGTAAAATTATTAAAAATACAATTAACTGTTACCGTCTCTCTCTTCTTATCATTTTTAATCTTTAATGAAAACAAAAAGAGAAAACAATGTCAAGCATGTCAATACTTTTACGGTTATGCTAAACCTCAACCAAAACAGCAGACAACATTTTCCAACGATCAAATAAGCAATAACCCACACCTTGGGTTCGCAAAGCTCTTAAATTTCAGAAGGGTTTTGCTCGGCCGTCTGCGAAACTTTTTGAGTTCAGCTTCTGGGAGTGATATAAAAAGTTGGGTGGAGCAAGGTGCTGGCTTGATCTTGGGTTCAGTTAATTACACAAGGCAACAAAAAATTTTTTCAGTCTATTGAAGGTATGGTGGCGATTCTGTTTTGTCTCTCCTTGATATTAACGTAAAGTACTATTCCTTAGCTTTAACATATATTTTCAGAGATAATTGTATTTGTTTTATTTAAACGAAGATATACCATTTTGAATACATGTGTTAGAATTTACATAATGTCTGACTAAATTTTGCTGTCTAATAGTATGTTAAGCTAAACACAGTACTTCGCATAGTCATTTTTATTAAATTATTATAAAAGTTCTTATCGATACCCATAGTATACTTGTAATTTTTTAAAAGTATACTTGTATTACAAATGGTATATCTTCGTTGAAAAAAATCGCAGAATTGTTTGGGATAATTTATTTTAAAACTAAAGAATATTACTTTATGATTATATATCAAGGGGGGTGAAACAAACATAAAGGCCTTAAGGGTGTCTTTTACCGTTGATGAGAGTTTAATGAGTGTTTTTAAAAAAATGCTGAAGAAGAAAACTTAAAAGATTTTTTCGATTTGGTTTCATGTTTTATGTTATTTATTAATTAAACTAAAAAGTAAAAAAATTGTTGGATTTCGAGGCCTGTTCAAAAAGTTATCTGCCTGCCAATTAAGGTCTCAAAAAAAAGGTGAAGAGCCGGTGTCCATGATTTCGGGACTCAGGTTATCGGAACTGAAAACGGTAAATGAGGTTATGATCCAGAATTGATGTAATTCTGGCCCATACCACAATCATATTTTAAATTTTTTTTTTAAAAATTGGGAGCCATTTAAACAAAAATTTAGATTTTTCAAGTTTTTTGTGTAGTTTAGTGTAAAAAAATAGTAAAAAAAATGTTATTTCTTGATTGAGGTACGGGCCAGAATTACATTAATTATGCGTCGATTGCAACATGGCTAGTCAAAATCAGTTCAGTAAAACTTCCGCAATCATGGCTACCAGGTCAAAAAACGTGGTTTCGAGAAAAACGCGTTTAGAGTTTATAGCAACGTATAAAATCTTCCTTATAGCAAAAACATTACTCCACTTAAATGGCTATATTTGCTAAACTATTTTGAATTTTTGGAAATGGTTTGAAGGGGATGAAAGGGGAATGTCCAAGCTATAATAATAATGCAAAACAAAAAAATCTAAAATTTTGTTTTCCAAAAAGGTGAGAAGTCCTTACAAACACTTAACGGCTGATGCTTAAGCTCCGGTGGGGGTGTCAAACTTAAGGCACAAACTACAAAAAATTCTAACGTGATGGATCTTTAATATAAAAGTGTTTGATTTTTACGATATTTAAGAAATTAAATTAAAATGGTCATTTACGGCGTTTTTATACAACAACAAAATCTTTATATTTGCCCTTCCAAGTATGCAATGTTTATGAATATGAATATTTAAGGAAAATAATTGATTATATCAAATTAACACTTATTTAATTTGTACCAATAACTGGTTCAACTATGGGAATTGTGTATGAAGCTGCCATAACTGACTACCAACTATCTCGATCAAATAGATAATTATTAAAGCAAAAAAACTTTGCATACTTTGAAGGGCAAACCCGTGTAATTTTTGCTAAATAAATGCGTTAATGATAAGGTCATTATTTAAAAAGCATCAAATGCCTCTTTAAAAATGCCAGAAAATACTTTGCAAATTGGGACAAATTATCTCATAGTCAGCTGCTTCTTAGGAGTTCAATAAAAATCAATTGTTTAAAAAAAAAACAATATCGTGACTGCAAAATTACTCAGAAAAGCGTTTGATATAATTTCACAATTGCTTAATTCGATTTTCGTAACTAAAAATGTAAGACGAAAATAAACTCCAAATATTTATATTCAAATGCATTTCGACGAGACAAAAATTTCAAAGCGTAGGTGATTAGTTATAGGTTGTCAATACAAGTAGAATGCAGCGACCTAATACGCTTTAGGCCATGATCGCTGAACGCTCTGGAAATCCAAAAATAATATAAGCAACTTGTCCTGACGACAAACGCTTCACAATAAACTGACTCAGTATTGAATTTTCTTCCAAATCTCTTGCATCAAATGTTGCATTTGGTCATATGCAACAAAACCAAAACTTTCCCAACAAGAATCTGTTAACAAATATCTTCATTTACTTGTAACGTCTTTCGACAAACCGCAAGCATAATAAAGTCATTAAAAAATGTTCATCCACTGTAAATTACCGCATAAAAGAAGACTTTATACACCCATCAATCCTGAGCGAAGCCCAATACATAATTTGAACGCATTTGCCTATAAACCAAATTGCTTTAATATTAATCATTGGCACAAAAAATAAAAGTCGAAACAAAAACGGGGAAAAAAATGAAACTTATAGCTTTTTAATATACACCAAGCAAACCAATCAGGCTGGCAACCATTCAACCAACCATCTATCCATCCATCTATCTATCCATCTGCTCTGAATGCAAAGGCGTGATCGGTAAAGCGAGTTAATTACCCTTCCGGTTTAGAGTGTGTTACGCCTTTGGCGAAATGCGGTTAAAACTATAAGATATACACCATGAATACTTTTCGTTTTTTTTTTTTTTTGCTGTTGTTTTGTTTGGTCTTTTGGGAATGCTTTGTTTTTAACTGAAATTTAAATTGTATTAGCCGGGGCGCTGTATTGGCATCAATCATTTTTTGCCATAGCTTTGGTTTTTGGGCAACCTGTGCCAACCACCAACCGTTACTCGAGGCATGGCCGGGCATACAAAAGATCAGTCAAATAGCTGCGGTTCGGTCACTTTCGATTATGCGAAATACATTTATATATATTGGGCAGTCACAGTAGCCAAAATAATAATCTTCGTCGGACCTGGGCCACAGTAATTTTTTTTTTTTTTTCGTTGTTAAGAGAGTCCGCTCCGTCTTCGATGGTGGCGCGTGGTTGGCCCTGACCACAGCCAACTTCCACAAATTGTGCCACAAATTTGAACGCAAAACTGGCCAAATTATGTTAAATTTGTGTAGAAAACAGTAGATAATTGGTAATTGGTTTCAATCCATTGCCCCGCCCGGCTCTGTGTCCAAGAATCTAGATGAACGAAGGCATATTAGTCGGTCAAACTGGCCTTTGGGCGTTAATTGAAGAAGGCATAACTAACCAAGCAACACGAAAAAAATACAACACAAAAATGTGTAATATGTTATCCAATTATTGTGTTGGGTTATGACACAATGGCATTTCGAGTGAACTTTGCAAAATTAGTCATTAAATTGGAGTTAAGGTTAGGAAATAGAGCAATTGAACTAGAAATGTGATAATCGGAGAGAAGTTAATTGAGCTATTTGGGAGAAAGAGTAGAAAAGGAATCAATTTAAGGCAAAATAAAAAGGAACAATCAAATACTATTCTGTAAAAAGGAAACAATTATCAAAATCATTCAAATCAATCAACGATTTAAAACTTTTGAGTATCAATTTGATAAAACACTTACCGAATCTATCTTGTTGATTTCTGTTTTTAAAGAATTAAAGTTTACGTATTTTAGAAGATTGGAAGCTTGAAGTTTGGTTAAGTATTAGGTTAAAAGAAGAATACGTAATTCTAAACAACACTTCACTGAGATGGATGTCATGCGTAAATATTCTGCCCTCAAACTTAATTTAGCTATGATAAGTGGCAACAACAATACGTATTAGCAGCTAAAAGTTTTCCAATTTTAATACAAGTAATATGTGTATTGGTAACATGGCTTTATTTTTATCTTTACCGCCTGAGCTTAGATAAGAAACAAAAAAGATAAGGAGTCTATTCAAAAGCATTCAGCTTTCAAAGCTCTTTGAAGGTGTTTCTTTTC
Source organism: Lordiphosa mommai (assembly GCA_018904225.1). Classification (NCBI taxonomy): domain Eukaryota; kingdom Metazoa; phylum Arthropoda; class Insecta; order Diptera; family Drosophilidae; genus Lordiphosa; species Lordiphosa mommai. The sequence continues at coordinate 415,334 of JAEIFT010000180.1, forward strand.
ATTTGAAGTGTTGTACCGAACTTAACAGGCCTGATAAAAAAGAAAGCATGAACCACTAATTCGAACCAGACATAATATCCTAGCAGGAATGTTCAAAGCAGGGCTGCAAACCACTCCAGAGTCTGAGTGTCAGGGATTTTTTAAAAGTCCAAGCCGAAACAGAATAAGCGTGAATTTGCTTTTAAAAGACTAAAAACCCCCATCAACACTCAGAAAAAATGTTCATGAAATGAGAACAAATTTCTTAAATCAAGTACGAAATACTTAAATCAAGAATTTGTGTACTCAAACGTTCTAGAAGGAACGATTTATAATTTATACCGTTTTGAGGTACATTAGGGCGTACTTTTTTCTATACGATTTTTAACATTTCAAATTCTTTGCTGCTCTTGGCTCTAAAATTTTTTAAAGAATTTAATTGAAAACTAAAAGTTTCCAATTTCCCATTAATTTAACTTTTGACATTCAATGAAGGCAAAGCCCTTTTACGAAAGAGTCAAAAATAATTTGAGTATGGACGAAGAGCTTGTGATTGATGCAATTTATTCTTTCCAAGAGCAATATGCAAGAAGGACCTCCAACTGATTCAGCTTATCCAGTTGGTTCTTAGCAATCGACGATGGATTTAGGAAAACTCCAACAACAGAAAAAAACAACCCTTATAGGACTACAACCCAAGTCTGTCTGCTAAAGTTTCGGTCGCGGGAGTTTTTTCAAATTCATAGGCGATTGCATAGACCCACTAACAAACTGGGTCAAGTGACCACTTTTTACCTAATGCACATAACGAGCGAAAATCTTATAAATAGCATGGCCTCCGATCGGGTTACTTGATTCACAATTGAAAGGAAAAAAAGCTAAATATTCTTTGACAATTTTTTAAAGGGGTTTTGGACTTTTCATTGAAGGTTACAAGTTAAATAAAGGAAATTGGATACTATAAAGTCTTTGTGGCACACGAAAACTTAAAATATTCAATTATCGTTTTCTATGAAAATCTTTATAAAATATACTCAAAAATTGTTCATACAAGGCAGGTACGCTCTAATGTAAACATAAACTAATTACGAATCTATCTAATAAGAACGAATCGCTATTGGTTCAAGACCGTTTTGTTTGAAGGATTTAAGATTTAATAATCCTTTATAAAAAAAAAAAAATATTTAATTATACCGATGGCTTAAATCAAGTATTTTGGAACTGAAATATTTGTACTCGAACAAAGTTTTTGTACTTTATCTAAGTGCTAAAAAATTATAAAATATAGGTTTTTAAAGCAGGTAAGAATGACGCCAAACTAACTACCCGATAAAGTTTATTATAATCTTCGCGGGTTTCGATCCCCCTCCCGACTTTAAGTTTGTAGCCCTTAAGAGATTTTAAAAAGCTTCAAAATGGATGGTTCGTTAAAATGATTGAATATATTTGCTCAAAGGTTTTGATAGGTGCGTTACTTTTTTTACGACTAGAAAACAAGCAGACAGGTCTAGGGTGGTGAAACTTGTCCACCTAATTGATTATGCTGCTAAGAATAAAAGTTAATGCGAAAAGCAGGGGCTCGTTCCTGAGACTAGGGTGAGGAAGGAACTTATATTCACCTTTAGGTCGTACTGAAGCAAGTTCATTAAAATCTACATGACATTTGACATTTGTTAAATTCATCTAATTATCAATATTACGTATGCCAGCAGTGGCGCACATAAATTATAAATATTAATATACGTGTGGAAATTGGATAGTGTTTTCGAGTCATAGTATTATTTTGGCTTAACGCAGTCTGGTCGACCAGCGAGTGAGAGGTAAAGGATCGCCAGTTGGGGAATGTCGTCGTTAAGAGTTAAAGCCAAGCACTCGATAAAAGTATGATTGAAGTTTTAAGTGGAATCCATATTAGTTTTAGTTTTAATTTATAAACTGTAATTACCATAAAGCTGTTATTCACACTTGTCTGAGATCACATTTGAGATAGCTGAACAATACCTTAGATAGTTGTCCAAAAACTCATAAGGAAAACTCATTTTCAATTTTAGCCAGTCTTGTGCACTAAAATTAAACACATGTGGACTTCTTAGATTGACTATTACACTATGTGGGCAGATCACATGAGGAAACTCAAACAATATTCATACCATTCCAATATCAATAAACATGAAATATTTTTAATATTCATAATTCCATATCGCCAGTCGAAACTTAATATTTTGATACTAATTCGTTGAGCACTACCAAAATCTATCAATATCACTTCGGGGGGCCACAGAAATGAAAGATCTGCCTGGATTTGGTTCGTAGGTTGCATAAGTATTTTGATGAAGAAAAATGAGCAGATAAAGCTGTGTTTAACAAGTGCGTTGATTGCCATTAAAATAGTTTAAAAACCCCATGTTACCCGGCCTTAACTATGCTATAAAATCAAAATTTTCCAGTGTGTTTTACCCTGAGTTCTAGTTAGAATGGTTCTGAATAAAAACTTTTTGTATCATTGCCCATTCTTTTGAGTTGCCCACGTCACAGTTAACAAATGCCATAAAGATGATTCATCTGGATTGAATTTACGTGATACTTGTTTACCCATGCCTGGGTGATGGATTTTTTTTTTTGTAAAGTTTATTCACATGATGCTGCAGAATAATGTTCAACTCATATTCCACTCACACACACACATTTGCATGCCGAACAAAAAAGTTCAAATCAACATTAATTTTCTCAATCAAATCATTTACTGCCACGTTCATTAGGCCTTCAGTTTTTTTTTGTTTTTTTCCAATAACAGCAACAATGGCCACAAACGGTACAAGACTCTCTTGAGTGCGACCCAATTGCAATCGACGAGGAAGACGACTCGACTCGACTCCTCGGGCAAGATCAGGGCAATCATCAGACTCCTCTCGATGCATAAATGAAGAAAAAAGGCCTTAGAGAAGAGCACATTGTGAACTACATAAACACACACACACACACACTAACACACACAATTGCAAAAAGGAAAGCACAAATTGCCAATCCGATGCGATGCGATTTCAGGAATTTAGCATAGTTTGTGGCTTTCATTTGCATTCAATTTGGCTTTGGCTTTGTTGTTGTTGTTGCCTGGCTTGCATTTTATTGTCATTTTACGTTGTTGTTATATGTCTAGCAACAACAACAACAACAAAGACAACAATAATCGACAACAATAATAGTAACAACAACACACGAATGCCACGCGCCTACTTATGTTGCCATGTGGCATGTGAAGTGGAGCTAAAGCCAGGCCAGATCCCGTTGCCCTGCCCCTTCATGTTTCCCCCCCCTCCCACCACCGTGTTTGGCAAACCACACAGAAATAAACGAGCCAAGCGAATGAGCCTTAGATAGATCCACATCCACATCCACGAGTGGTGCTCTTGGGCTCTGCCTGACTCGGCGTTGCCAGTTAAATTGCAAAACACCTTTGCAGCGACAGCCAAGCGGAGGCAGCAGCAGCAACGGACCACGGCAGCAGCAGCAGCAGCAGGAGAGAAGGTACAGAGATGTGATGCTGCAGATGGAGACCCAGTTGGAGCTCAAAGACTGCAATTGCTATGAATTCATGTATGTAGTCTATATATGTGTGTGTCGTATGCCTTTTTGATCCGTTTTACTTTGTTGTTGTTGTTGTTGACTGGCCTGGGCTGGATCTGGTGCGCCACATCGCAGATGATGATGCTGATGAGTGGGTGGCTCAAATAGTTTGCAAATAGGGGACAAGGTGGCTTATAAATATAGTTTTATATAAGTTAAGCACAGACATTTTTTGTACCTAAACATTTCATAGGGAAGTTAAGAAAATCAATGCTAAAATCTTTTTTACCTAATTCAACTTAATATCTGTTCTCAGAGTCACCAAAATCTAACTCTGCGGGTAACAAACCTGACGTATTTTGTAAGAAGATTTGGTTGAAGTCCCACCAACCAATATTGGAATATTGCTAAGTTATGGAAAAGATTTAAGAAAGGAACCCACCTCCCTCCTCCTGTAAAAATCTTACAGGCCAGCAATCAGCCTAAATCATTTTTATTCCATTAACTAGGACCGCATTCCGGCATCGTAATTTTATTTAAGTTTTCATATTAATCATTTCGCAGTCAAAATATTGGATGCAAATGCTTTAAGTATGCTTTAATCAAATGCTAAATAGGAATAATATTAAATTGCAAAAAATGCATGCATAAGGAGGTCAGTGCTTTGGATGCCAAATTCTTTTTGAAACATTGTTCTGCTGCCTCGAATGATAGATGTGAACTTGACCATAACCTGTTTCCCCTTTTTTTTTTGCTATCCAAAAAGTCGTCATGTTTATTGGAAATTGCGGCCTTAACCCGATTGTTGCATTGACAAACATAGAACAAACCCACAAATATGCGGAGAACAGGCGAAAACGAGCGAAAACGGTTAGAAACACGTTAAAGTACACACTTTCCAAAATAATTTATGATATTCACATTTTGCAAAAAGTTGCAAAAAAAAACCAGCAGAATAAAAATTCCACTGAGAAAATCAATATAACCAATATACACAGTGTGTCCCAAAAATAACTGAACTTTAGTTTTTAATTATACAACATGCAGCGGCAGCTATTTAACATTTTCAGCAATTAAAACATACATTCACCCTCTTTCAATTGCACCTAACTTCATGTAAATCGGATGACAGGAGTCAAAGTCACAGCCATTTTAATAAAAGAACGAGAAGGCATAGCTAACTTCGACTGTGCCGAAGTTTTAATACTCTTGAAAAACTTTACTCCAACTGATTTAACCGGTAAAATATATATAGGATATACATATCAGATTTTTAAAATTTTTAAATCATTGATAATAAAAATTTAAAACCATAAAAAAAACTTTTCTTAGTAAAACACATTTTCTGACCGATCGGTCCTATGGCAGCTATATGCTATAGTCTTCCGATTTTCATAAATTTTTTCAAAATTATGTGAAATCATATAAAAATAATATATACCAAGATTGGGGACTCTACGATAGAAAACAAAAAAGTTTTTCTCACTAGAAGTAGTTTTTTGACTGACCGTTTCTTTGGGAGCTATATAATATAGTCATCCGATTTTGATAAATTTTTCCTGTATTATGTGAAAGCATATAAAACTAACATATACCAAGATTTGTGACGCTACAATGGAAAACAAAAAAGTTTTTCTCACTAGAACTAGTTTTTTGAACGACCGTTTCTATGACAGCTATATGATATAGTCATCCGATTTTGATCAGTTTTGCTAGAATTATGTGAAAGCACATAAATCTAATTCATACCACGATTGGTAACGCTACGATAGAAAACAAAAAAGTTTTTCTCACTAGAACTAGTTTTTGAACCGATCGTTCCTATGGCAGCTATATGATATAGTCATCCGATCCGGCCGGTTCCGACATATTAGTTGCTTGCAGTAAAAAGAAAACTCTGTGCAAAACTTCAGCTCGATAGCTTTAAAACTGAGGGACTAGTTCGCGTAGAAACAGACAGACAGACGGACAGACAGACGGACAGACGGAATTGAACTCAGCTCGTCGTCCTGATCAAGAATATATATAGTTTATGGGGTCCATCTGTCTGTTTTTACGTTACGTTTTTAGTCTCCCTGTTTAAAAGCTATCGAGTTGCGCTGAGTCTTCTTGTTACTGCACGCAACTAATATGTCGGAACCGCCCGGATCAAATGACTATATCTCATAGCTGCAATAGGAACGATCGGTCGTAAAATGGGTCTTAGTAAGTAAAACTTTTTTGGTTTTTAATGATAGCATCCTTAATCTCAGAGAATGTGAAAATTTAATGCTTTCAAACAGTTATACAACATAAGGTTAATATCGGATGACTATATCCTATAGCTACAATAGATCCGATCGATCTGAGAAAACTGATTTGTTTTTGATAAAATTTTAAAGTCTACAATCAGATTCTTAATGATTTTAATTTTATAACTATCTGTCATCTAAAGTCAATATATTCGATCGGTCAAATGAGTTGGAGCGAGCTTTTGCAAGTGTATGAAAACTTCGACACAGTCGAAGTTGGCTTTGCCTTCTCTCTTTATACCAGCATTTTGGGAGAATAAGCACTTGAGGATTCCAATATAGACGTTCTTGTGCTGATATGTAAATTCATAGGCCGAAGAGTAAGTGAATTTTGTTTTTGAAATGTGTTGAGTTGTCTTATTTTATCTAACAGATAGCAGCTATCTAGAAGATGAGAAATTGGACCTGAATGTTTGATTTTCCTTAATATAAAAAGCAAAGCTTACAAAAGGGAAATATTTTTCCGCTTCTGTAAGTTTGGTCTCTAACGTTCTCTCATTTGTCAAAAAGATGCCCACCTCTGCTTTATATCTATTGTAAGACTAATTGTATTGATTGAAATTATACATTACGTTTCATTGTGCTACACCTCTAAATCCACCCTCTGCACATATGCATATTCCTAGATTACCTCCACAGCGTTGTCATAGTTTCCAGCTTCGCCTTCATCCTCCGCTGCCACAATCGCTGGAGATCTCAACTGATAGAGCAATGATGTGTAGCTGGAGCCAGCACTGACATCCCATGGCCCAGGCCAATCCGCATACTCTAGTTTTCCTGTTTTGTTTTTTTTTTGCTTTTGGCACCAGACCATTTTTGGAGCTGTGAGTCGTCCCTCCTGGTTGGCCCCAAGTGTGGCGTCTCTCTCTCATGTGGCAACAACATGTTGGTGGAAATTTATGTCATCCCTTGTTGTCGTGTTGAATCTTACGATGACATTTCCAACATAATTTAAGCCCACGCACACAGGGGGGACATCGTCAGCGTCATCATGATCGTCGTCGTTGTCGTCTTGAGCTTTTGGTAATGGGTGTTGAATGGCGTGGCACCGTCCCGAGACGCTTTTTTTTTTTTTTTTGGTTGTCTCTTGTCTGCTGGTTGGCATTTTGGCCACATTGTGGCGTTGACGATGACACCGGCACCAGCAACGGCAACGGCACCAGCCCCAGCTAACAGAACCGACGTGGCGATAAATTTGTACCATGCGTGGATGGAAGTTTGCAAAGACTTGAGCTGCCGAGCTCTTGAGCTTGAGCCTGAGTTGAGCCTGAGTTGATGTGGAAGACGAGGCGTGGAGTCGTGAACAAATCGTTGGCATTGTAATTTAATGTATCAATTGCTTTGATTTGCCAATTTCAATGCTTCTCGTGCGTCGGAGGCGACCTGGTGACGGCACGAGCAGCGCTCGCTTCCACTGATATAGACTGTAGCTTCAGTTTCGGAGCAGCACTTGAGGCTTGATTAGTGTGATTTAGTTACAGGCCGTGTGCCAGGCGCATGACACAAGCTGCAGCGGCAGCAGCAGCAGCAGCAGATTCAACTCGCTGACTTGTCTGTGTACTGTGGGTAAAATCGCCAATCTAGCGTTAGGAAATTGCAAAAATTTCAAAATATTTAAGAAAAAAAAAAAATTACCAAAATTGTTTTTAGATCTGGTCTCAGGTTTTTAACTAATAGAAGGAAACATTTCCGACCCCATATAGAATATATATATATTTTTGATCACCCTGAGTTAATAAAGCCAAGCCGAATCCCAAAAGAACCCATCCATAAATTATTTCAATCCTTTTCTTCAACTTTACAATTTTTAAAATTTCTTACCGCTAATTTAACCATTTCGCCCAGTGTACGTCTTCCCGTTGGACGTTCGACTGAATCTGGCTGGCTGTGGGGTTCGCTTGTAGTTTGCACAATATTTGATTCCATCAAACCCAAGCGGTTGGCGAGGGTGAGGCAGGGGGGAGGCTAACCCACTGTGCGCAATTTACTACACGAAACTGTGCCAAACATCTGCGCCTTTAGTACCTTTGGGTGCTTCGTCGTCGTCGTCGTTGGAGTAGGAAATGAAAACATCTGCTGACTGATTGCCCCCTGGTTGCAAAAACAAAACCAAAGCTCAAGTCTTCGTCTCCGTCTCCGTCTCGATGCCCAATCACTCAGCTCAAGTTATGAACTACAGTTAGTTGGAGTCGTTTTGCTGCCCGGGCTATGTAGGTCTTCATGGATCAATGGGATACGCGTGATATCCTTCGGCTAGATTCTGTTTGCTGCGCTTTTCACGTCTTCCGTTTGCTATAATTGTGCCATTAGCTTGGCTGCTTCACTCGATTGGAGCAGGACGGTATTTTTTGTATTGTGGCTTGTGTCTACATTTGCATCCGTTTAGGTTTCTTTTTTTTTCGAAAGTCGTTGCTGCTCTGCAGCGTTTAACGGTCCTCTGCCTAATGTGCACACTCTGATGCGCATTTTGTGGTCGACCAGGGACCAGGGCCCCACATTTGCGATCCGATTTGGGGCTGGGCGTGTAACTGGGGCGCAACAAAGGCCATTTGTGTAACTGGCACATAATCAACAGTTGCTTAGTCAGGGCGTTATGGTTTTCCATAGTCAAGCTTTTGCGCTCGATCCATTTTATCCATGCTCGTTATCATAATGTGTTGAGATTTTCTTTTTGATGAAGGAGTTGGTGGGAGGAGTAGTCTGCCATGTGCATCAGTAGCTCTCAGCTGTGTAATCACTAAGGTGTGAGTGACCTGAATAAAGGGGAAAAAAATAGAAAATTGTTTTGGCCAGGTAAGTGGAGAATGTTCAGAGGTTCAATCTGAAATGCTACTTAATATCATATTAAAGAATTTCTCCTAGCTATAAATTTGGTAAGGTAACCAGTAGGGCAGCTTTGAGCATAAATGGTATGGGTTACAACCAAGTGATGATGCCCTAGAGATCTTCTCTCTCTCTTTTATCCTGACTTAATGAATGGCCTCACGGACTTTGCGTTAAAATATGTATCGATCTTTGAAGTGATCTTAGAATCGAAGCAAATGTTGGTTTATTCGAAAGGACTTGTGGTGAGTCTGGTCAATATAGCGGGAGGAACAGGCAGGACATACCATGCTGAAAGATCGTTTAAGTTCCTGAGGTACAAAATTTCCCAGTGTTTGTTCTGTGTATTTCTTTAAACTCTTTGTCGCTCTTGTCAAAATCGCCACTTTTAAAACCTCTGAGCCAGTTTACGAACGATATTTTTACAAATCAATTGATGTCCATCAGCTGCATTTTTCTTCAAATGAAAACAAAGAGCAGTGCTTCCCACAAAAAAATTACTTTCGATAGCCCGCGCATTATAAATAATTTACGTGCGGAGAGCGAAAGCCGATAGCTTATTAGATGAAGCTCGCAGCTCAGAGCAGAGAGATGTGACTTCAGAGCCGGGAGCCAACTGCTAGCTTTAGCTCTCTAAACTGGGGCTATTAGCTCAGAGCCGAGAGCTACAAATAAAGAGCAGCGAGTGCGAGCTGTGAGCAAAGAGCAATTCCGAACCGAGATGAAGGTTGACATTAGAGCCCTGCATGAGTTGAATCAAAGTTCCTCTTGACTTCGTACTGATTTGATCTATCTATGAAGTTCTAGTCAAAGCTCACTAAATCAATGATTCATTGATTACATAAGGCATGAGCTAAATGATCTGTTTAAAATAATTCAGCTCAGATCAGCTCATGTAAGCAAAGCAGCTAAATCAATCCTTCTCAACTCAAATAGATCATAGGGTTCAATGTCGAAAACAAATAAATCAAATAACTCATAGCCAAAATGTGAAACATTTCTGAACTTGGCTCAAAGTAGAATTAGGCACGGAACGTAAAACCAAAGTGGTCAAAATCGCAGAATAGGCAGTTGGAAATTGTCGACTTTTTCAAATAATTGTATGATTTAACTTCGAGCCAAGTTCAGTTCCAATTTAATTTTTTTTCAGTGTCGACTTGTATCGTCTGCACGTAAATCAAGTTTGTTACAAAATTTTGCCACATATCTCCCACAACTTTGGAGAGAGAATTATTCCACTCATCATTATTTAACGACTCATCATACGTCATTTCTCGATCAGATGATCGATAGTAGAGTTGCCACCCCCATTTTGGGAAAAACATCAAATCCCACAATTTTATTGATAGATTATTCGAATCTTTTAGACATATATTTAAATCATCTTTACTTATCGATCCACCATAAACCGTTTCCGGATCAGATAAACTATGGTCGAGTTCTAAGCAAAACAAATAATTACTCTGGGCATTTTGTGATTTTATAATATATTTTTAAATAAACCTTTCCCTAAGTAACAGGTATATCGAAGTCGGGCAGAGCCGTCTTTAACTTTTTCGTCTCTTTTTTATACCCTTGCAGAGGGTATATTAAAATTGTCACGATGTTTGTAACGCATAGAAGGAAGCATCTCCGACCCCATAAACTATATATATTCTTGATCAGCATGACGAGCTGAGTCTATATAGCCATGTCCGTCTGTCCGTCCGTCTGTTTCTATGCTATCTCATCCCTCAGTTTTAAAGCTATCTTGACCAAACTTTGCAAAAAGTCTTTAAATACACATAGGCTGCACATTTGTCGGAATTGGCCGGATCGGATGGCTATATCATATAGCTGCCATTGGAACGATCGGTCCAAAAACAAGTTCTAGTGAGAAAAACTTTTTTGCTTTCCATCGTAGCGTCACCAATCGTGGTATATATTAGTTTTATATGCTTCCACACAATTGTGGAAAAATTTATTAAAATCGGATGACTATAGCATATAGCTGCCATATAAACGGTCGGTTCAAAAACTAGTTCTAGTGGGAAAAACTTTTTTGTTTTCCATTGCAGCGTCACCAAACGTGGTATATATTTATTTTATATGATTCCACACATTTCTGCAAAAATTTATCAAAATCGGATGACTAAAGCATATAGCTGCTATATAAACGGTCGGTTCAAAAACTAGTTTTAATGAGAAAAACTTTTTTGTTTTCCATCGTAGCGTCACCAATCGTGGTATATATTAGTTTCATATACTTCCACACAATTCTGGAAAAATTTATCGAAATCGGATGACTATAGCATATAGCTGCCATATAAACGGTCGGTTAAAAAACTTGTTCTAGTGAGAAAAACTTTTTTGTTTTCCATCGTAGCGTCCTCAATCTTGGTATATATTAGTTTTATATGCTTTCACATAATTCTGAAAAAATTTATCAAAATCGGATGACTATAGCGTATAGCTGCCATATAAACGGTCGGTCAAAAAACTAATTCTAGTGAGAAAAACTTTTTTGTTATCAATGGTAGCGTCTTTCAAAAACTGCAAGGGTATTTAAAACATCGGCGTAGCCGATGTTAGCCTTCTATTTTTTTAAAGTAATTCTGAAGAGAATATTAGAAAGTATCATCAAAAAGCGCCATTCTTATCTCCGGGATCAAAAAGTTTCCTCTCTTTCGAATGGAAATAATAAGGCGATGAAATTGCAATTCTTATCATAAACGTTTGCTGTAAATTTAATTATTTTTCAAAATAAAAAAGGAAGCTACTTAGAAACCAAACCCCAAGCGCCGTACCCTAATCCAGTCAGAATCGAATTGAATCGCACCCCTGGACCAAATAAATTGTTTTACTTAAGCTCTGACTTCAAACTGCAATTCATTCTGTTTATGTTTATTTCGTTCCCCATTTTTGTTTTGTTTTTCTTTTGCTGCAGTTTAATTAAAAGTTTTATGTATTGTAATAAGCGGCTGTCCGTCTGTTTGTCTTTGTGTCTGTCTATTGTCGACAATTGTTAAATTGAATTAAATTTGCTCAGGCTGTCTCTTTGGTACACCAAATGGATGCCAAGTCAGGGCTATGTTCTGTGGCCCAGCTGTGCGACTTGTTTGGGCGTGTTCCTTTGGTGGTCTTACCGTCGTGGTTGCAATTTGTTGAAATTGGGTGTAACGCCTGGGTGTAGAGGCTCTATCAATGCCAACTCAACGGCTACTTGAACAGAGACATAATCTGTTATCTTTGCATTTGAAACGCATCAGGCTCCTCCGTGCTTTATAATGCTATGGCCTAGGAACAAAATGGAAAACATGACAACGACGACGACGACGCATAAATAAATTAGAAAGTCAGCGACGACCTCTAAACTTTATCTATACTATGTGGGGCTTTGGCTTCGGTATTATTGCATATTTTATGAACTACGAGTACAACAAATGCACAATGAGCACCAGCTTTAGATTCAGATTCAACTTCAGCCGGCCAAGCGACCACGCCTGTAATTTAAATTAAATTTGTTTTGCTATATTAGGTGCCGCCACACACTTATATTTTATATATATATATCTCGATATAAATATCCGTAACTAGGCGTTGTTGCTGTAGTTCTGACTAGCTGACTGACCGCTTCAATGATGCGTTGTTGCTTTTGTTGTTGTAAGACTGGAAGCTTTGCTTCGACTGATTCTTTCCGCCTTGGTTTATTTGGGTTGTTTTTTATTATTATTATTGCAATTTATTTATGTAGAATTGTTTTTAATGGGCATTTCGACATGAAATCCGACAAACGACAAATGATTTATAACATTTTGCGTAAAGTGCGAAATGTGTCAGCTGATGTAATACACAAATTGATTGGATGGGGGAGTTTAAATCGCTTGACATAGCCGGAAAGTTAGTGGACAGCAAACGAGGCGAATTATTGTATGTGGGCGACCCTGTCTCGGAGTAAACGGATGCAGGAACTGGTGCCCCCCGTCAGGGTCATTTGCATACGTATATGAAGTATATTATTGCATTAACCCTATGGTATTGAGAGTTGAGTGCCATAAAGTTGTTACAGTTGACAATGAATTTGCACTTGAAGGGTGTGCTGAAATCCAGTTTGATTTTTATTTAATTCGACAAATTTAACAGCTGACAGCTAAATTTACATACATAATTTTTCGACAAATCAAAAAGGGAAAAAATCCGACACGGCATGAAATGCACACGAACTGGATCCACCTACACAAATTTTCTTCCTTTCGTTTTTTGAAAATGTTGTGAGCACCATTTTTATATGCATATGCAAACGCATGCCTTCTTATCATACAGAATCCATGATATTATCTTTGCAATCGCTTTTGTTAAAAACCTTTTGATATCCCAATTTGATCCATTTTTTTATCACCTTTTTAACTTCTTGTGTATCTGCATTTTTCGATGTTGTTAACAATATTTACTTGAGGTTTTTGTGCGTGTTCGAACCCTTCTCTCATGCCCCAGCTAAGATTATTAATTATAAAAAATGAATTTAAGAAGAAGATCAACTCAAACCCGTTAGAAAAATATCTCTTACACCTGAACTCTAAGGAAACTTTAACCATATTTGAGTCCAAAATATCATTAGAAGAATTAAGACTCTGTAAATTGAATCTGTGGATAGATCTAAGCATATAACAAAGCATAAATGGTTCAAGAATTGAAGCCGCATATCTTAGTTTCAAGTCACACTTTTGTCACAATTTCTTATTTTTCTTCAAAGAATAGCGGTTCGTAAAAGAAAAATTCAAAATATCTTTAGGCATTTGCTACATTCGGGTGCATGATGTAAAAATCAAATGTGGCTTCGATATTCTTAGTCGGCCTGGTTCGATGATTCAAGGTTGCTTCCCAATATATCGAAACGATATGGTCACTTTTGATTTTCTGTTACAGCCAGAGTATTGTCCGAGTGGCCCTGATTTTTGCCTGAATTAAAGCCTTGAGGTTCGATAATTTATCGCTTATGCGAAAAGGCACTTCCGGTTGCGCTACCATGTATTATTGTATCATGATTCGGGTGTGACCCGGGAATCTAAGCTGTATTTCGAAAAAAAACTGTTTGGTTACTAAATCAAATGACAAAAGTTAAGCGGTTCTAAACCGACTGCTCAAAGCCAATTTTTTAATACTCTTGCAGTTTCTTTATTTTTTATTAGCAATGCTTTTACTAATTTTCTTAAAAAAATTTTATTTTCAGTTAGAACAATCTAAGTTGAGTGATTTCTCAAGCTGACTAAAAGATGGAGCCACTTTCTGTTATCATTTGACTGACCAAGCCAGAAGCCAATAGTTATATGGGAGCCGCACAATACACTTATCCGATTTTGATCAAACTTGGCAAAATTGATTTAAAGTAGATAACAAACAAAACAGTTTTTCTCACAGGAACTATTTCTTGGACCGATCGTTCTAATGGCAAACTTTATGCTATAGTCGTCCGATTTCAATATAACTTTCCACAATTCTATACAGAAAAAAAATTTATATCAATCCGAAACGGTAATGATACCCTGTTTCATCTCGGATGTTCTTAAACGGAGCTGAAAAATGTTAATTTGATATCACTTTTATTAATCATGAAAATATTACAAATAATTATATCTCATAAAAATTAAATTAATCTCAATATTGGAACTTAATTTATTCCCAATGCCGAATCGCTTCAAGTATTTTTGATATTGAAAAAAAAATCATATGGGTTCTATATTAAAACTACCTTTAAAAAATGTTTTTTCGATGTTTTTGTTTTGTATTATTATAATACCTTTGACATTCCCCTTTCACCCCCTTCAGACTATATTCAAAAATTCGAAATAGTTTAGCAGGTATAGCCTTAAAAACGTACGTGCCAGAATTACATTAAATCTGCATCGATTGCAACATGGATGATTAAAATCGGTTTAGTAGAATTTCCGCAATCATGCCTACCTAAAAAAAAAACGTAGTTTCGAGAAAAACGCACATAAAAAAACCCCTAAAGCAAAAACATTGCTCTACAAAAACTGCTAAACAATTTCGATTTTTTGAATATAGTTTGAATGGGCTGAAAGGGAAATACTCAAGCTATAATAATAAAGCAAAACAAAAAAATCGAAAAAAAACAAATTTTCAAATGCAGAAGACCCTCTTAAGCGTTCAGAACAAATTAAAAGTTATTTTAGAAATTGAAGATGGAAAGGCGCAAAAGGATGTCGCTGCAATGTTTCAAATCAATCCTTACACACTGTCCACTATTTCTAAGAATCGTGAAAAATTAAGACAAACTTTACAAAAACATCCTGCAATGGCGAAAAAGCACAGAGCAAGAGTATTAAAGAAAAATATTGCGACGCCTCTCAATTTGTGGCGCTGTTAAGAGATATGACCAATGTAGATGCTTTTTAAATGTTGCTAGCAATTTCAAAATGTTGCTAAGGTCTTATCACACATATAGGAAAACACGGTGGTTAGAGCGAGACGGACATTGTCTTGACTATACTCAGAGAGCGACAATAACAAAGAACAGCTGATTATTTCGCTGTTAAGTTTGTCGCGAGAGCGACAATAACAAAGAACAGCTGATTATTTCGCTGTTAAGTTTTTGGCGACCGAGCAATCGTTACCTCTAATAATATTGCTCTGTGGAAAAAGAAGCGCATGGGGAATGGAAATTTTTTTAAAGTGGATGAGGATTTTCAAACTCTGAATGCATTAAAAGGTGATAAGTGTTTGAAATAAGTATTTAGTAAGGAGCGCATTACAGTAAGGCTCTGTTCAAATATGTCAGGCACTGAATAGATAACACCTTTGGAAATTGGCAGATCAAATCGGCCCCATTGCTTCAAAAACGTAAAATCACTCCAAGTTAATTATGATTTTAATCGAAAAGCATAGATGAACATTTTCTGAAAAATGTCTGTTGAAATTAGATGAGAACTTTAGGAATCAAAATCGAAAAGTTTCATTTTATTGACAATTTCTCTGAGCACAAAACAAAAATTACACAAATTACAAAATGCGACTTAAATTTTTTCCTCCAAATGTAACTGCTCTTATCCAAACAATTGATATGGGCATAATAAGACGTTTTAAAGTCCATTTCAGGAATGAAATTGTGAGTGAGATGTTGACATGCCTGTAAAAAAAGAACCTATTCCAAAAATTACTCTTCTCGCTTTCGTATATCTTACATTTGGGACTCTTAAGTTTTGTCTGAAATAATTAATTTTCGACGATAATTTTATGGATCAGGATGACAACATCCGTTAATCCAATTAGTAAAAATAGCTGAAAAAAGAGACAGGGTTCGGTTCTGAACCAGTTAGATGTAACACTTGCACATTAGTTATAATCTTTTAACATTTAAAGCCAAGTTTGTAGTTAATCCGATGACATCAAATAGATAAGATATAGATTTAATTACAAAGCAAAATATGTTCTATGAATGGCCATATTTATACAAAACTTTATTAAAATGATGCGAAATGTTCCTTGGTACCAATTCAGTAACCATATATTCCAAAAATTTACATAATAGTTAAATACTTTCAAATTATGGTTGATATTCCCACTAATAGCCATTGTATACATAAATCCCACTCAATTTTTCTTACCAATCGAGTGATTTTATTTCACATATATCAATCTAATCTCCATTCCCAATCTCAACACATCGCCCAATCAGACCTGCCCACAACACAAAAC
Organism: Lordiphosa mommai; assembly: GCA_018904225.1. Lineage (NCBI taxonomy): Eukaryota > Metazoa > Arthropoda > Insecta > Diptera > Drosophilidae > Lordiphosa > Lordiphosa mommai. Next base: position 431,686 of record JAEIFT010000180.1, read on the forward strand.
AAGAAAACCAAACCACAAAAAAAAAAAAAAAAAAAAAACTCTATTTTATGTTTTTGATTAAATTGTAACAAGTGCCAGCCCACATGGCGTTTTCCCCCTTTTCTGCACAAAAATGTACAAATTTATTGCTAATATTTCATGTTATATGTCATGTTGCATAAATACAAAAGCCGCAGAGCCAACATTTGATCTACCCAATGCCCAGCTCGCCAGCACAAAACAATTTTCGCCCGTTGTTAATTGCAAACTTTTGCTTTTAATAGCGAAATCAACACAACAAAAAATAGAGAAGCAAAAGCAGAACCAGCCGGAGAACGTTAAAGGAGAGTCCAACGCGAATGGAGTCCACACAGACATGGCAGCGGACGCTGGCGCTAACGGTAATCGGCAGCGCAGTCGCTGCTTGCCTTACTAACAACGCCGTTATGGGCAGTAGTAGCCTGGCCTGGCCTGGGCGGGTGCCCACACCAGGCACCAATACGAATGCATTGAAATCCACATTCATAGACAAGAAAATTGTATCAAAGGCCGCTTGAGCTGTAGAGTCCAAGTCGAGTTTGTTGCCTAAGTCTTTTGTTTTTAGCATTGAGCGTGACTCGTTTTTTTCTCTTATTTTTTGTTTTTGGTGTGGTTGTTGTGCACGAGACCGAGCACTGGCAGCACTGCAGCAGAGACGCCACCACACCCTTGACTGGATTGCAAAAAATACAAAAAAATACGATCGCCGCGGTCCATTCGCGTCTTCAGCTGTGGCTGCTGCTCTGGCATTTGTTGTTGTTGCGGCGACGGCGTCAATTTGCTTTTAGCCATTTCGCGCCGCAGTAGTAGCCACCGCCCCCCTGCCAGCATTTGCTCCTTTTGTAATTGTGCGCCTCAACAGCCGCAGCCTTTGCTATTTTGATCAGCCTCAGTTTGAGCCTTTTGCGCCTGCCTGCCTGGCTATCGGTCCGGTTTCGCATTTGGACTCTGTTGTGGTGGGCTCTGTGGGGTGATTCAAGTTTCGCCTCGGATGGTCTGTGTGGCCAGTTGGCAGCTGCAGCGGGGCGTTAATGTGCTTTGGCTATTTTATTTATTCATGCCAAAGCGTCTAAGCTAGTAAATTGTATTGCTGCTCGGACTGGAGGGGGGGACCTCAAAACTCGGGCTTGGCCACGGACACAAGCGACAGACATTGGACGACTGCAAAATGCATTGCAGGCCAGCAGCTTTTGCTTTTCTTTGGACCACAACGACAGCGACGACGACGACGACATCAGATTGTCATTCTTGTTTTGTTTTTGTTGTTGTTGTTGTTTTTGTTTTTATTTTTTTTGCTTCTTTTTTAATTGAAAGTCGCCAGGCGTATTTGGCTACACTTTTGCCAGAGGGCGTTCTAACTTTACCGGAAGGTTGGTACTGTAGGTGGGCAAAGTTGAGGCATTTGTGGGAAGACTGAGACCACTTATCATATTCTTTCTTAATTACGCAGCACCACATGCATGGATACTTAACTAAAGCAACGATTTTGAGTTGCAATTTGACATTGAAGGAGGATGAAGTGAGGGGAGCTCGGCCAAATCTCATTAAATGGTTTGCATCTTGACCACTTCGGCCACCGCCACTTGTTTATCCTCCGCAAAGTTCTTCAAATTATTTCTTTCTTGCCTTTTGGTATTTTTTAAATATGAAATATGTTTTAGAAAATATTTTAATTTTTTTTGGCCTTCCTCTTAACTTTTTTCTGTGATTAAGCTTCTATTGAAACCAGGGACCGAAAATAAAAATAACAATAAAATATGGATCCTCTGATAAAATCGAGTACATGAATCTTCATAATTTTGAATGGCGAGTCCTTAAATGGGATAAATTTTTATTTGCAATTTTTATCACAAAAAAATTTTGAAATTGTTGTATTATAATTTTTAAATAAAAATTTTGTTTTAACAGTTAAATGGTAATTTTTATATAAAAATTTTTGGTTAAAAGTTAAAACTAATTTTTATTATAAAAATTTAAATAAATTTTTATTTTGTAATTTTTTTATTATAGAAATTTTTTTTATTTTTATAAAAAAAAAATAAAATTTTTAATAAACACGTAAAATAGTCAAATTTGACTCTAAGTACTTTCACAAAATTGCTCAAAACTTCGCTATTTATCCACAGATTTTCGTCATCAGTACCTTATTTTCTTCGTAATAGTGCAATTTATTAGAGTAAATAAAATAAACAATTTTTTGATTTAAATTTTCAACCACTAACAGATTTTAGAAAATCAAATTTTTTTCTAACTCGAGTTATGGCTTGTACCTACCGAAAAACTGAAAAAAAATTCTAACTCAAAAACGAATCCACACAAAAATTTTTGAAATTCATTTTTGAGTTCAGCATTCCAAAATACATCATTAAAAAATAATAGCTTCGATGGGTCTTTTTCGATGTAAACTAGTGTTATCAAACATGTTTCATTATTCTAGGATCCCTCTTCAAGAATTGATCAGCTGTTTTCGAAAAACGAGTTGGCAGGCCCATGCACATTCCCAACCGAAAAAAATATTAAACCAGATGCGACAACAGTATTGTCAAGTGTGGCAAGTGCCTTGGGTTGACACAAGGACAAAGAAATGCAAGAAAATTGCTAAAAGTAGAAGCATAAACAAAAGACTTAAGACACGAACTTGATGCGCGCGATCATCATAATGAAAAAACCTGCTACAAAATTAACCAAAATTATTTAAACGAATTATCTACATTTGCTAAAACAAAACTTCTTGTGCGACTATTAGTTAGCTTTTATGTAAGCTCATTTTCGGCATCTGAGGGCCGGTTTTCTAATGTTCTTGTTTTGGCAAATCCAGGTGAATTTTGAGCAATTGGTTTTGTCATGTACATAGATTTAAAATTTAGGTATTGTGTGCATTTGAGATTCGGTCACACTGATATGGAAAAAGAGAGCAGAATCAGCATAGAAAATGAGATAGATTCCTTCAACGTCGCGGTAGAATGGGACACGAAAACGACCTTACAAGCAATAATATCAGAGAAAATGTTGTTCGTTAAAGACTTAATCAATATTAATTTAACTAATAAAACTGCAATTATATCTATAAATCACAAAACTGATTTATCTTAAAATTTATACTCTATAGACTCTTAAAATTTATACTCTAAATAAGAAACTTTTTTGAAAAAATTGGTTCAGATTAGTAGCTTGTATAGAATGTTTTTTAATTTATTATATCAGATATAATTGAACGCTAAATATTCTGTATTCGTGCAAGTAACAGAATCTTCAATTTCTATGTAGGATTAAAAATTTATTTTTTTTTTCTGCCGGCTTTAGTTAGAATGTTGGGTGAAGCGTACTTTTACTGTGACCAGGTGCGTTTTGACATATAACATTATAATTTTGTTCATTGATTGAAAAACAATAAGATATCATTTAGTCCCCAGACGGGGTATAATAGAGGATGAGACATTAAATGGATGTGCTAAAAACTCTCTTGAGTGACCCGACTTGTAAGAGCTAGCATAGCCACGGTGGAGGCTGATCCCTTTTCCAAAAATGTTTATGTAAAATTTAAAATTGACTGCTCTTCGCTTCTCTAAGGATTCAAGGCTTAATTTCACTGGCCAAGTGCGCGGCTGGAACGCCGGACCTTTTGTTTACGCTTTGAAAGTCTTGCCTTCCAGCTATTTAAACTCTTTAAATCTGCTGGCAAAACTTGTTGATAAACTTTTACACTTCAAAGAGTGTGAAGTTGTCATTTATTAGACACTTTAAATTTTTACGTTAATAGACAAAATTTGCAGGTGTGTGTAGTGTCACACTCATAAAAAAACAAGGATACTCTGACTCGCTTACACCAACGACTTTTCCTCAAAAAATTTAGACTGAAATTTAATGTATTTATTTTGCCTTATAAAGATGAACAAATAGTTACCATTTTGATTGCATTTACCCACAGTTATTAATAGGTTATTTATAAATTCGAACGTGTAATGTCAGCTAATATACCATATACTCTAAGGTGCGTAAGAGTATTTGCATTTCGTTTTGCCCACAAAGCGTCTCTGTTTGCATGGTCATTAATTTGCTGCTCTAATATTTTGTAAAAATTGGTTTACTCTGTCGACTTTGTCTGACTTTGGGACAGCTGCTGGCTTTTGGATTCACTTTTTAATGACTGCGTGGACCTGGTGGACCTGGTGTCCAGCTCTAGTTTCAGGTCTCTGATCTGTGATGTTTGGGTGTTACACAATTGCGGATATGAATGAGTAATCCGTGGGCTTTGGCCTGATATATGTCCGTTACACATAGTCAAAATGGAGCGCCCAAGGAAGACAGAGAATGGGTGCACACGTGTCGTATACGTAACGCAAATTTGTTTAACGATTCTTATCGACCACGTGTGGTTGTTGTTGTTGTTGGTGTTGCTGTTGGTGCTTGTTATGTAATTGCCAGCCAGGCAACACTGGCGAGTCATTAAGCCAACTTAATTTCGTGCAAATTTTTTAACAGCTTCATGCTGTGCCAAGTACCAGGCCAATCACCCACGCGTCCATGTCCAGCCGGTGATTCATGGTGTCACGGTGTCAGCTGCTGGCCCGGCTGCTGTGGCAGCTCCTCTAGCTGTCACCTCCTCCTGCTGCTCAGAATTCGGTAGTCGTTAAACTCAAGTCCACTGAACAGTCTTCCAACTTTAACCGCCGCCGCATCGTAAAAACCCTCCAAAGATCTTGCACGCCCATAAAAAGTGGCCACAAAAGCGTTTAAAATTGCCGACGGTATTTTAATGGTGATTTGGATATATTTGTTTCTCTTTTTTTTTTTTTTTTTTTTTTTTCATTGCTGATATTTTTATTTTAGTATGTGGCAACAAGTGTTTGTGTGTATATGAGTGTGCGTGCGATTTTAAGGTTTTATGAACATCAAACTGTGTCGGTGGCCTGAGGGCAGAACAAACAAAAGTGGGTGAGCAGTTGTTTGCTGGTGCTGTTGTTTTTGCAAAGAAAGTGACATAACTTTTGAGATTGATTAGTTGAGTGTTTAAGCTGAGAATTGTTAAGGTATTATAATGGGGTGTTGATATACAATTAAACAAAGAATGAATTCAAATTTCGATTGATCGAATATCGAACGGGTTATGGTTTAAATAACACACTTTAAAAGGAATTTGATCTGCAGACTTTTTACCCAAAATCTTCTTAAAAATCACGTTTGGATTTGCCATTAAACTGTGGTTCCTATTCTCTTGTGCTTAATTTGAAAAGCACACAAGTCAGGCCCTTTGGACGCTTAAAGCTAAATAAAAAAAATATTTGTTGTAGATACAGTTTATATGGGGAAAATATGGACAGCTTGTAACTGCACGCAATACCCAATCCAAATAACAAATCTCCAAGTTTTGTGTTTATATTACAGGAACCACAAGGCACTTGCGACAATTCTAAAAAGACAAGATGAGAAAATAAATTAAATAGGCACGGAATTGAGATTGAATATCCCGGCGAAACAAAATTCGAAACACTTCATAATCAATTTGGTATAATATTTAGCACTAGGCAAGATGGTCCAGTTTATAGAAGGATTCACGAACTGACACCAATGTTCCCATGCCCTTTCGTGTCGTTAAGAATTTTCAGAATAATTGTATACAAATTAATAGCATATTGCACAATTTTTAGCTTTGCATACTTTTAGAAGGCAAAATGAAGTCCGAAATTATGTAAATTCTAACACATGTATTCAAGATGGACAGACGGATAAGGCTAAATAGACTCAGGTATTGATTCTGAGCAAGAATATATACATATATTTTGTGGGGTCGAAAAGCATCCTTCTGCCTGTTACGTACGGCAGATTACGAATAATTGGTAAGATTGTGTTTTAATCGGCTGCAAAAAGTTTTATGACTCTTTTATACTTATTAAATTATTTATATTTTAAAATGAAGAGATCTGGCGTCTTGGCCATGGAGCAATGAGTATTAGTGATCAAATTTGTGCTGGCTCTCAATTTTGTTTGATAGAAGAAGGAAAGCACGATGGTTAGAGCGAAACGGACATTGTCAAAAAATAACTCAGAGAGTGAAAATTACAACAAACAGCCTACTAATTTTTGAGTGAAATGATGTTGACTGAGCAATCGTTCAGTCTATATTTACTAATCTGTATTGAAGCGATCCCAAATACGCTTTAGCCAATCATAAAAAAATTTTTTTATTGTTTATTGTTTATAGTTCGACAATGGGCTGTTAAACTGTAAATACTAACTTAGGATAAATAAATTAAAAATGAGTATTATTGTTTACAATATCCTGTGAAACTTACAGAGAACTATTAAGATGGGACAATAAATTATTTCTGACATCTAATATTGATAAGTGACCAGAGAAAATGTGGTAATACATGTTATAGGTCAGGCACAGGTTACGGAACGGTTCGTAATGAGTGTAATTTGAGAGGATGTAGATAAATAGGAGAGAAATTCCTTGTGATACGAGAAGTTGAGCAGAGCACTGGAGTCAATGTCACCCGATAATAATTTATGAATAAACAGTACACTGAGGTAAGTTCTTCGATTTATAAGAGATGGCAGATCAATTAAGCGTAATCTATGCTCGTAGGGAGGAAGATGGCAATTGGTTTCCCAGTTTAAGGAGCGAAGGGCAAAAATTAAAAACTGTTTTTAAACAGATTCCAGTTGATCCGTATATTTTTGGTAATGCGGAGCCCAAACACACGACCCATATTCAAGGATTGGTCTGACAAGAGAAACATATAAATGTTAAGTAATAAAAGGATCGTTAAATTCCTTGGACCACTTTTTAATAAAGCCAAGGGCACCCTTGGCTTTGTTTGAAATAACAGAAATGTGACTATTAAAGCTTAATTTGGGGTACGAGTAGTATACCCAAGTCATCAACCTTAAGAATGCGTTCCAGAGACGCATTGCCGTATGGCAACTTTAATATAATTGTTTCGCTCAAATCAAAAAACTTTTACTATTTGTCATGTATAAGTGTGATAATGTTAACAATTTTATGTTTAGGTTCTAGTGGGTGAGATGGATTTAATTTAGATTTGCCTTCTTGGGAGGTGTGAGGGAAAACGTCTACGTCTTCGCAGGAATCGCCGCGCCAATCGACTTGGATGTCCTCTCATCCGTAAAAGTTAGTCCTTCGATTGTTTGATTATAACATCACCTATCATAGGGACGTTTAGCTCTTTCGTCCAGCCTTCTCGTTTACCAGGGTGCTCCCGATAGTTTGCGCAGTTCCTTGGCTTGAAGAACGCGAATCTTATTTAAGTGCGACAATGAGGCATTTCCAAACACCTGCAGACCGTATCTCCGAGCCGGTGCTATGATCGCCCAGTACACATGTATTTTGTTTTTAAGGGACATTTTGCTGCGGCTATTAAGTATCCATCCCAGTTTATTGGGACTTTGTGAGATGGTTGATGTGGCCCAAATGATTATCGTCTGTCATAGTACACCCCCAGGTACCTGTGTCTTTGATGATACACCAGGGCAATCATCTCTCCTTAACGTAAAAGTGACGTTGGTACACTTGGCTTGGTTGAGCGGAATGTATACTGTTGCAGCATATCCATGGCGCTCTATTTATTTCTAATTTCTAATTAATTTAGTTTCTACTTCGAAAAGGTAGATTTTATTTAAAAATAAATTGATCAAGAAATTGATTAAAAATAATATTCTGAATTCCAAAGTTTTTCTTAACTTAACCGAAATAATTGTTTGTCTATGCTGCCTCTCTGATGCAGAGTTTAGAAGCAACAACAAATTGCATTTTATTTCGCCTTGAGCAGAATAACGGGACGGGCTGCGAGAGCTCAACGGTCCCATGGCTGGTTCAGATGGTTCTCTATCGATGGTAGCGAAAGCTCGTATGATAATTGTTTTATTTTTTAAAACACCTTGTTGAACCCTGTTTGATGATAAAGTAGTTTTAAATATAAATTTCGAAAATGTATTTTACATTAAGGATCATTAAGGATCTTTTGGGGAAATTTAAATATAGAACATAATTAATTGCCTCTCTAAAAAAAGGTGTTACCTAGATAATTTAGCCGCCGGGAGATTTATATCAAATAATGAAAATTGTAAAGCTTAAGCAACATCCAAAGAAAAAAAAAGCTTCTAACAATTCTATTAGCATTTTGCAATAATAAATTTACTTAAAATTACTTCGAAATAAAAATAACCATTTAGTTAATGCTTTAATTTCAATTTCAAATAAAAACTTGTGCCATTCAATGTGCCTGCGAATTGAACAGAGATTCCCATGGCGTTCATAAAATCACCAAGTCACATAGACAAGATTTAAGATATAAAACAGCAACATTGCATAAATTTTTACAACTTTACTAACAACACGCGCCTTTCGCATTGAAATAAATATATAAAGCAATTAACTAATTAGTAAGAATTTGCCAATTGCAAAAATATTATGTATAAATAAAGTCGCATAAAACAAGCGATAAGAAGTCGAAGTCAGGAAGGCGGCAAAGTGTTTTATATAGTCAGATCAGACGATCGCACGACGATGTTTCGCTATAACAACTTCAACAGCAACAACAACACCAACAACAACAACATCAACACAAGGTGGTTCAAGAAAAACCAGTGCACTTAAAAAAAAAATCGCCACAACAAAACGAAAAGTGACAATTTAATTGCGTCAAACGCAGCATTCAATTGGCAGCAATAGGCAGGGAGAAGAGGGACTCTAGAGCAGACTAATATATAAGTATGTGTTTGTGCTCGTATGTTTGTATAGAAGCAGCCAGCTCGTCAACTGGTGCGACAGTCTGCCTAACGGCAGCATCAAGCGCGAGGCTCGTTTAATTGAGAGGAGATCATAAAACGCTTATGGCTTGTTTATAAGCAACCGATCCAACTGATCGGTTGGGTTATTGAGTTCGAATCGAATTGAGCTGGAGATGCCGTCGTCGTCTCTGCTTAGCTACTTATGCATTGCATATTAATTAAAATTAGTTGCGGCCTGTACCCTTCAATGGATTAATATTTTGTCAAGTTTATGATAAAGTCATCATCATTATTTGTAAATAATTCTTATATACCAAAGCAACTGTTAAATATTTAGAAAAAATATACGAATGAAGAAATGTTTATTATTTGTATTGTTAAAACTTTTTTAAAACTTACAAAAACTAAACATTTTTTTAAGTCACTTACTTATTTTTTTGGCCCTTTGGCCAACACGCTGGAAAGGGTACTAGTTGAAAAAAAAAACAATCAAATTGAATTAATTATTAATTCATACCCGTAAGACTTCCTTGTATATTTGGTGGACAGAGTAGCAAAAATGGAAGACAAGCTAAAAAAAAACATGGAAAAACTTTTTCTAATTAAGATGAAACATGAAACAACTGTTTAAAAGAATGAAGATCAAAAATATAAACAGATCTCAGAGATGGTAAGAGCTAGATGTTTGAGTTGTATGAAACAAAGACAGATTAAGTTTATATAGATTTTTGCCACTACCACAATTTGAAAAAAAAAACCGCTTAACCGTACATAAATACCTGGTTTGCTATTAAAGTTTCTGGCCTAGGTCACTTCTTGCCATTTTAGGACCAATTGGCCTTTTCCCAAAAAAAAGTTTGAACTTTTATCGATAAAAGCTCCATACAACTCTTTCATGTGTGACCACGTTTGATATCGATTAATAATTAATCAAAAACTTACCTCGGCAGAAAAATAGAATTAACACGTGAACTCGTCGCCAGAAGATGCTGTTGAAGAGTTCAAAAACCATGTTTTGGAGGTGTCTCAATCGGAGTGGAAAAAGTGCTTCGACAATTGGTTTGAGAGCATGCAAAAATATATAAATCTTGCTGGAGAATACTTTGAAAAACAATAAAACCATTTTTGATCATAAATATTCGCGTTTTCATTATTAGGCCAGAAATATATATATAGCAACCTACGTACAACTTAGATAAAATTGATTGTTTCTTCTATCTGATCTAAAACAACCGGAAGAAATCCAAAAATTTCAACTTTTTGGAGGTTTGAAAAAAAATGTAATTTTACAGAAAACAAATTTTCTACAACTTGGTATAAAAATCGTTAAAAAAAATTTTTCAACAGTTCTTTTAGTTCAAATAGAAGAAAACTAAGTACTGAAGAGAACAAGATATTCATTCCAAAAGGTTCATTGGTTTTTTTTCAAACACGCCCGCCAATACAGAGTAATCTTTAATAGTAAAAAGTCGAAAACAGGCTTTAAGTTTCGTATCGCACCGTACTACCTGACCCTTGTCTAGTTCTATCAGGATGCATGGGGAATACTCTGACATTTTTCTTTTAGTATTATAATTTATTAAAAACTCATCCAATAAAAAGAAAAATTTTGACGTCGTAAAAAAAAAGAAATTTTTATTATCTATACAATTTTTTTTTAATTTACATTTAATGCTAATATTATTTTCGCACAAAAATAAAACTCAACAAGTCCACCTTATCAAAAGGAACTTTGGCAAGTTTGAGATATATCCTTAAAAATGTGAAGCATTGGACTAATCTATAAAATAAAATTTGGTATTGATTTATGTGGACGAGATAATAATTTCGAAGGCGGTGACAAAACAATCATTTTACTAAATAGCACACAAACATAAATTTATTTGAATTATAAATAAATAAAGTAAATACCTCTGTTTTCAATATTCATTTTGGTTTTAATGAAATTCGCAGCCTTTTTCTTATAATGTCCAATTATATGCTACATATGATTTGACGCTCATTACACACAAAATTCCAGATTGATTCATTTGTCGCTCTTTTGGCGCTGATTGTAATTAAAACAATTGGAATGGAGCAAAATAAACTATTGTACCGAATAATTTGATATATTGAAAAATGGAAATGATTAATTTGGTTCAGATATTTTGACTTTCATATTTTGATTTTTGGCCTCTAGCGGATCCAGTGTGCAATGGTGTGATAGAGAGGTGTTAACTCCATCAGAACCTCTAGAGCCGCTCTGTGTTGATCACAATAAGCTCTACCAAGTAATCAGAAGAATTTCTGCCTGTTATTAAAACCAATATTTTAACGAATTTAGCTCGTAGTTTTCCTGAATTAATTCTTTTTCTCTGCGTTTATGAAAATTGGCGGCTGCGCCCCTCATTCAGTTGGGCGGGAGGTGGAATGCAATTTTGCCTGGTATTAGCGCGTAGCAAGCTTCGGCTTGGTGTAGCTGGGGCGTCAAGATCGTACTGTGCATTGTACGTCTGCCTTCAAAAAGAGGCCTCAGTCTAAAAACCAAACAAGACAAGCAATATGGGACAGTAGCATGGGATTCAGGTGATCAAGTTTGCTTCCGAGTGACAGAGGCGACTGTTAATTTCAACATATCAAGCCAAGGCAGTTGAAAAAGTTCCAAAAAGTTGTGTTTTTAACACAAAATGTGCAACAACAACAAAAATAGGAAAAAAAAAATCGATTACAAGTAGACCGCGTAATTTGAACGGAGCTCGTATATAAACTTTATAGGGTTGTAAATGTTTCCATCTGACAGTTACATAAATTTGCATATAAACTTTACTCATTTTTAATGTTTGCAGGATATAAAAATATAAGATTACCTATATTTGGAGTAGTTTTTACAAAATGAAATGAGTTTTTATAATTGTGTCTTTTTTTCACCTTTCGCTCAACCCAGCTGGAAGGATAATATATATATTCGACTTGGGTTTATAATAATTTGCTTTTGCACGTTTTCATTAATTTTGCTTGCATGTTTGTTTTGTGGTGTTAATTTTTTTTTTTTTTTTGTTATTGATTTATTTGTTGGGGCGACACAAGTTGGCATCATTAAGTGCCAACATTGCCGCCGCCATTCTCTATTAGCCGACAAATTCTTGGCCTTCCCTGTCGGCAGCCAGTACAAGCACCAGCGAACCGGGCGGACACCTCAAGCTTAGAGAGACGGACAGATAATTCTTGTTCACAATCTAAATGGCCGTCTTGACACACCTTAGAATTTGTGTGTTACAATTTGAAGTTGTCGACAATGGCGATGCTTGGGCAGTTGTTGCTGCTGTTGTTGTTGTTGCTGACCAACTGCAGCAAATTGTGAAAGTATCTGGTTAGATACGAGAGCTGCAGCAAGGGGCGCTGGCTAAACTGACGCTGACGTTTCGTTTGGCATCCCATTGAAATGGCGCATGTGCCACACGACGTATGCTTAATTACAAACAAGCTAAAGGAAACAATGCCTGGCGAGAGTTGAGACTCCGGGCTTAAAGGCAAAAGCCTGCCCAAAGCTTGTGAAGATTAGTCGCAGTGGGTCGCACATTTCGTTTCGCAATCGATTGCAACATGCAACAAGCCCCAACAACAACACACGAAACGAATGTGGCGAGCTCTGCTGCTCTAAATCACCGAAAAAAAAAAAAAAAAAAATACTAAAACTAGTTTAGGTGGGTCCAATGGATATTCTTTTACTGCTATTTTGTTGCAACTGTTCGCCGACTTCAGACAGAGCTCTTGAGGTTTTTTTTTCTATTTTGTGTTTTTTTTTTTTTTTGGTGCATTCTAATGGCCGCCCAATATGACTAAGCACACTCATCGCACTCCTGCGTCCAACGTGTATGCAAATCAAAACCAGTTTAGGCCACCACCAACAGAAATATATATAGCAGAAATATGGGTCGAGATCTGCAAAATGCAGCTGATCGAATTTTTGCATTAGGCGCAGCCGCAGCAGCAGCAGTAAACTCAGGCAGCAACTGCCATCCGGCCAGCAGTGGGGCTGCTGCCTGATTATCTCTCAAGGAAGGCATGCCAACCAGGAACAACAACAACAACAGCAACTAGAAAACTGCAGCCGGCACTGCGAATATCGAATGCTATCTATATCTAACGAAGCAGGGCCATATAACCAACATTTTGCTATTAGCCACAAAAATATACACACTCATGCACAGAGAGAAAATTAAGAATGCTAAAGCAATTATAAATATTTGATGTATGTCTGAAAATGTCCATTGCTTTCAAAACACACTTCAGTTGCAACGTTTATGCTACAAAATCATTTTATGAAATTCTGCTGAAAGTTTATGCATTAACAAAATTTCATGAATTTAACACATTTACACTAGGATGAATATTTTAATGCAAATTGCAAAAATCACAGCGTTATATAGTTAATACAATTTCAAACAAAAGCAATAAATTTTCAATAAATAAGTAATTTTATATTTATTTAAAAATTACTCATACGCCACGTAAGCTCCAAGAAAATTATAACAAAAAAATTCAGAAAATTATTTTCATTTTTTTTTTGGCTAACAATCAGGAGTGCCTTGAAAATCTCTAGAGATTTTCGTATAAACGAATGCATTTCGAACTTAACTTCGATATTTTTATGTGTGAAGTGACAAGAATAAGTTCGGTTACTAGATGGAAAACTGTACGAACTAAATCTACTTGGCTTTAAACAGTCCCTTTCAAATCGCTTAACTTTCGTCTTTCAATCTAGTATATTTCATCGGGCATATTTGTTTTTTACTTCCCATACAAAGTCTAACAGTTTAAGTACAAAATGCAAACGTTTATAGGAAAGTCTCTAGACTCTACTGTGAATTACATTGTATATTTATTACCACTGTATACTTACGTCTACCTATATAAATTGGAAAACTTTTCAAATAACACAATTCAAATCAAATAAATCTTAAAGCAAACCATCCACATTTTTAAAGTATTTAATTTCTCCTTATTCTGGATCTCTTTTCAGTTATATTACATCCAAGATAAGAAGCAAAAATTTAAAATTCTAGATTGTGAAAACATTTTAAACTATTTGGCCAATAAAAGCACAACAGACTGTATTTTTACCTCTGATAGCGTTACTCTATACACCAACACTTTCAAGTTCTTTCAAGAATTCCATGACCGTGAAATAATCCCTCAAAGTCAAGACCGGCCCCCACAGATCTATTTTAAGCCAGATCTTCAGGCATAGGCGAGGCGCAAAAGAGCATTGCGTAGGAGATGGATGGGCTCCCGCTATTCCTTAGATGAAGCTTATTACCGAAGATGCGCTGACGCTCTACGGAAACTTCTCTTTGACACCAAAATTGAGTACTTCCAGGAGAAGCTCAGAAACATTGACCCGTGTGAAAACCGAGGACTTGCACTATTGAAGTTCACCAAATCCGTAGACTTTCCATCCTGCGAGCAGACGGTTCCTGGTGCAGGACTGATGCGGAGATTGTCAATGAGCGGAGATTCATGCCATTAAATATCGCTTCTCCAGAAGATGTAGCTGACCCTGGGCCTCTATCCTCATAAGACCCATCTCGCCGGATAAAGTGCGTCAGCAACTCAGACAGCCGAAACCAAACCAAGGCCCCTGGTGATGACGAGGTTGATAGCAGATTAGTAAAAGCCTATCTAGAAAATGGTGTTCTGTTTCTGGTAATGCTGTTCTGTTAATGGTAATTCTGTCACTTCCCAATCCAAGTGCGCAGTAATTGTGATGGACACAAAAATGTGAAAGGAAACAGACTCCACACCAGATGCCTACTGCCAACATTCCCCAAAATATTTCTGAGATTATTTTTGAAACGAATGTTAGTGCAGTGGACGAAGCCCTCTAGAGCGCCAGAACAGGTACACAGGGTTTGCAACCACATTCTAGAAACTATGGAGAACGAATCATACTGCTCAGCTCTCTTCCTGAACATTCGGAATTTGATCGTGTTTTGCACAACGGCCTCCCTTTTAAAAAATTCTGGAAAGAAAGTCATACGAGTATTTTCAGTTTGGATTTGGGATTTGTGTTATTAATTAACTATATGATAAAATATAAAAAAAGTTTGGATTTCGAGGGCTGCTCAAAAAGTAGAAGACCCCCTTAAGAAAGTGAAAATACAGTCTTTCTGGCTTCCATCCCCATCGGCAGCCAAGCGTCAGCTACCATAAAATCAAATAGGTTTAAAAGTAGATTACATTTCAATATTATTTCAAGCTAAAAGTTTTTGTATAAAAACAATGTTTTTCAATTTAAGTTAAAGGAACATAAGTATTGTTTATTAAAAATCATAAGAAAATTTCCGAAGAGACTTCATGTAGATTTTTTTAAGCTTGGTATGCCTTTCAGTTATGAGGCATTTCAGTACGGCCTCAAGGGACTGATAAGTTGCTGCATTTAATGATTCTTTACAAAACGTAGCTTCGTCAACCTAGCCACAAAGATATTGGGTGAAGTTTTATAATGAAAACTCATATTTCAGATTAATATTTGATATTTCGCTGTGTAGATTTTGCCCACACAAACTGGGTAAGCTAAGTAAAATCTATATAAATGTTTCGCGGCAAATAAAAAAAGAGGCATCTTTAAAAGTCGGTAATCATCGCAATTTTAATTATTTTTCGTAAAATAATGCCGCCGGTCCACAAACCGTACCTTACTGTGCGTATCTTAGGGTGAACTGGCTGTTCTTAAGACCAAATTTGGAAACATTTTTGTTTTTTAGCGGTACCCATTGAGCCAAAAATGAGCTTCGTCGCTAAAGACAATTTTTCGATGCGAAACACATTTCTCTTAGAGCACGAATTTTGATAATAATTATAATATATTTACGGTCAGCCTGCGCTCTGTTAAATAACTTTACATACTGTTAATGCTCTGTTAAATAATGCCTTTAAATTCTTCTCCTACTGAGTAACGGGTATATCGAAGTCGAGACCGAAGATAATATAATATATTCCAGCTTTGCTAAAAAAGATAGTTATTATTAAATAAGTTTATAAAATTTGGTTCGTTTCGTACAGTGTATTCATAGACATATCTGTATCTGAGTCTCGTCTCAGCAAAACGCAAAGAAACGTAACGTATAATCTAAGAGGCAAAACGCGACGGCGGCTGCGCAAAATCAAGAGTGTGTCTAAGCCATTGCTAGGCAACTGGCAACAGGCCATAGGCAGGCCAGGCAGCAGCTGCTGCTGCCGCTGCCGCGCTGCTGCTGCTGCTGATGAAATGCATTGTAAGCCACCGCCATCAACGGACGAACCATGCACGCCTTGCCGCGTACGTGGCGTTGTTTTCGGGACGGGACGGCCCAATGGTCCAGTCCAGTTGAACGAGCCCGTTCGATGCGATGCTCGCTGGCGCTGGCCCACAGGCCACTCAACCTCAACTCGTCGTCTTTGGTTGTCGTTGGTGGAAGAAAAAAAAAATCTACATTTGTCCAAAATACCACGACGGCAACTGCGATGCCGATGTTGATGCTGTGTTGCATAAAAGCAACGCTCCAAATTGCTAACTGAGCGATCCAGTTTAAATTGCAATTGCTCGTTAATGGGCACTAAAACGTGCCAGTGTCGATGTGTGCATGTGTGTATGTGTGCGAGTGTGCAGCTAACTTCACTTCGGAATTGCATCGTTTTATAGCCCCGAAATACGTACGAAACGGCGAATGACCGGCGTGTGGCATGCGAGGCGTATGCGCAATGAATCAAGATTGTAGACAAAACTCATACGCACAGTGGGCCAACTAATGGCACCATAGTTGGAGATAAATGTGTGATGGGGGAAGTAAACAAAAAAAAGTGGCAAATAATATTACTACATTTCATTGAGTCTAACAAGTTTTGAGACTACAATCAATTTTAGGCAATAAAGTCAATTTAACCAAGCCAATTATGGAAAATTCTTTACACTTTAAGACAAATATTCAATTATTTAAATTAAAAAAAATATCAAATTGCGAGCACTACATTTCCGCCCAAAGGGATATTTGCGATCAAGTTTCAATAAATTTGCCACTTGGCTTTTGCAAGTGGCAAAACTTGCTAAATTATCATGCTCTAGGCATTCATTATTTTATCATTGTGGAAGGCACTTATATTGCTTTTCCTAGACAATGGTAATTTAAAGTGAAACATCGTTAATTTTGCCATGGTAAAATTTGAAGTAACTCACACATTTCCTTGTTTCTGTTAGTGAGAACTGGAAGTGGGATTGGAATAGCTTATCATAGAAAACTATCACAAGAAATAAGAAATGTGTATGTATAGCTAAATGCCTAAAAAAAAATAAAGAAATATTTTCACATTAAAACAAAATTAAAAAAAAATAATTAAACAAATAAACTGGGATGTCACTGAAATCTCAAAAAAAATGGGTTATCAGCTGGCTTGCAAATCGTACGTCGGTATCACACAACATCAAATCTGGAATTCTGGTTCACTATGAGAGTTAGGACACATATTTCTAAGAAATCTAAAAAAGTAAACTAAAATTACGAATTATTATTTAGGGTTCCAAAAAAAATAAAATTCGGATATAAAAAAACTGGAAGATCCAAAATAAGAAATCCAAAAATTGAGAAAAAACAATGCGAGATCTTTAATAAGGAATCCAAAAATAAGGAAAATAAAAATTAGGAATCCAAAACTAAGGATAATAAAAATTAGAAAAAGTCAGAATGAAAAGTATTTAATTCAAAATGTTAAATTTTTTTTATTTTTAATTTTGACTTTTCCTAATTTTTACTTTTTCCTACCACATTTTGACTCTGAATAACGAAGCTGTTAAAAACACAACATTTTGTTATCCTTCTTCTTCGCAAGGCTTTACGTTCACTACTAAATGGTAAAGTTATAATAGGCGTAACACTTCAAAATACTTTATTTTGTTTAAGCATTAATATTATGTGCCACAATATCTAAATATGGAACGAACCCATCTTAAGTTACCTGCTAATAGCTATTGAGAAGAACGATTAACCTTTTGTCAGACCGACAGTATTTTTATTGTTTTTTTTATAAGGGTCTCTCACGCATTAATCTGTACTATTTTTAGGTCCTGTTCATCTTGTTCCTTCATTAAAAGTGTTGCATAGTGATCGCACATGAAATATTCGGCGACTTTGATTTTTTTTAAGGAGGACATATGAAAGCTCGTGAACTCGTTTATTGCTGGGATATTTTTCCATTACTTTTTCTGATTGTAAATTTTATATATTTTTCTTTTTTTTCTTCTACCTTTGAAAATTTTATTTTCAATTTTTTTGTTTTGCCTTATTATTATAACATGGACATTCCCCTTTCATCCCCTTTAAACCATTTTCAAATTTTCAAAATAGTTTAGCAGATATTTCCATTTCAGTGGAGCAATGTTCCTGCTAACGTGAGTATTTTCAACGTTGCTCAAAACTTTAACCGCGTTTTTCTCCAAACCACGTTTTTTGACCTGGTAGCCATGATTGGGCCAGTTTTACTGAACCGATTTTGATCAGCCATGTTGCAATCGACGCAGAATTGATGTTATTCTGGCAGGTACCTCAATCATGAGGAAAAACTATTTTTTACTATTTTTTTACATTAAACTCCAAAAGAAAAATTAAAAAAATCTAAATTTTTTTTTTAAATGGCCGCCAGTTTTTAAAAAAAATATTACAAATTATGATTGAGGTACGGGCCAGAATTACATCAATTTTGATCATAACCTCATTTACCGTTTTCAAATTCGGAATTCGATGGAGTCCCGGAATCATGGCTACCACCTCAACACCTTTTTTTTTGAGACCTTAATTGGCAGGCCAATAACTTTTTGAACAGCCCTCGAACTCCAAACTTTTTTTTTGTATTTTTTAATTTAATTAATAAATAAAACAAAACAAAAAACCATATTGAAAAAACTCTTATAGTTTTCCTTCCAGAAATTTTTTAAAAGCACTCATAAAACGCATTTCAAAGGCAGAATACCCCCCCAAAGAGTTTACACCTTTTAAATCCGAGAACAGAATGCATATTTTTTGAAGAGTGAATTTTACCGTTGACAAAAATTACAAAGTTTTCCTAGCATTAGTTCTCATATAATTATTGAATTTGAGATTTCTAATTTTGGAACTCTGATTTGGTTTCGTTTTAATTTTCATAATTTTATTATTTATAAATATGTTGTTTTTTACGTTCTTAATTATTTTTTCTCACTTTTGATTTTCTAAGATTAATTTTCGGTTTTCTCATTATTATTGATAAATATTTCGGAGTTCGCATGATGTACCGAAAATCTAGTTAAAAGGTTTTTGTCTATGATAATGATCCATATCATCAAATAGGGTTGCACCTCCGGCAAATAAAATATTAAAATTTTTGTTTTAACTTATTTTTATGTTCACACTTATGTTTCATGATTCAAAATTTATTTAGTTCCTTTGAAATATCTTCGCGAAATAATTATCAATTATCAAATACTTAAGTGTAAGATATAAGCTAAATTTTTTCCTAAAATACAAGAGGTTTAAAATAGCGTTTTGCATGGGATGGAATACTTGCAGGAATTTCCCAATTTTTGCCGGAAAGGAACCTGAAAAGATTTAGATTCTGTAGAAAATTACATAAATAATGCATTAATTTATTCATGAGTTGAGTATCAAAACTAAATACATCCTCTCATCGAACCAACTCCCACTTTTAGAGGAGCATTTGATCATCGCAGATCAAGATGCCAAAAGAAAGACTTTTGGCTTCAAGCACTGACCTGGCTACTTTTAGAAGAGCTAGGTTAGCAGTCCCTGGACCTCAACCTGGAGATAGCACTTTTTGAGGATATTGAGGAGCGATTTTCTTAAACAAAGTGCATTTTGCGGCCCTAAACGCTGCCCTGTCAACCACCATTATGGAACTAGGTCACACTTACGACTTCATCCGGCTACTGAAGCGCTACTATTCCTACATGTGACCCTATAGTTGAGAGGGTATACCGTAGGGTATCTAATAGGGCCAAAAAAAAAGTTTACGATTATAAATATTACCACTTACATATAAATCGCCACTTAACTGAAAACACACACACTGAAACTCTCTTGAGTTTTTTCCTGAAAAAAACTGAAATACTTGATCATTCCGGAGCTTGTTTCGGGAACTTCTGACTCTACTTTTAACTGGGATGTCTATGAATCAGTACTGTATAGCCAACCTGCTTTTTTTGGTGTAAGAGCATAACTAACTGACCTCGAGTCGACAAAACTTGCTAAATTATATATTTAGGCTAAATAGAACCGAACAATTTAGCTCTTCTTTTATTTTTAAATAAATAATTATTGATTGATTAAAGGTAAGAATTGTCGTCCCGAAATCATTACATAAGTACAATAAGTTCAAATGCGATTTGACATTTGAGTCAAACAAACCTGCCTGATTGATTAATAATTAAATTAAATTTCAAATGCTGGCATTTGCTTTCTCTCACACAGCTCAAAGTATTTCCTGTGTCATCCCACAATAAATTGAATGCCCCTAAGCTAACTGTACACACATTTGTCGCATTGCAACGACAACTACAACAATAGCAGCAGCAGCAACAACAACTGCAACAGCCAACTTACAGCATGACAACATATTTTACAATTACGAAACAATTCTGCCCACTACTAAATACAGAAACCTGGCAGCTCTTCAGCCTGATGCCTGAACAATAGAATCCAATACCAGAGCCAAAAAAAAAAAAAGAAATAATAAAAAATACCATCAGCAGACGAATAGGCGTAGACACCAGACCAGAATCACGTCGAGACATTTGCCGCAAGTCTTCCAAACGGCCTACTGAGCCGGTACACACACACAGATGCGAGATGTACAAGAACAAAACCAGATCAAAGCCTATAGCAATAATTATGAAAAAAAAAACACTCGTCGACGTGGTCGTGCCTTAATAATCTCTCCAAGCGGCCGCATATTGAAATCTCCAATAATAATAATAACAACTATTAAAATATCGATTGAGAAGCGCAACAACGCAGCCACGACGGCAGCAATATTGGTAAAGCGATCAAAAGTCGCTAAAAGCAACGCACAGTGACGGCGTTATTATTGATTTAAACATCAAGATAAATTACAATGAAGTCTCCCCCGATCTGCGCCCAGTCAAGAGTCAGCAGCGACAAGGGGATCGTCGCATTAGGAACCACAGCTCAAGCCTGAAGTTGAAACTGTTTTTGGTTCGGTGCTTACAACTATCAATATTTTCTGTATACCCTTTGCAAAAGGTATAATCATTCTGGTCAAAAAGACGACAATACATAATTAGATTTAAATATAAAAACGAGAAGACAAATGTAACTTCATCCACTTGCAAATGCTCGTTCCAACTGATCTTCTGATGTCACGTGTCAGACTTAGGGCTATTATCTGTATTATTTGTATTTATTAGTTTATGTGACAGATTTTCTTAAGATCTTCAAAGTAAAAGTTTACTATTTTGTCGGTTCCGAAATTATTGGATTTATATTGTTTCGAAATATATTAGGCACACTTCGGACTCTAGAGAGGCACGGAAAAAAAAATTGGATTCCTTCCCGCACATCCTGAATCCCATTTTGTATTACACTTCGATCAGCATCTTAAAACTTCCCATCGGGGTCCACCAAAACTTAATCTCGGTTAATAAAAACAGTATTTCCGAAATAAAGTCCATACCTAAAGATAACTTCCTTGATTTTTCTTCCTCTGGCCAAAATTTACTTCTTTTTGGGTTAACCAAAGATACGGCAACCAACAATCATAACAAAAATCTGATTCTAACCTTAGATCGCCAAAAATTAAAAAATTTGCGATGTCAGATATTTTAAAAATATCTATATCGATTTTTGTTCGATATTGAAAAAAATAATCGATATTTTCGATATTTAAACAACAAAAAAACTATATCTTAAGAATTAACTGGTCTTTTGATGTACTTGAGGTGTCATTTGAAGCGTATTAAAAACTAAATTCTGTCTCCGATCAAAATCTACAGATCAGAAATCCCAAATCCAAAAATCGTTTGACGAAGATTTTTGAAAGACGCTTTATTCGGCTTCTGTTGTCGGAAACCATACTTTTATAGTCAAAGACAAATTTGTTATGTTCGAAACCAAGCGCTCAGATGGCACAGAACATTCTGGTAAAATAGCATATTCCAATGCCAAGTCGGAAAGCCCTGGCAATTTGTCTTTCTCTTCCATCCAGAACTTAAAAATATCGCCGAAAATATCACAAAAAATATTCGATATACGATATATCGCGTTAGCAAAATATCCGATATTGTTATATAGTTTTTTCGACAAAAATATCGATATTCGATATATCGATATGTTTTTCTGGCAATCCTATAAAAATAGTGGAATTTCCAGCCCAAACTTTAAAAAATCAAAAGAAATCAAGAATTTCGTACAAATTCAAGTACAATTGATCTCAAAAGCTGACTAAGTTCGGAATTTCCAAATCAGTCAACAAAATTCTTATTTTAAATTCGTCCTGAAGTCCTGAAATCAAATGAATTCTATGACATTATTATTATTCTAACTATTATGTTTTTAAATGAACAAAATATATATGCGTGATTCAAGAAAAAAAGAACAGAAATATCTTTAAATTTAGAATGTAATTTTTTCCCTGGGTGAAACCATTTTGAGTTTTTGAGCATCGCTTATAAGAGTTGTTCTATTTACTGTTGTTGTTGGACTTTAATTTCATGTTACTGTCATAATTGTGACTAGTGTATTAAATTAAGGAATTCTTTTTAGCACTAGGAATAGAAATAAAAGAAATCTTATCATACTGCCCATAAGTTTATGAGTCATCAAATAACAAAATGTAAGTGCATAGCACCCAATTTAAACAAATCTAATAAAGTTGATAGGGTATAAGAACTTGGCCCTCTATACATATATTTTTTTTTTGTTCATTTTTTTGGCTGCCGTTGTTGTGTTATTGTTGTAATTGTGGGTAATTGTTGTTGTTGCAGCTGCTCTGTTGTTGTTTTGTTTTGGGCGCTACAAATTTCCAAACCCACTAGGCACATTTGAAGCTGGCGCACGATCGCAAAAACCCAAAAAACCAGCAATTGTAACATCAACATGAGATGTGCCTGCGCCTTGGCTTCAAGGAGCAACGTGCCGCTGCCCGTGCCTTTTTGGTTTTTTTGTTTGTTTTTTTTTTTTTTTTGTTGCTACTTTGACTTGTCGCTCGTTCCAAAACGTCGAATGCGTCTAATTTCTTGACTTGCTTTTTGGGTTCTCTTGAATGTCGTGCCCTGGCCTGTCTCTGTCTCAGACTCTGGCTCCAGCTTCAGTCTGGCTGCCGCGTTGTCGTTTAAATCGTACCACCACAGGCGACATAAAAATAATGAAGTGTGCGGGTGTGGTCGACTCGCTCTAGAGCTAGAGCTAGAGCTGAGGACGGCTGGCCCGGCCTGGCCTGGTCTGATCGGGTTTGGGTCTGCGGCTGACGCTGACTGGCGATCTGGGCGACTGTCGAAGTCGTAGCCAGCCAGCGACGTTTTCTGCAGATTGCTGAGTCGTGTTTAGCCCAGCGGTGTATGAGACAGCAACCCAGTGAACATTTTATCATGGAATAAATGATTGCTAAATTCCCGGCATATTATTTTAAAAAATATTTTTATACAAAATTCGAACATATTTTTCTGGTTATTCATTCAGTACTGGTTCAAGCAAGGGTTGTCGAATATAAGAATATGCAAAAGGTCTTTGATATTTGAAAAAAAAATAACACTGATAAGCTTTTAGAGAACGATTTTACAATAAATCTTGTAATTTTTATGGCTACAGTCCGTTCTAATCGATCTGTATGATAGGATATACATATATGAGAAATTGAGGACTAAAGCCCCATTGGACCTGCGAAGAAACGTGAAGTTTCAGCAGAAGTCATGATTCCTTCACCTTTTCCATTGTGCCCATACGGAGCTGACAAGTAATGTTGCGCTTAACAGCACACTTATGGAACCTATGTTAATAGCTTGTGGACATCCTTTTACTTCAAGCAGCTGAAAAAACATTTATGCAAACAATGATACTTCGTCCTCCTTCTGCCTTGACAGCATCAGCTGAAATATAAAAGATGACGAGAAGTTAAATCTCATTTCGTTTATTTCAACGATTTAATACATTCGTAACTGCTCGTTTTAATAAGGGCTTATGAGAAGGAGCTTATCTTTATACATCAGCATCAACATCGCTAATCGAGTAGTGAGACCAACGCGCTGGTAATTGAAAAATACCACGAAATTCAAGACCTGGTCACATTAACCCTCACAAGAAAACCGAGTTAAATGGAACTTGATCGAATTTTTATTAAGTAAATATTAAGAATATCTAAAAATAAACTGAAGCTTGTATTTTTCAAATTCATTAACAGTAGGAGCGGTCGGTCTCAAATAACTCACAAAAAAACTATCAGATTTCGCGAACTTTAAATATTTTTCGCTGATCGATAAATTCATAAATCCTTTTCTATAAATAAAAGCAGAAGAAGTATTTAAATTATTTTTAAAATAAAATTTATTCACTTAGAAAATGGTGAAAATTCGAAAATTCATTGAACCCACACAGAACCTTTACAAATCAGATAGGATCGTGAACTTCTTTGATAGTGGTCGACATAAATGAATTTAACAGCTCATATTTATCGTTTATCGTTAAAATTTGATTCTGATATATCGTCATAAAGTATCGATTATCGATTGTATCGCCAGTAGAAATATCATATCGGAATATTGCATATTGTCAAACAAAAATACCGATTTGTCGATACATCAATACGATATTGCCAACCATGGTATAAGCTAGCTGGGAATCATTTTCAAATCGGAAAAAATACTGTCTGAGATATGGAAGTCAAGCTGTAACTTATAATTTCAAGTTCATGCCAATATAAATGATCTACTAGACCAGCGGTGGGCTAGCCCTTGCTCCCATAGCTCCCAGAGCTATATTTTGCCAATTCCGGCGATTTGGAGAGAATAACAAAAACAAAATACATGCAATTCTGGAGCCAGATTACACAAGCAGAAGGCAGCAAAAACAAAATACATGCAGTGTGCGCGACCTGAGACAGACGGCTTCTCGACTCGAGCCTTGCTTAAGAGGGTTGTTTTGTTTTCTGCTGCTGGTGGACTGCTCCCAAACTTAAATTTTGTTGACCATTGCTTAACTAGACGATTAGCAAGGCATCCTTGCGCTTTGAACGCCCTTTGTACATAGAAATATGTCAAAAGTCTATGTTATTAAGCAGATCCTGTAACGTTGTACATATTAAATAGAATTTCTGATATACAAGAATACGCTGAAATTGCAATCGAACATAAGGTAAGAACTCTAAAATAAGCATCCATAATCTCTACGAAATACTTTATTCGGAATTCAATCAGCGCCTTGAGCATTCTGATGGGTATGAGCGGACGTTTTAAATTGTCGGAAATCAGACCCAGCGAAAAGGCTTAGTAGAAATTTTCCGAAAGCATTTCGACACCATTTTATAAATGGCAAATCCTTCTGTTTGAGTGCTTAACACGGATGGTCTTAAAAATGGCGACCGTGACGAATGGTTAAGGGAAAAAATCCAACTACTTTACAAGAAAGTCCACTGTTTGCTTTCTGGTAAATAAAGTACACTGAAACAGACATGCGATGGATGGAACCACTAAACTGCCAACCTAACTTTGATACAAAATAACTCATAACGTAATAGTTTGCTCCATGTAACATAACAAAAATGTTGATTGGGTTATTGTCATTCAGCTCTGCACACGCCCAACCAACTGCAAAAATATAACGGTATCCAAGGTTGTGCTACGCTTAAAATGTAATTGTTCGACTTAAAGAGCCAAAGCAACAGCAACAACAACAACAACAAACAGCAACAAAAATAACAACAAATCGTACGCGATCAAGTTTGCCTCTCAGTCACCGCTGCCTCAGTCTAATCAAATACATACCAGACTAAAACCCAGAGCCAGAGCTAGAGCCAGTCCAAAAGCCAGAGCTACCCACCTATAAAGCCATGTGCATAGTTACAGATACAGATATATGTATATGTAAGTTAGTTATGTATGGGTAGTGCTGAGGGAAACACCAACACAACGTCAACGAAGCGCCGCACTCTCGAACATAGCCGAGCTGTGCCTGGAAATCGAAGCCTTTATAGTATCTCTCTGAGGTCTATGCGGGAAATTTTCACTTGAATATTCGACACACTTTGTGCCCAGACCTGGCGCACAGCTGGAAGTCTCCAGCGAATGAACAAACGTCTCAGGATTATTTTCAGGGAGGGGCGCCAAAGCGTTTGCTGTCGTTGCGGTTCTCGAGGCTATGCATCATCATCTCTTGGCAACATGTTGCAATATGCGAGAGCTCTGCATGCATAAAATATTATGCAACATTTGCCACAGACACAGGCCAGACGACACTTGGCCGGGGGCTGAGGCTGAGGCCGTGGCCCATTGCCTGCTGTTGTTGCCGCTGTTGTTGTCGTTGTTGTTGGTTATTAGTGCCCCAATGTTGACAGCATTTAGACCTAATTGAATTACTACGAAATCGAAATCAAGAATATTTATCCTTTGAGAATTGCCTTTTTTTGTTTGTTTTGGCATGCACAAAAAAAAATTATGGAGAAGGAAATAATCACAGTGGAATCCAATATGAAATTCTTATTTCTACATTTTTTTTATACGCTGTACTAGCTGGTTTAAAGAAGAATCTTTTTTAAACATATATGGACTAAAGTACTTATTAATCATAATTTTAAAAGGGAGACCTCATACAAGTTTGATGACTCGCCTAAAGCTTTTGCAGCTTCAATGGGACACATCCCATACCGTACCCACCAAATTCTCCAGCCTTGGCAACTTCGGACTATTACTTGTTCTGCAAAATTTTTTACATAGGAGAACCTTTACCTCAAATTAAGAATTAATCTCTTAACCGAAGGATGGCAAAAGACATTGGATCAAAATGGAGAATATTTAAAATAATTTCAAAAATGTTTACACAATAAAAAA
This sequence comes from Lordiphosa mommai, assembly GCA_018904225.1. Lineage (NCBI taxonomy): Eukaryota > Metazoa > Arthropoda > Insecta > Diptera > Drosophilidae > Lordiphosa > Lordiphosa mommai. The sequence continues at coordinate 458,516 of JAEIFT010000180.1, forward strand.
ATTATGTTAAATTGCACTAAAATATACGAAATTACTTAGTGAAAGACCCAATAGTTTAGTTACGTGAAACAACTAATATCAAGCTAACATTGGGAACGGCAAGTATCATGGTGAAGTTGATCTACTACCACGGATCCCCAAGACCGCTTCAAACCGCCGATTCCATTGAGATGTCTGCAATTCGCAATGACTATTAATTAGTGACAAGACCGATCAATGTACATTTGTGGGTTGAATATAGAGGTCCATAATTCTCATATGGAAAATTTTTATTTTTATTGAAGAGGTCTTTAAGGAGTTAAACGCAGTTGGCATTTCCAAAAAATCCAAAATCTTTTTTTTTACATTTTCGGAATGTGCATATATTTAAGTATATTCTCTGAAAATTTCAAACAAATCCGGTTAACATTTTTGAAGATATACCTATATTTGTAAGGACATCTTGCCTTCTTCTACACATGACTTTCTGACTTTACCAAATGACGTTGCAAAAGCCGTATTCGGAATTTATGAAGATTTCATCAACGAAAAATGATTGGAAAGATGTGAGGTGATTTTACACAAAAAAATAATGCAAGTTTTAGTCAGGTTATATGGAAAATAGCTCCGAAAATCATTCTGCAAAGGAAGAATAGCTCGTCGAAAACATCAATTCGACCTATTAGAAGATGCTGATGCTGCTTAGGGTATCATTTTATGGCCCTGGAATAGAAAACACCATTTAAGTTTAAGAAAAAAATTTAACGATGTGTGAACTTCTTTTTAAACATTTAACACGTTTTTCTCTAAAGTCGGTGATCACTGTATCTCAAAAACGGCTAAAGCGATCGATCTGAAATTTTCACACAACCGTCTTAAATATATTCTACTATGATTAATCGAAGGATTAAGATATCCGATAATTATTTATATTTTTTTAAACCATTTTTCTGAAAAATGTTGGTTAAAAATTTACTTTTGTTTTCTAAATTTTCGCCATTTTGTCAATCATTGAAATTTCAGCTAGTCCTTCGATCAATCTCAGCATTCATCTATCCGCTAAAAGAATCTATCTGGTTTTTTTATTAGCCAAACCAGATAATCGCCAAACCCCTTTTTTAGGAGGACCTTCAGGAGATTATCCACAGGAGCCGTATCATTAAATATTTTAACATGATCTAAGAGCCATTAAAAACTGAAAATAAGATACTATCTGAATAATTATTACTTCCAACTGTATAATAAAATCCCTTTCTAAAAATTATTATATAAAAACTTCTTTTTTGGGCCTTGCAACTGCGTATAACTTAATTTAATATTTTTGCGATCACATCATCTTTAGGTTGTTCAACTCCATCATGAAAGTTTTGTAGGACTAAACTTGCTACACTGCATATGAACAGCCTGTTTTTGAAGCTGAACTTCCTTCTCCAGCGAATTACACTCTAGTTTCCTGCCTTATGCTCGACCGAGAATTAATCTTAACGGCTCAGCCTTCTGTCGGGTTCAAAAGCATAACCTTGGACAAATGAATTATAAAGTCTAATCTCATCACCTCCTTCTATGCTATATATGTACTTGGAATGGCTTCATCTTGCTTAATCCCAGACGCTGATCTGGGTGAGAAGCTCTCTTATTTTCTTCACTGAAAAAGTCAGTCTTAACCTGAACTACTTTAAATCAATTTGTTACTGATTTAAAACTATCATATCCTTTTGTCCTTGCAGAAAATAAAATAATGTATCTAAATTATATTCAAACCTAATTGAAAAATTTCTTAACTTAAGTAACTTGCATTCTTCCATTAAGAACGATCGAACGTCATTTTTTGTTTCTTTCTCTCGGTGCTCCCATTTGGCCATATCCCATAAATCTCCCGCCAAACACACAGCTTGAATTTATAGAGTTCAGATTGCGAAATATTCGCCAAGTAGCGCCATGAAAAATAATAGCGAAACGAAAAAAAAAAAATCACAAAAAAATCTTGAAAAATTAAAATGACTAGTGCCGTGGCACGATCAAGACCAAGAGCTGGTGCTGCCACCCGCCATAACAATGGAGCTGTTGCTGTAGGAATGGATGGAAGACCGAAGTCAGTAGTCAGCATTGGGGCGTCTGCAGTTCAACGTTCAAGTGGCACAGTACGCCCTAGAAAAATGAATTGATTCGATTGTTTTGCCGTCTTGGGTTCATTGTTTGGCTGACTGGGCCGGCTGGGCCGGCTCGCTGACTATTTTTATCTGCAACTTCTGCAAAAATCACAGTCAGCAACTGTGCGCGCTCCCCAAACTGATGATACAATCGCGTTTTTGACTTTGAAAAGTCAGCCACAGTCGCTCGTCAGTTTGGCCCAGTCATCTATTGTTCAATAGCTGATTGTTATGGTTTATGAGATGAAACTGCACTCGAAACAAAATTTGTGGCTATTGCAATTTTTAATCAACTACTGCATGTCTAGCAATAGAAAAAATCATCATATTTTGGTCTTGATTGCAGCTGGCACTGGTCAAAACGTGGCTTCTCCATTGCAACCAACCGCCCCCTGGTCGTTTCCTCTGCCAGCCAGTGCATCATTAGCTGTAGGCATTCCCAGCTGCCCTCCAATTCGCCTCTTACCTTAAGGCCACAGTGCGTATACGTTATGTAGCCGCACACATTCAACTCGGTGGCTTTCAGTGCAACTCGCGGCAGTAGATTCTCAGCCTCAGGGTTTATGGCCAATTCGTATGTGGACTTGTAGATCGAAATCGGATCGCTAAGTGGTATAATTTCTAAAGACATTGTTTTTTTACGCAAAATATGTAAGTACAACTGTAATGCCGATTAATAGAATTCCAATTTTTTTGAATTAGATGTTTGGGGGAACTGGGTATCTAGATTTGTAAGGAATTTCGAACAAGAAGTTTTCTATACTAAAATCCGGTGGACTTGAAAATGGTAAGATCACAATTAGAGAAGAAGAGAAGATTTTTAATACGCATTGAAAAGCAGTAACAAGCCGTTGATGTGCACTCTGAGCAATAACTCCTCATGAGAATTGGAATAAGCAGAGCTTAAGCATTATTACGATTTCTGTTTTTGGAACACAGCCTTACAACAACTTTCTAGAAATTCCTACAGAACTAAAAATTTTGAAAATATATAACTTCATCAAGGAAAATGGTAAAATATCACAAATTTTCGAGTCGAAGGCCCTAGCAGCAAGTGCTCGTTAAGCTATTATTAAATTTAGTATTATATACTAGATTTAATTTGTTAAAATAAATCAAAATAAATGTGTTTTAACCAGGGATTAATCCAGAAACGAATATAGGTTCCGTTACCGGTTCCGGTACGTTCCGTAATGAGAATTTCGGTTAAAGGTTCTATTTCGGTTTTCAGTGAATTTCGGTTTTCGGTTCCGATACGGTACCCAGATTGTTATTACGGTATTCCGGAACGTACCGGTACAGGTATAATTTTTTTTGTATATTCAGAAATTAAAATTGTTTCATGATATATAGTTTATGTGACAGATACTGCTTTCTGGGAAATGAGAAATCGGACCTAAACTTATATTAAATCTTTCTAAAAAGCGGAACATTAGAAGGATTCCTGAAACTGATTTGCTTTTGATTTTGATTTGCTTTTGATTTCGTGAAACAGCTGTTTCATACAAAGGGAGCGGTGTGGCCATCCAACTAACATAAAAGTGGCTGTATTGTCTGTATGTTTCATGGTCACACTGCGCGTTTTGTATGGAGCAGCTGCAAACAGCTGTTTCACGAAATCAAAAGCAAAACAGTTTCAAGAATCCCTCTAATATTTCTTAATAATAGTTCGAAATAATCGGCCCTAAATTCGACCATATCCCTGCCATCAAAAAATATCTTTTGCCATTTGAATAGATTTGAACCCATACTATAACACTAGGGTCCAATATAGCCCATAAAACGATGGTAAAATACTCAAAAGGGTGTATCAGCTTTAAAAGAGTTGCAAACATTAAATCTAAATGAGCTTTTTCTTACTTTACATTTTTTTAATATTCAAACAAAACTTTCTTAAAATAAAACATGAAATTTATAAATTTGAGAGCGAATTTGATTTAAATCGGGAAACTTAAATTCTAAAATTTGTATAAACATTTTTTAACATTTCTGTATTTTAGAGAGGATTTTTTTAAGACTTAGAAAACCGTTAGATTTAATAAAAGATTTTATATTTAACAACCATTTTAAGAACGAATTTTCTCAATTCGTTTGTCGATTAAGAACGGATGGAATTCTTTTGAAAATGTGGGTTTATTTCAAGAACGGATTGGGAATAAAAGAAAGAAAGTCATTTTTTTCTGAGTGTACTCTTAAAAGGGCGAGAAATACCATTAAAGACCAATTCACCCAATTTAAAATTAATTGTAGTGCATCGAAATGATTTAGTAAATATAGTATACTAGCTTATACCCACGACTTCGCTCGGAATAAGCAACCAACCTCAAGCAACGGAATTTCCAATTATAGAAAATCCGCTTGCACTGTCGGAAAATGATTGGAAAACTGATGTATGCGACTTTTTTGTTCTTTCTTTCGAACCTACATAACACAATAATAACAAGACTTAGTCTTAAAATTTAATAAATCATCCTGCGAAGTCGGAAAATGAGTTCTGAACACGAACATGAATAAGGCTGGGTTCACACTGTTCGACGCATGAGACATGACAATCTAGTAGGCCCAAATAATGTCTTGTTTTCATTGTGAATAAATTGTCATTTGACATAACAATCAATACAACATGAAGGCTTAGGAGATTATCATGTCTCATGCGTCAAACAATGTGAACTCAGGCTAACAAATTAAATTTTTCCATCTTCCGTCAATTTTCCAGATTTTTCAAAATTTTAAAATACCGTTGGTAACATTTTGTTATGTAGAGCTTGAAAAATTTATTTGGAGCTGATCGGATGAAAACCAAAAGAGTTTCATACAACAGTTTCTCTCCCATTTTCCGACTTTTAGGGAATATTTTTCAAAATTTAAAAGCGACATATTTCATATTTTTGAATGTGCTGCTTGGAGTATAGGTTTAAAGCAAATAGGTCAATACATTTCCACGCGGTTGGGTGAATCTTTCAAGAAAAGTAAGTAAAGCTATTATAAAATTTCCCTGCAGAGAATTGAAAAAGATTTTGAAACCGATCGAATGGAAGACAAAAATATTTTTATTCCATAAATTTTTCGTAAATTTTCCGGAATCATGTTCTTTATAATTTGTTATGAGAAGCTTTGTCACATAAGTTTGGAGCTGGAAAAAAGAAACAGAGTTTCATACAACACTTTTCTGAACATTTTCCCATTTTTTGGGGAAGATTTTCCAAATTTTCCAAGTCACTTATTTGTTTACATATGTTTAGCTTGGAAAATGAGTTTAAACCGAATCGCTAAGCCCATTTTTCACCCAGGCGAGCTGTGTGTCAACTATTTTTCGCCAATTTTCTGGATTTTCCACATTGTGAAAATCGCGTAGTTAATATTATGTTATGTAGAGCTTGGAAAATAAGTTTGGAGCTAATCGGATAAACATAAGAGTTTTTCAGTCATTTTCCGGTAGGTTTCTCTAAATTTTAAGGGTCATTTTTGTAGATTAATTTTCCGGAAAACTGTTATGCAGTCTTTGTTTTAAGGTGATCGAATGATAAACAAAAAAGTTTCATATAACAGTTTTCTGTGAATTTTTCACATTTCCCAATGGAATTTTTCAAACTGTTTGTTGTAGATGTTGTTGCTGCGCCTTTCCGTTAGACAATGGTGTCCTTTACTGCCCTTTACTAACTCTCTTTAAAAGAACCTTAATATAACCTCCTTCCAAATACATTAGCTTTTTTCGCTCAGTGTACAGGAGATGCTGAGCTGGATGCGACTCGTGCGGTAAACAGCTTGTACTTGCCATTGTTCAACACTAAGTATTTTGGGCTTCAATCTCTTAATTAAATATGCGACTAACTGGCAAGCCAAAAGCCATCGTCGTTTAGTGTTGAAATTGTGCAAGTTTTGATTTTCCTTTTGTTGGCGTTGAGGCTGAGGCTGAAACTGAAACTGGAACTGCTGCTGCTGCTGCTGGTTTAGGTGGTGGTGGTGGTGGGTAATCACAGCTAACCAACAAGAAATTAAATCAGCCAAGGTTATCGCATTAATAAGCCCCCTTGGTTGTTTCGGCTAGTCAATTATTAAATTTGCAATTTCCGTAGCTGAACTTTTGGGTCAGTAGACTGATTTAAATCAAAGCTATAATTGAGAACGAAAAATACCAAAAACTCTATAAAAATTGACAAATGTTTGACGGCAACGGATGTGGCTAAAGTTTAAAGTGCCAGGCTTGGGTGAGGCTTCGACTTCGTCTTGAGCTTCAGCTAAGTGGCTTTCCATGACATTTTATTGACACTTTTTTCTTCGTTGAACTGGAAGACCTGTTTTCGCTTTTTCGGTTTTCAGTTTCTTCTCACTCAACTCAACTTAACACATTTGACGAAGATGTCTATGCCAGAAATGACGTGTCATCCCATTGAGGCTTAGGCTCCCACATAAAGATGCACAACACAAATCCAAATCCCTTGCTCACCCCGGCAAGCACTTGAACAGAGAGCGATGTTGATAAGCACATTTGCCAGTTTGTTGTTTTGTGAACACAAATAGGTAGGTATTAATAAGCCTGACATTTGAGCAGAGCATCCAATCCAAACCACTTTGAAGCTTGAAAACATCGTCTGGTGTCTGTGTGTGTGTGTGTAGGCGTCAAAAAATAATTATTAAAAAATTGTTTCAAATGCGGAAATGTTACGACTCCGATGCTGGGGAAGGCTTAATGCCGAAGATGTAAGAAACAAATTTATCAGATTACTTGTTTTGGGTAGACGAAAAAAAAAAAGAAGAAGAGATAAACATTCAATATTGATATTAAGGTAGGATTAAATTTGAAATTGAAGGAGAGTAGTTGGGCTATAATTAATGATTGTTCAGATTCTACTTCAATTTGGTTGACTTTTTCACTGATTTGTTCCGGATTTACTATTTAATGAAAATATATGAACAAACCAGTCAACTGTTGAGTTTCAGTGTTGAGTAATGATATGCTTCGGTGTTTGTTAAAACACATAAAATCTTACGTGTGTGACGAAGTTAATACATTTTACTCTTCTTATTTCTAGTCTCGGCAGCATCTTTAGAGAGAATCGATACTATTTCATATTTAATATCATCGGGTTAATTTAAATATTGTAAACTGACGCTGGAGGGTAATAATATCAACACTTCTCTGTCACTTTTTAATTTTTTCTAAAGTTTTCAACACTTAATTTATATCATGCAAACTTTTCAATCAATGTTTTTCCAATACCCCTAATTTCAGCAGATAAGTGAGCATTATTAAAAAAATTCTCTTCCAGTATTTCTATCATTAAAAGACCCACTTCCGCCAGATTTGGGAATGTCTACTATTAGCCCCACAAAAATTCATATGACAAAGCTGTAAAAAATCAACGAGTCCGGTTTGTGTTATTGTAGATAACACAAAGAGACGCAAAAAGTAGCAGCTAAAACCAACAGTCTTAGAATTTCAAAACATGAACAAATTTTAAGAAACAAGTTTTATTTCGGGGAACGGCGGGGAACACAACTTTAACTTTAGAATAAATTTAACTGTTTGGCTAGGTTGAACACGGACAAAGACACTGGAAAAAAATGCATTTTATAACAAAACCACAACATGTCATAGCATGAAATAAGCTTAAACATAGAATTAATACCTCTCTTTTCAGTATACAATTTATTTCGCGGCAATACCAAATGATTTTATATTTTAATTACATTTTTTTAGTATGAGCTCACTTTCATGCATCCCAAACAGCAAAGTCCGCTTGTTAATTTCCTCTCTCTTATCAAGCAATTTGTAAAGGGTACGGCTGGAATAGAACAAAAACTTTACTTTAGCATTAAAATTCTTGTTCTTTTAAGAGATAGATTAATGATACATCAGGATACAAATTTTAAATTGATTCTTTTATTTTTGGCCTATGGAATCGACTACTGTGTAGTGGTCTTAAACCCAATAGTAGTTTTTTAAAACGAGGTCTCTGTACTGAATCAAATAAGGCTGGTCAGAAATCTATCATCACTTCATGTGTTATGATACCTCGAGTCATCAATAGCAATTTCTTTTAGTTTTTTTGCTAAAATAATATTTTAAATTCAAATAAAAGTTACTAAAAATTATTAAAAAAAAATATTTTTAAATTTTGTAGTGATGTAAAACTGAAAGTTTTTTATATGTTTAAAAAATGTTCAATTAAAATATCAGATCGATATCAAGTGTGGTTTAGCAATAAAAGATTTTGTGCATTGTTGTAACAAATACAAGGCATGTGATTTTTTGATGTCCTTAAGGGGTCTTTTACCTTTGCACAGTGTTTTATGAGTGTTTTTTTTTAATATCTGGAGAGAAAATCATGGGAGCTTTTTCAGTTTGGTTTTTGGATTTGTGTTATTAGTATTTTAAAATTGGCCGCTTAAAATTTTTTTTCTTCGATTTTTCAAGTTTTTTTTTGTAGTTTAGTGAAAAAAAAATTGTCCAAAAATGTTTTTACTCTTGATTGAGGAATTACAGAATTACATCAATTATAAGTCGATTGCAAAATGGCTGATCAAAATCGGTTTAGTAGAACTGGCCCAATCATGGCTACCAGGTCAAAAAACGTGGTTTCAAGAAAAACGCGGTTAAAGTTTTGAGCAACGTTGAAAATACTCACGTTAGCAAGAACATTGCTCCACTAAAATGGATATATCTGCTAAACTATTTCGAATATTTGAAAATGGTTTAAAGGGTATGAAAGGGGAATGTCCAAGCTATAATAATAAGGCAAAACAAAAAAATGGAAGAAAAAATTTTTCAAAGGTAGAAAAACCCCCTTAAAACAATCGTCATTGAGATAATTTATTATGATTTAAGTCGGTCAAGCTCGACTCTAACGTACATTATACCTAAAAAAGTTTGTATAAAAATAAAATTTTCCAACAAAATTTTCGAAAAAAATGAAAATATTTATCGGATATCTTAATCCTTCGATCAATCCTCGCAGAATATATCTAAGAAAGTTGTGTGAAAATTTCAGATTGATCGGTTCAGCCGTTTTTGAGGTCTAGTGATCACCGACTTTGAAACACACATTTTTGAGAAAAAAGTTCTTAAAGTTAAAATTTTTTTTTCAACTTATTGCGTCCTTACAAATATGGGTATATCTCCGAAAATATTTAACAGATTTGTTTGAAATTTTCAGAGAATATTCCTAAAATGTTCATATATTCTGTAAATTAAAAAAAAATATATTTTTGAAGTTTTTGGAAATTCTAATTGCGTATAACCCCTTAAGTAGCGCTGTGATATCTAGCTCGAATGTCTCCGAAAGGTTGAGCAAGAGATGTTGACCAAGGATCCTAAGTACTTTTCTACTCAGGGCGGGACAGTGACAGAGAAGGTGTTGTACTGTTTCCTCATCTTCTTCGTATTTGCAGCTTCTGCGAGCTGCGTGTCTGCCGATAAGACAGTGACTCGTTAGGGTTCCTTCCAGAAGTGATATGTCATTTGGTACGTTATTGGTTATATGTTGCTATGACACAGAAGGAAAGATTATTCCACCAACTTATATCATAACGCAGTGTTTCGGCTTTTGTGTGAAGCTTGAGAGACACCATCGGCATCCCTAAAGCGCTCTTCTCTGATAGGAGCTCTATGGTAATCTTTCTAGTTTGTCCGCAGATTCATTTCCCTCTACGTTCTGGTGTCCAGGCACCCTTATCAATTGAATACTTAAATGTCGAGCGATCTTGTTTAGGGATAGGCGACATTGAGTGGGCGATTTCGCTTTATTGTTAAGAGAGTCAAGGGCCTTAAGTGCGGCTTGATTTACTGAGTATATAATAAAGTTTTCTCCTTTGATTGTCAGTGTGGTAAGTTAGGTGCCAGATTCCTGGATGGCCACCTTCTCTGCTTGGTACACACTTCATTGGTCTTCAAGTCTAGGTCAGAGGTGAAACGCCCGCCCATTTAAGTTTATTGTAGCAACATTCATTAGTCCACCATAAAGTCCTAAAAGCTGTCAAATGGATCCGGATTCTGAACAGTGTTAAAGCTCTTAAAATAGTTCAATTTGATGGCAGCGCCACCTATTTAATGGATTCAGATTATATTTTGTATAATTATAAGTTAGTTATTTTATTAACTGCAGTTTTTAAGTATGCAATGAAATTACATTTAAAATACTAAACGTAATTGCATTTAACATCATAGTTCAAGCATTTAATCTTTAGCTATAGTTATCAATTATCTTAGTTAATATAAATAGAGATGACTTAGTCATTGTGGGGGGGGATGTGAACGACAAGGTTGACTAAATATGGTCCAAGTGTTCGGCCCCGCCCAAGAATGTTGAATGCATTTTTTTTTTCTATTTCGCTCAAGGAAATAAGCACAACGCCTAACATTTATATTACCATTTGTGCGCGTTCGCCTTTGCCTAAATTGCAATAATTAAATATGTATGAAATCAGCACTAAGGCTAATAACAGCTGCTGCTACAGAAGCCTTTTGTGCAAAAGCTTAAAAATTTAATAATCCCCTGCGAGTATACAAAAACAGAAAACTATTTCAAGACGCCATGCCCAAAGCCAAATGCATGCCTCACAATGCCTGGTCCGGGACTGCAGTTGGCCACAGACACAGTTCGGGGCAGCTCCTAAACGACGACGAGAAGGTCAGACCCCGCACGTTTCATGGCTCATAGCGCACCTATCGTATAATTAGAAACGAACGACGACAACACGACGACGATAGCAACAACAACAACAACCACAACAACAATAACAATTGGTGTGTGTGGCCTGGTCCCGAGTCTAACTTCAACTGGGGGACTACGCAGCAAACGACTGTTAAATGAGCCAATTGTAGAATGTTTAGTGTTATATATGTACATAAGAGAGCGCGAGATACAGATATAGATAACTCATGTGCCCGTATAATCAACATTAAAGCGTATTAAAAAAAAGGCAGAGTAGACTTTCGCATACCTTTTACAGAGAATTGACAAAGATTGTGCAAATATATAAATAAATATATTTTATTTTTTGCTTTTTTCAAGTTTCAGGCATCAGCTCCGATTTCTGTAATATTGGCACAATTTTGATAGGGCATAACTTTTGTAGTCTTGCACGCATAAATTGAACGAAGAGTTCGAATTAAATGATTTTTATGAATTATAAAAATTATAAAGATGCACGAGCGCTTCAGACATAAAAAAAAATTGTCCTACGTGTCATCAACCCAAAATTGATTGCCCAATCCATGTAATGGTATTGTACAATCGAGGAGGGAATAAATAAAGAATAAATTGCATTATTAAAATATACAAAAGACGACTGTCAGATGAGAGCCGCTTTTGCTGAAAGTCGAAACAGACGCTACAATTTTAAATTCTTTAGAATTAGATTCGAGTGATTCGTAGAAATTGGTGGACTAGAGCTTAGATGCGAAATCTTCTTCAACAAATTAGATGCAAACCATATGGCCTGGATAATAAAAGAAGCCTTGCTGGATTCTGATCTTGAATCACTCTTAGCACCGCCAAATTTGAAACCTAGATCTGTGATAAGCACTCGATTGGCTCGCGAGCCGCAAAGCGACAACTCTAACGACGCACAGTGACGCCATTTGAGTTTTTTCTTTGCAACAATCATAACTTTAGAACCAAATGAGAAAATTAAATAATTTAAATGGCAAGTCATAGATAATTATATTTTTTTTCGAATTTAAAACAAACAAAAATAAATTTTTTTAATTAAAAAATAATTTTTTTAAAGTATTTTTTCAAATAATTTTTACTATTCCCAAAACAAAGTATACCTGATATATTAATCATTTTTTAACTTAACAAGTGGATTCTTACTCTTATCCTGACTTCACATGACGCAGAGATCTAAAAGTGGATCGGAAGAAGAGGCCCTCATTTTGCCATGTCTTTTTTACGTATTATTCCTCTAGCAGTCGAATAGGCAGCGGAAGGCAGCTGGAACTTTTTTAATTACTTAAAGGGACCATCAAAGAACGTATTTTGAGAATATGGCAATACAGAGAAAAATATTTTTATTTTATTTTCCATCAAAGTTGAAAAATAGTGAACAATGGTTGTTTTAAAAAAGCGATTTATTTATTTTTGTAATATACACTTAATGAATATATCAATCAGTAAAAAAAAAATTGTGAAGATTCGTTCACAGTTTTCGAGATATTCTACCTGAAAGACCTAAAAATTCGGTGTTTTGTTTAAATTAAAAATAGGTCAACTTTGAAGAGAATTTCTAAAATAAGAATCGCATTTTATTAGGGTGACATATTAAAAATCGTTAAACAATTTTCTATAAGGTGGATCCATTGCAATTTTGTAGGCGTTTGTGGATGCATCCTTTGGTGTTTTGACTTTTGCTGTCTCACTCTGTCATATGCGAGCTTGCTTAAAAAAAATGTGCAACTTTTAATTTTGACTTAAATTCCAGTACTTCATATTTTAATACATACATTAAAATGGATTTCATGATTCTGCATGCTCAAAATAGAAAAACAAATAAGAAAGAGGGTGAATCCTGACTGTAATATACTATATAATTTAAAAGAAATAAAATTTCCATTGAAAAGTTACCCAGTATGGAACTAACTATAAGCAAAGGGTTCCAATTATAGAAAGACCGCATGCAAAGTCGGAATATTGAAGGAGAATTGATAAATGCGCCTTTTTTGTTCTTCTTTTAATGAGCTCCAAGCATGTTCTCACGGCCCTTCATTTCACAATAATAACAAAGTTATCCTAAAATTTTGAAAACTTCCCTGCAAAGTCGGAAAATGGATTCATAACATGAACATAAAAAATAATATAAATTTTTTCTAACCATTTTGCCCAAGTTTCCTGGTTTTTTCAAAATTTGAAAATTCCGTTGGTAATATTTTGTCTCCCTTATCTCTACATTAATGCTACTCTAAAGAAAATAAAAGAGCTTGATTCATAAATTTTTCGCCTATTTTCCGACGTAGATTTGAAAATTATTTTGAATCCAATCAAGTTGGAAAAAAATGTTGTAATCTTTTTCCTCCAGTTTTCCGGACTTTCCAAATTTTGAAATCCCGATGGTAAAATTTTTAAAAATAAATTTGGAGCTGATCGAATAAAAGCGATCATCAGTTTTCCGCCCATTTTCCGACTTTCGTGGAATATTTTATAGGTGGATTTTCTAACAAAAGTGAATACAATTTTATTGAAATATCCAGATAGAGCTTTCAAAATAATTTTGGGTCCGATCAAATGGAAGACTGTATTTTTTTTCATGAATTTTTCGCCAAATTTTCGGATTTTTCAAAATGTAAAAATAAGGTTGGAATTGTTCGGATAAAAAAACAAAAGATTTTCATAAAACAGTTTTCCGACGATTTTCCTATATTTGGGGGATGATTTTCCAAAATTTGAAGGTCACTCCCATGTGTTCTACAAAACGCTTTTGACCCCAAAGACGACCCTATTCCCATATGATTTGGGTCGTTTTTAGGGTCGGAATCGATAGGTGGAACAAAAAAATAATAAAATAAGTTTGACATTTTTAGCATTAACGGTCTAACAACGTTCTCACAAATCAAGTAACACAAGCGACTTTTTGTACGGGCAAAACTTCGAATTGATGGGTCATCCACCCTTCAGCCCTGATTAAGCACCCAATGATTTCTTTCTTCTGGTTGTTACATACAATTGCTCAAACTCATTATACTCATTGAACCTTTGGTAGGTACAGCGTATAAAAATGTATTCTAAATAACTTTGTGGTTGACGATTTATTTTTAGAGCGCAGTCAAAGATTAACTTTTATTTGCGGCCATGGTTGATTGAATTCAAATGTACGAGTGAGTATGCGGTGGCTTTAATATCAAGTTAATAACAAGTGCAAATATGAAAAAATTAATCTGGAAATACAAGAATATGTTTTGTATAAGTTTTCAAGAATTTTGAGTTCTTTGTAGGAAAAATCTAAAAAAATGTATTTGTGTTTTGTGGAGTATTTCATTTAAGATACGCGCAAGTGCGTACAGATAACTTTGTCATTTTCTTTGCAAATTTATAATATTAAGGTCTAACTAATTTCATTTGCCCATTTTTGCCCCAATTTAAAATAATTGTGAGCAGGAATCAAATGTATTTCGGTTCGTTTCAAGAAGAAGAACTTTTGACATTTGTTGGAATAGCAAATACACTGCAAGCAGTTATAAAAACTTTATCGATCACCAAATAATTTTAATTTTTGAAATCGTTGATCGCCGGGAAAAATTTCTATTGAAACAATAAAACTGAAAAAATTTTTTTTAATTAAATTTCTTTGGGTGCTTCAGGATGCATTAATATTGAATTTTGATTAATATTGGGTAAGTATTGGGTATATTTCTGCATAATACTCAGCCGTTTTATTCCTCTTTTACTTATTTAGGATATTTCTGCTTAACACCTAGTTCTTTTCTCCCTAATTTAAAGACTCGTTATATTGTAAATGAAGTCAGAAAATCCACGGATCGTACTCTCTAGCTTTGCGTACTCTCGTTTTGAGGTGTTATCTTCCTTACAAATCTCAGGTTTCATAAAGTATATTTGTAGCCTTTATTCATCTATTTAAAACACGTTAAGCTCTACCCGCACCTTAATCTACGCACACTTGGCTCTCAACCTAGGGCATCAGAATGCTATGAGAACTCTAGACGAGGCTATCACAGAGCATTCTGAATCTGTGAGTGAGCTCCCCTCAAACTCATATGTTGCTAATTGATGCTGAACACACTCGCACTCGGAACGACCCCAAAACGTTGAGGCGTCGAGACGAGACCGTCACTGTCCGACTCCGATTCCAATTCCGATGGCGATCGGCCATGCAAACAAGGCAAACGCGCCTCGCGCTCTCTGATACGTCGACAACATCGTTGGCATCGCTTGGCTATATGCTCACTTTCGATGTATTTCATTTTTTCTTTCGTTTTCATTCGCTGCGCGATTTGAAAACGTTTAAACAAAAAGCAACAGCAACAACAACAACTTCAACCGGCGGGCGGGTCTTCTGCGCACACACAAAATAAATGTTTACGAGCATTTCATGTTGTTTTTTTTTTTCTTTGTCGAGCCAATTATGTGCAGCAGCTGCCGTTGAAGGGAACGTGGTAGGGGGGGCGAGGGTAGAGCGTGAGGTGTCAAAGCTCCTAAATGTTGTCTTCGAAGTTGTTTTCTATTTTAAATGCTGTGCATAAATTTATCAAACTGTTTGTTTGCTATTAGTATTATTATTAATGCTGCTGGATTGTTTTCCTACAAGGTATTAACTTATAAACTAAACGTTTAAAAAAACGTTTAGTTTTTTTGTAGTGATTTGTATTTGAATTATGGCTTATTATGTTTGTAAGCAACTTTATTATGCATCTAGGAAATTCACTTATGTACATTTTTATTTAAATTTTAAAACGAAATGGAGAATAACAATAAAACACATTAGCTTACTTTGAGCAAATTTCAATCAAAGGCTTTGTTTAAGATCCCTTAAAACGTCAGTAGGTTTCAGTATCGATTTTATTTTTGATTTTTTCAAATTAAATTTTTTGAGTCTATTCATATTTAATATATTTGATGGATATTGGGCCTCAGAATGAATAAATCATATTTTGATTTTTGTCATTTTATTGGTACTTGAGTTGTGGCCAAATGTAATTTTTAGAGCCGATCATTTCCAAACAGATGGGTTCCGGTTCGAGTTCAGGTTCGGATTCGGGAGATCATAAATAATATATATGGTCCGGTTAAAGAGTCCCAAAATCCGGAATCGAAAGGTTCACATGGTTATATTTTAAAAAGGTTTGCAGCCTTGGCAGTACTTATATTAATACAAAAGTTTTGTTACGACCTGTTTAAAATTCTGAGTTAATATTCGCATAATTATTTTTAAAGCTCTCTATTTTCATATGTTGTAATTATATTAGGTGGAGCTCTCGAGCCCATTTGTCTACTAAGAACTTTTGCTCAGAGCATAAGAGTGAGAGCAAAGAGGGCAACACCCAAATTTTTCATGTGTGGCAAAGCGTTTAGACAGCAAGTTAGCCGATGAGCAGCTGGGAGACAACCTTTCGCATCAAGTGCCTGCTATACACTGGAGAAATGTTTAAGCTAAAGTTTTAAGCCCTAGGGTAGATCATTCAGCCT
This sequence comes from Lordiphosa mommai, assembly GCA_018904225.1. NCBI lineage: Eukaryota > Metazoa > Arthropoda > Insecta > Diptera > Drosophilidae > Lordiphosa > Lordiphosa mommai. The sequence continues at coordinate 474,786 of JAEIFT010000180.1, forward strand.
TTAAGTTTTGACACCAAGTGGACTTCAGTGATTTTTAAAAATAGGGTAAAAGAATTTTATGTGACGTTCCAAGGTGATGTCGAACACAGGCCACCCGCACTGAAGGCAAATAGACAGTGTGTCCCAAAAATGACCGATTTATAAACTTATATAAATCATACAGCATGCAGCGTCAGCTATTTAACATTTGTAGCAATTAAAACATACATTCATCCTCATTCAATCACACCTAACTTCATGTAAATCGGATGACAGATGTCAAAGTTACAGGCATTTTAATAAAAGAAAAAGTGTGCTAATGTTACAAAGAAAAAAATGGGCAAATATTAAATTTTGTGTTAATCTTGGGAAAAAAAATCGCTGAGACATACGTATTGATGAAAAAAGTTTGTATGAGTCGTACTTATGTTTATGGTCGTTTTCAGAAGTCTCGAATCAAGACAATGTTGATTACTTTTAAGGATTCGAAGGGTATTGTTCACAAGGAATTTGTTCTGGAAGGTCAAACTGTTACTGAAAAATACTATTTAGGGGTTTTACATCGTTTGTGGAGAAGAATTGGTAGCGTTAGACCTGAATATCCAGCAGAAAGACAGTTGTTTTTATTGCACTATAATGCACCACCTCAAAAGACCAAAAAAGTTAACGAATTGTGATGAAAAAACTGATATCTTTCATCGACCACAGTCCGTATTCGCTTGATCTCTCACACTACGAATATTTTCTAAACCCAAAACTCAATCCAAGATAATATGAGCAACCGAGTTGAGCTGTAAATTCTTTAAAGACTTAAATTTTGAATATATGTATTTCTAATACAATATTTCTCGGTCTAGGTGGACCTTTCTGTGGAAATGCCCATATGTACTTTGGACTATTTGGACTATGAAACTCACAGAGGCTTTTTTAGAATCGATAAATAATCTTCTGCAAAAATGGTTGAAAATAATTTGAAAATGTTTATTGATTTCGAAATCGACTTCCCATTTGTGAAACATAGAAACGGCATCTCAAGCAATCATTTTTTCGTTGCAAAAGCATGCTAAGTAAAATGTTTTTCCCTGATTTGAAATAAATCTACAAGCTTTAAACACTTCTAAAGTTGCAATAGATAAAAAACTTGGATTGCAAGCAATGTGCCAAAATGTGTGCACGAATTTAATATTACGTAAGCTGGCTACGCCCTTGATCGAAGATGCTTTTTCTGGCTTTTTGTACAAACTGATTATACTCTTTGTACCTTTGGTACGGAGTATGAAAATTTGTACACCGATAAGGTACCATGAGAATACTTAACTCTCGCCATCATAAAAGATTGCTTTTTGGAGGCATATATTTATTTTAAATATTGCAATTTGATTTTTAATTAAAAATGGCGAAATGGCTCTAAAATTTTCCACAAAAATTACGTATACGACACATTGGCCTCAACTAGAAGTTTCGGCCAAAATTTACGTATACGACACGTACGCCCAATTGAAATTTCGTCAATGAAATCTCTCTATCATTTTAAAAGCTGTTTAATTCGGAATATTTTTTGAGGTAATTACGCATTTGGAATAATATGTTCTGGGATAAATGCGATGTCTACTTGGTTTTAGAAAGGTAGGTTTATAAAAGGACCTGCAAGGTGGCTGTTGGTACCCGTCCCAGTCAGTGTAGAAACAGCATCCTCCGGTTAAAGAAGCTCGTGCTGCGAATAGAGAAGGCCAAGAGATTGTTCATGGTTTTTTAAAAAAAAATTTGTTTGAATTGTAAGCATGGGCAACACTACGTATGAGTGATAAAGTTTGAATCCGTCTTAAATTTTTTTTAACCTTTTTTTTTTTTTTGCATTTTTAAATATATATTTTAGTCATTTATCAAAGTTTTGATAAAAATTATGCTGCTTGAAAACAAGTTAATCGAAAAATGCAATCCTTAAATTTTTTTCAATATTTAGACCAATAATTTTTGCTAAATAATTAAAAGCTTAATTTATTTATTAGGAAAAACTGGATTATTAATATGCATTTAACCTAATAAGTTATAAAGTTGGATATTTTTCTTTTAAATGAGGAGCATTACTGATTCATTTCAGAGAGTAAACGAGTAGACTTAAGGATTTACCAAATCGAAGCAACCAGCAGCTCCCAATAGGTCTCCTTCTTGCAAGCTAAAAATATTTCTTTATGTTTCTGGTCTTGACCTCTCTCAAAGATAAACCAAATAGTAATTGAGCTACCATTTTCAAATATAATAAATTCCTCTGCCAATCAAATACTAACCCAGATATATTCACTAAATAATGGCAAGATCATCTCAAACTCATTAACGGCCCACTGACTAATCCCACCGAAATACTTTGTACGAATCTCTCACCACTTAAGCATTATCAAACCATCAATCAAGACAACAAGGCGCTTCCTTGCAACATCCACAACACAGAAACAAAAAGCCATTAAGGAAAAAATAGAAAAATAGTTGTGAACTCATTGACTCAAATAAATAACAGCCATGGCACGCGGCCGCGGCCTGACGAGCTCCACCAGCTCCAGCTTCAGCTCGAGTTCGAGGCTCTCTCCTTCTGGGTAAGAGCAAAATATGATGGCAGATCATCAGCTACAATAACAACAACAACAACAACCACAACAAACAGCTACAATAATAAGACGGAACGGAACGCGAGATTTGCAAATATCTATGCCATAAAGCTGCCAAGTGTTGGATGACGATGAGGAGGACGCTAGAGTTAGAGTCCGTCATAAAAACGGACAAACGACCTGGGGTACCTGTTGCCTAGCTGCCTGCCTGCCTGCCAGCTACCTTGCCGCGTAACGGTAAAATTTCTACAAGGGAATGTGCTTTCATTTTGAAGTGTTGTGTCCATGGACTTGGACTTCAACTCATTCAACGAAAAAAATCAAAGAGCTCCAGTCGCGCGCGCTACTGTTAGACAGCATGGAGATGGAGATGGAGCTGGAGCTGGGTGCATGAAGCGGCAGCTGGCAGCCAGGCAGTTAGTCACTTCACAAAGTCATTTTTGATTTGATCGATTTCGTGCAGCGAGCAAACCAACCGCAGACATGAAGTGGACATGGGAAGCCTGAGTCTCGTGCCAACGGCACACTAGAAGTAGGACAACAAAAGACCCTTCTCCTGTTGTGGCTGACCACATACCGCGCGAGAGTCGTCGTATGTTAATCGCCATGAACTTTCCCAACGCCATTCTCCCCGATAAGACGCTTAATTACGTTTGGTAGCTTCTTTCTTGGCCAAAACATGTAACCGGCCGCCTTGAGCTCCCAGTGGCGACTGCTGAATCATGAGTCAATACGCTCACTTTTTTTTTTTCTGTTGTGGAAGCCAAGTGGAAGCTAAGCGAACGATCGTAACAGCGCGTTCGGCTGGCCTCGTCTACGGCTGGGGCGGAAGATCTCCACCCAGTTTCGGATGCAAGCTTAGCGTTTTTTTGGAATGTTGTCTAAAGCGTCGCCGTCGACGGCGGCAGCGGGCACAATTTTCATTGAGTAAAAAAGCCGCAGCTGCAGCAGCAGCTGTGCAGGATAGCCGAGACTACTTTGGCTCGCGTCGATCTTGTTTTGCCCCTCATTTACCGTTTGAGAGTAGCGAAACTTGTCTAGGCTTCGGCTGTGTGCACTCGTACGATTCGTTCGCTGTTCGTTTTGTGTGGTTCGCTCTACATTAAGAAAGAAGTGTATTAGCTTCGATTTATTGCAGCTTCTCCGCTAGCTAGCGCTAGACTTCCTCCCGTGTGTTTGTGTGGATCGTGTGGAGTCATCGTTGTGTATTCATTCAGAGCACCCATACATAGACAAAAGACGTCGTCGCTGCTGCGCGTCTATTTTGCGTTTATTATTAGGAAATCGAAAACGCTTTGGCTCTGACTCTGAAGCTGAGGCTGAGGCAGCGACTCTGCCGCCTATCATCAGTCCGTGAGACGGTCTCAAAGCTATTGGTCGTGTTGTCGCTAGTCGGCCAAACCATAAACACACTCGCACACACACACTCACACACACACATATTTACCGTAGTATCCACAACGTAAGCGATGAGCGCGCGCGCGTAATGATAACGGTAAAATATTCAAATCGCACCCGAGTGCAAAAAAAAAGGATAACAAAATGTGAATAAAAATGAAAATGTGTAAACTTAAACTATAAACTTGCTCTATTTACTTCACACAATTTATGCTAACTTAACTATCCAGTAGCTTCTACACACAGCTGGACTATATACACATTTACTGATATCGGTGCTAAATCAATGATAACTACATACTTAAGTCCAATTAATGCAAATTGTGACAGCGCGTAAATGCAAAGTATATTAAAGCTGCATGTGTACAGGTTGATGATTATGGGCAGGCATTAAAAAAAAAAAAAAAAAAAACTAAAGAAATTAATAATCTAGACAATCCATAATGAAATTATAAAAATATGTGCAGCTTATAAGACAGATACGTGGAAGAGATTGCAGATTGATGTCAACCACAAAGAATAACAGGGGGCAATTAAAGTTAATTAAATATGATAAACTAAATCAATATCAAGCATTATAAATCAGCTTAATCAACAACAGCAACAACTGCCACTAGACAAAGTCTAAGGCTTACAAAAAAAACTATTTTTAAAAAATAAAAAAAAAACTTTTTTTAACATTTATTTTCAAAAACTTCCTAAAAATTTCCTAATATCTCAACCAGACCAAATTTACTTCGGAAAACTATAAAAACAAACAAAAATTGAGAGGTTTAATTTTTTAAGAGGCATCATATAATAAAGTGCAACACTCTAAAAAACAGTTTCGTGGCAAATAAAAAAAAACAAATTTCTTTCGATTGCAAATCATTTACTAAACCATAAAAATTATAAAGAAATATTTTCAACAATTTGTTTTTAAAAATTATTTTCAAAATATATTGAAGGCATAATCATACTTAATAAAGCAGCGAAAAACTCGCATCAAACAACTCAATTCAAAAGCAAAATCTTAAGAAAACAATATACTGAGAATATTAAAGAAAAAGTAAAAGATTGAAAAAAAAAAAAAATTTCTAAAACTTCAAAAACTTAAAAAAAAACTTCATTTAAAACTTAAAAAGCACCAGAAAACTCGCATCAAATAATTTAATTCGAAAGAGAATTCTTTTAAAAAGAATTTAAAAGAAATTGTAAAAGATTGATGATAAAATAAAATTTCGAAAACTTTAAAAACTTAAAAAAACTTAATTAAAAACTTAATAAGCACCAGAAAACTCGCATCAAATATTTTAATAGAAAGAAAGAAAATTCTTTAAAAAAACACCATCCTGAGAAATTAAAACAAATTGTAAAAGATTGATGATAAAATAAAATTTCGAAAACTTCAAAAACTTTAGAAAAACTTAATTACAAAGTTTTTTTCTTAAATACTTCCTATGAACTTTTGGATAATAAAAAGAATATCAGCTAAAATAAAAATAAAATATAATCTCAGTCTCAATATAAAAATAAATATCAGCTAAATACAAACAAAAGAAAATTTTCAAATTGTTTTTTAAAAATCTTTATAAATTTTTTAGAGATCTTAAAACCTACATGGATTCCACAAACATAAAATAGAGCTGTAACAAAAAAACAACACCTTTAAAACGACCTTAAGAAGTTCGTTATTCTTAAAAAAACATCCTGAAAACATTTAGTAAAATAAACGAAATTAATTTTAAAGCTATAAAAAAGTATGAACAAAACTTGTGAATTATGTAAAAAAAATAATCATTTAAAAAACACCTTTATAACGCCGAAAATAAGTTCTTTTGAAAAAAAAACTTCCTGAGAACATTTACAAAAATAAAAGAAATTTATTTAAAAGCTACAAAAAAAAGTATGAACAAAACTTGTGAGTTAGGTAAAAAAAATATTTTAACAAAGTTTAAAATTATAATAAACTTGTAAACCAACTTAAAAAAGAACAAGGACACTTCCGCAAAACAAAGCCTAAATAAAACTGTTTGAAAAACGTAATAAAACTTTCCTAACAAAATCTGGAAAACTAAAAGAACATCCTGTTAAAGTTAAGCCTGATAAAAATTTCAATTTAAACAAATTCGTTGAATTACTCAAAAGCAATTGTTAATAAACTTTCGAAAATCCTTCAAAAAGTACAGATAAACCTTCTAAAAGACAAACAACAAACACCTACTTAAAGCTTTCTAAGGAACTTTAGAAAGTAACGTATTAAATCCAAAAAGAAATCTTAATTACTTGACATAAAGCAACCTAAAAATATATAACAAAAAAAAATTCCTTTAAAAATAAAATTTTAAATTTTTTTTCCTGACAAAACATCAAAAACTACAAAATTATTTTCCTAACTCTGATATTAAGTGCCAAATAAAAGTTTCTCAAACATTAATCAATCACCTGCCTTTAAGTTCAAGGCATTTCCCACGCGCCGTCGGCTTGTTGTTTGCAGGATGATGATTTACAGCAACAACAACCAAAAGCCCGATCTACATTGTATAGCCAATGCCAAGTTACAAGTTATCGACATCCGTAAATAACAAAAAAAATAACGCTGCAATAGCCAAACGGTGCTCAAATGGTGATTTCTTCCTGCCGGCCAACGGATATCCGTGCGGATTTTATAGCAGCAACAACAGCAGCAGCAGCAACAGCCACAACAACAACGAGTTGTGCAATTAGAGCAGAAGAGGCTGGCAAATTGATGCTACCAAGATAGCAGCACCAGCAAACTGCAGCAGCAACACACACGACTTTAAGCATGTAAGTAGTAATATGCACCATTTTATGGTAGTTCGCGTAAAAATTAATAATAAAAAAGCAGGTCAAAATTGCATTAAAAATTTTGTCTTCACAAAAGATTTGCCCATAGGTTTTATTTTTATTGTTCCTGTTACCGTTCGACTTTAGCATACTCCAGAGGATTTTGGAAAAGTCATCAAAACGATTATGTTCAGAAATTGAAACTAGAGATGTGCTATTTTGTTAGTACGGAACGAGGTATGGACGAAATGCATATTTAAAGACAGGTACACTGCAAAAAAAAAATGTCGAGCAATTTAAAGCAGCAAAGTTGTGATTTGATCCCGATAGCAGCATTGAAATTTAAGTACAAAGTTTAATTCTCTTTCAATGCTTATTATCCTGCATTAATCTTTAATAGAGCAAAAGCATATCCGCTTACTTGGCTTCTTTCATAGTACTTCGTTCCATACTTGAATTAACTCAGTCGGATATTCTTAAAGCAATTCCAGAATCAACCTATTTTTGGGTTATAGCGTTTGGTATTGAGATAATTCCGAGTTGTTTTAGTGTACAGTCGAAAATATTCCAAACACAACTCAACAAGCATAACTATTTTAAATCCTTAATAGCAAGACAGCAAGTCTTAGAACCATTGAAATCTATTTTTTGCTTCCATCCCTGAAATCGATAAATGTGATTATTCTGAGATAAATACACAGAAAAAAAACGTGCCATTCGGGCTAAACTCAACACTTAACGGGCTCAATAATCTTGTTGATCTCGGAATGGCTCAAACGGTACCCGACTTTCATAATTCAAGTACGCATATTTTTATCCCGGAATTCAAAAATTTGATCACGGATTCAGGCTTGACAAATTATAATTAAGATCGACAACCGAACTCAACTTTGTTCCATTAAAGATACCAAAATTTAGAACGCCCGAGAAATTTTTTGTATTATTGTGTGCCTTATGTCCAGACATAAAGCCCATGAGAGTAAAGTCCGCATTTGGATAGGAATTTTTTTACAACAATATACTACAATAGACAATAATACAAAACCCTAAACCATTAAAGCAAATTATCATGGTTTTACTATAAAGAAAATGATTAAATAAAAAAGATATCCATCGGCTAATAAAAACGCGAATAATAAGACCATAAAAAGCGCTTATATACAATAGTTATATATAGGCCGGAAATATTTGTGAAACTGAAATGACCTTAAATGGACCGATTTTAAGTTCAATGTAGCATGGTAAAAAGACCGATAAAATCGTCCGTGAAAAAAGTCCGTAAATGTCCGCAGATAAAAAAATGTACGCAAATGTAGGGTGTCTTCTTTGAATCCCGATTTTTTTTAAAGATATGAGTCATGAGTTGGAAATAATGGTAACACATTTCTTTGACAAAATAATGTGCATCGAAAATCTCTTCTTATTTCCATCTTTTTGGCAGTATGAGAATCAGCGTTGATAAAATTGCTTTTCTTTTGAGGCGATCCACCAATTGACATAATTTTTGAAGGCTTTAGCCAGTGATAATCTGAGGGAGCAATATCGGGGAAATCTGGTAAGACATTCCATTTAAAAATTTCCGATTGAGTTTGAACGATTCTAGATCAAGCAACCTCATGAAAAATACAATCACTTTCCCGACCCTTTCTTCATACTGTAATTGATTCCTGCCAAATGCATGGCTCAAATGTTCTTTTAAGAGCTCATATTGGTTTTTGTCCCCATGATCCTACCAGTTCCCAGACTTTACTTGTAATCTTTGTCGATTTGACCACTTTTCGACGTTTTGCTTCGAACTTGAACGCTCATTTACGATGTTTAAAGTTCGAAAATAATATATCCATATGGGCTTTATTTCCGAACAGATCTGTGTATTGAGTCCGAATTTTATGTGGACCAAAAGTCCACATCAAATCTGAGTGGTATTTCAGAGCACACGGGCTTTATGTGCCTGTCAGTAATGATCTACTAGACTTTCCCGAATTGTCTGAAAATGAACTTAACCTATTTTTCAAGGGTTCATATAAATTTAAGCAATCAATTTGTTACTTCGTGGAGTTACAGAATAAATATGGAATTAAAGAATGAATGAATTTACAGAGGCTTAATGTTTACACACTTGACTGAATAGTGGGGCACTATTGAGTCTGTCCTAATGGCATGCGAACTGTCCAATTTAAGTCAAAGATCGCTTAACCTGACTAGCTGCTAACAAATATATTTAAAACAGCTGTTGAAGATTTTTTTATTAATTTGGCATTGATGCATCACTTTTACAAAATTGTGCATTCTTTTAAATTATTTATATCAGCGGTGGGCAAGCCCGTGCTCCCAACAGCTCCCATGGCTCCGAGGGTAATTTTTTGGCAACTGCCGCCACTCGGTCGCACAGGCAATGGCGTTGCTTCAAAAGGAATAACAAAAACACAATAGAAGCAGTGTGCGCGACCAAGAACTGGACTTACGGACTTTAAATTTTTCCTCATAATTTAAGTACGGTCCAGAATTACATCAATTCTGCGTCGATTGCCACATGGCTGATCAAAATCGGTTCAGTAGAACTGGCGCAATCATCTGCATATTTTTGTACCAGCAAAATATTTGTTCAACTTAAACCACTCCAATCCTCCAAACATTCGCCTTTATCAAACTGGTCTCGAAAGTAAATTCAATTCTTGTCTTCTTCAATTTATTTCCGTTGCTCGCCTAATGAAGTACAAGTACACACTTCAAGCTTCATTTACTAAGCTCTATTAACCTGTCTGCCGGGCCACCACTCACTAACCTCCAAACGTTTAATTAATGATCTATTTTGGATTTGTTTTTTTTTTCGTGTTTCTGGCGCTTCTTTTACGCCCATCTGCCACTGCCAAGACAACCATCAACTTCTATTTAAAATTAAATTAACCTGCTTAATTTACCTCCAACTCCTCCTCATCCTCCTCCCGTTGCGACTAGAGACGCGCCCAAAAACATTCACTCACAAGTGGAAACACAAAATCGAAAGGCGCTACTAATCGTTTCAATGCCTATAGACAATGTTTCTGCATCATACATTCCAAAACGCATAAATGGACAGTTTTTTTTTTTTTGATTTTGGTGGGGGATTATTGGAAGTGACCCTTTCACCCTTCACCATGAAGGCTGCTGCGCCGTGATGGCCAGCTGCTGGCTGCCACATTTAGCAAAATTCGATTTGATTTTGATCGCTCAATTAGCGTAAAAGTAACATGTCAAAGCTATTAATCACTTTCGAAAAACACAAAACCCAAATGACTTTAGAAGAGCCCCAAAAATCATGGTAATAATAATATTTTTGCTCGTGCTATTATTTTTGTGCGTGAATTTAGGCGTAACCAAAAAATTATATAATTTATTTTTTCTTTTGATTGCTAAATTAAAAAGTATCGCACACATACATATGTATGTGTATGTATGGACAACTCTATTTTGCGTTCAGGTCTTAATGTGGCTGCCGAAATTGCTGCGTCATTACTCGAACTTCAATTTCATTCATTCATCAATTACAATACACAAGAAGAAAAAAAATTGGAAAAAAAAATAGCGTCTCAAACGAGATGGAAGCCTTGAATCTTGTAGCTTGAATCTACTATTAAATATATGTCAAAATTGAACGCTTGGAAATGATAATGGTTTTATGGTAAGTTTGTCCTGCGAGTTGGAAAAAGATAAGACGGGATTTACACGATGAAGCAAACTCATGAAGTTTTTCAAAAAACTTTTGCTTGTGTAGTGATCTTGCCCGTATACACCTCTTTTCTACAAACAAAAGGTTCTGCAGAAATTTCATGAAGTTCACTTGCATGTTGCACTGAGACATTCTCAGGAGCATTTACAGAATGCGTTAAATAGGAACAAATCTTCTGTGTATTTAGTTTTCAGATAAAACGGAGTTAACCATTTAATTGATGAGCCTGAAGAAGAATTGAAACCCCATACGGAATGAAATTTTAATTACGAAAGAGTTGAAACAATCCCAGAATTCCGAACAGGCTCTTTTCAAGTTCTGGTCCTACTTGAAAATCAAATCCAATAATTCGGAATTGCTAAATTCGAACTTAAGTCAATCCTTTCGTACTTGGTTTTGAGAAGATCAGGAATCGACTTACTTTTGAAATCGTTTAGGATTGATTTTTGTCTGGATATCTCTAATTTTTTTTTCTGTGTAGAATATGAAAATCCCTAATATGATCTCGACGGTAAAGGAAATTGAGGTAAAATTTCAACGACTATGTATTCTTTGCCAAAGTTCATCGACCATGGCCTAAAAAAGTTTTGAAAAATATGGAAACTAAATTTTAATGCCCAGCGCGGTCATATTTAAAAGAAGGACCGGCACAAAATTGAAATATTCCTTTTAAATGTCAAAATTTCATGCTTTATTTCGAAAGCTGAGCTCACAGGTATGGCTAATAGTATTCTTTCTAAAATTTTAAAAAGTATTAGATCCTTTTCATTATTCTAAAATGTTTAAATGGGAATACATCTAGAAACAGGACGGGCCAAATATTGATCTATTTTTGCATCTTTACTTTTTTCAAGTTTTCTCTTGTAAAGTTTCGCACCAAAAAATTCTTGAAAATTTGGTTGCATAATTTTAAAGAGATTCTGGCATTACTTGCACATAATTTATATCGGAAAACATTGCTTTTATAGTAGTAGATACATTCTCGTTTATCTCATCAGATAAAAAATGCATCTTCTTTAACGGTGGATTTAAAAAAAAGCGCTTTCTCAAAGACTGCCTAGCTCTATCTTTGAATTTTTTTTTTATTTCCGAGACAACAAGATCGGTTGAACAACTTTGATAAGTTTTTCGGATCACAGCGGAAACGGGTTCTTACATCTTGCTTGAGGACCGTGGGTTACTAAGCCCGGCCCGGCCATCACCCATCTCTAATCAGCATCAACAGCCGAGTCGATATAGCCATGTCCTGTCCGTCTGTCTGTCCGTATGAACGAAGAGATCTCAGAGATGGTAAGAGCTAGAGGTTTGAAGTTTATGGAACATATACTTCTTATACCTGCAGGCAGATCAAGTTTATTTTTAATTTTTGCCACTCCCCTTGCCTCTCCTGCAAATTAAAAAAAACGAAATAACTCCCACAATGTTGAAGATAGATAGTTCGAACATTCTAGACATATATTCTACTACTTATTATGAATCGACCCGCCATACATCGTCTTTCGATCAGATGAACGATATTAGAGCTATATGTAAAAGAAAATAAAAACCAACGACAACAACAAAACCGCAGCGATTGGTAGAACTTACAAGAAAGAGAGAGCGGGAGGGCAAAAGCTAACTGGTTATTTCCCAGTAGCTAATTGGACTGCCCCGTTCTCAGTTTCCCCTTCCCTTCTTTACCATAGATATTTGTGTGAGGTGGCAAAGACCAAGTATGACAGGAGCGATGCAATTGAGATGGCCTGTGGTCAGAAATCACGCGTTATTCCCGCGTGACTAATATAGATACGTTTATGTTAATAGGAAATTATATACAAATTTTATAATTTTACGAGTTATGTACTAGGGTAATTCTACTCATCATTACTTATCGAGCCCCCATACATCGTTTTTCAACCTGTCGAAAGAGTTGCCACCCCCAGATTTTGAAAAAACACTCACACTTTAAAGTTATCAGTTACGTACAAACAGGTACAGAGTATATTACAGTCGGGCTTGAACGACTTTCTTACTTGTTTTTGTAAATAAATAGAATAACAAATTTTTATGAATCCAAAAAAGTATGCAATGAAATAAGTGTAGTTTTTTTGTAGTGCCAAAATAAATAAATTATGACATCTGGAATAAGGCCTTAAAAATAAACGGAACAAAAATATTCGCTGCAGCATGAAGTTGTTATTGTTGTCAATTATTGAGACTCTGCTTGCTGGCCATAGAAAATATAACACCTGAAACCAAAAAGGAGACATAGAAACAAGCACAACAATATATTGTGGCTATTGCCACATAGGAAAGAGAGGTTGTTAAACAGCATTGTTTTGTAACCATATTACAATTTCACCATAGTGCAATGGATTTTGTGGTAATTAGCGTATTTGGAATGGAAATAAAATTTTTAAATACCCAAAAAATGGTAATGGTAATTTCAATTTACAGCTCTGACTATCACACATTTCATTTATTTGCGAAGTTAAATAAGCCTAGAGAAAAATAAACTGCTTCAAATAAAGACGTCAGTCTCAGTATATCATTCGTGGTTTACGTAGCTGTCGGTGCCTTCCCTGTCGCTCCCTTTGCAAAAAAGAGCATTCAAAATCATTTCGCCGTGAAGGATTCTTTCTGCATGTTGCATACATTTACATTTGTACAACTCCATAGTAAAATTTGAAACTAGACCAAACATAGGTTTTCTATCAATAAATTAACATTTTGTCGACCTTTTTACTACGCCAAACATAGTCTCCGACAAAGTCGAAAGTTCTGTTGATATACATTTTGCGTTCGTACATATTCAATGATCCATTTTAGATCGGTTTACATTGTCGCCGCGTCTACGACTGTCGCTCCAATTAAAATACAGCTCATCTCCTGTGCTGCATTTGCAAAACTAAAAAAAAAATATATATATATATATAAAAGCAAAACAACAACGTTGCATTGCAAATTGCAGCTTGCATAAGCCGCAGGAGGGGCGAGGCATTGGCTTGGGTATATCGAGATCTATATACAACACAGCATTTAATAGAGCTGTGTGTCTCTGCCCGCTTTTCCTTCATGGCAAAAAGTGCTTTTCATTTAATCGATTTGCGTATTTCGGGCAGCGGTAATTGCTCGACAACGAACTCGGGCCCAACTTTCGTAGCGAGGCCGTTCCATCTTTCGCTCGCCCCTCCCCCCACCCCTTGCTGATGAATGTGGATTAAGTGTATGCCAAGGCATAAAGCCTTTGTTGATTTGCAGCATTTGAGTTGAGACTGCATAGCCCAAAGTGATTTGTTTTTTAGATTTTCAAAGCGATTGCGGTTATCGCTGAAGTTGAAGTCGAAATGGGGAATTGGAGTCATCGTCGTCGCCGTCGTCAACAACAAAAATAAAGTTGAAATTGAAAAAAATCAGCGCACATTCCAGCACACAAAATGTGTAACGCAATCAAAGCCATCGCTTCCGGTTTAAGGCGCAATTAACTGCCTTTGGATTACGTTTGCCAGTGGGCATCAGCTACGCTCCGCTCTGCCTGCCACTCACCTCATCTCGCCTCACCTTCACCGACTGCATTGCAATTGGCGCCCGTCGGCTGTTAGACTTTGTAGTACCAGCATCTCTCTCTATGCGATCATATGTACAATATATACTTATATAGAGTCATGGTCATCATTTCGCTGATTATCTACAGCATTTCACTTATTTCCTACCCAACTTGCCGTAATTGGCATTTTAATGTTGTAAACAAATTTTTCGGTAGTTGAAATGATGAAATGTCATAATTCTCTTTCAGTCTCTTTGCATCGCGTAAATTGTGTATGGATGTGCGATTTTGGCCTGGGAATTTATTTGAAAGTTTTGTACATTTATTTTTGGGTGATTTTTCCTAAGCTTAACAATGGAATGGCGGAATTTTTTAAGTAATTGCAAATTTTTGTACAATTTTCTTGGAAGACGATTTTGGTGGTGTTTAAGGTGAGATGATTTTCGGAACTGTGCAACATTAAACACTAAAATAAAAATGAGAGTTTTAGCTATCAACTGGTTTAAAGATACAAGAAAGAAGATACAAGCCTTATAAAACTGGCCGTGTCGGTACGATTTTTACTCTTAAATTGAAGCTCATATTAAGGGACGAAATATTTCATAAAAAAATATTTAAAAATATGGTTTTCGGAGACACTTTTAAAAACAAGTCTCCTCGCAATGGACTAAAAAACTGTTGATAGATTTTTCCGGAATCAATAACCCATATTTTATCTGCTAGTAGGAGAGAATAGCTTGGGATTGAACAATAGGTTTAAAATAATTGAATTTAGAATTTTCGCCAGAGGTGTAAACAAAAATTATTTAATTAATACCACAAATTGCCTTGTAATATTTTTGGACATTTCAAAAGACATGTAAAAAATATTTTTTCTGTTCTTTGTTGCATTGAATTATTGCTGTGTTTGGTCCATTGAACCGCGTTTGTGTTTTATAAGCCAACAACTGACACGCACGAACACACACAAAATAGTATGTGGCAACACGACCACGTCGGGGAAAATTATCAGGACTTTATCCACACAAGTCCCCACTGAGGATGAATTCATTACGTTATGAGCATTATGTAGAATGAATACGCTGTAACAAAGTTTTTACTGCTGTCAATGCTCCACTCTTGACGCTCAGTAGGGCTCTTCAGACACTAGAACTTTAGATATGTGTGTTTGTGTATATAACAAAAAACATCTTTCGATGTTATTTTTTAAATGATTTTTTAATTCAGAATTTTTCGCAATTTGATGACATATTGATCTTTTTTACAGTGCCTCTTTTACTACCCTTTAATTTTATGATTTTTTTTTGGGTTTGAGAATCAAAGAAAAATTTTTGGACATTATGAAAAAATCATAGCTTTTGAACCAAATGAAATAATTGAATAATTTATGGCATGGCAATTTGAATAAAAATGGCAAATGATAGGTTTTTGTTCAACCTATGAAATAAGTGTTTGAAAAGGGTGCAAAGTCAAAACTTGTGAAAAAATAAATTTTATGGTAACAAAAAAAATATTTGTAACAATTTTATATTTTTTGTGGTTTCTTTTTTGATGATTCTATGTTGTAAAATTATTATCAAAAAATTTAAAAAAATTGTTTGTTGTGTGCGTTTTTCGATACTTTTGGTCATTTTTTTCCAATTTATATACTTTCGATAGTAAATACAGGTTCTTAATTTACCAACCTTGATTTCTTTAACCATGATTTCTTTTCTGGGTTTGAGATTCAATAGAAAATTTCTGGACATTATTAAAAAATCATAATTTTTGAACCAAATAAAAAGTCAAAACATGTGAAAAATATTTTTAACAATTTTATATTTTTTTGTGGTTTTTTTTTAAGATTCTACGTTGTAAAATTATTATCAAAAAAATTTTTTTTATCAATTTTTTTCAAGTTTTTTTTAAATAATTGTTTAATATTCATAAGACAAGATAGATAGATTAATCATCATAGATAAATCATTTTTGATATAACAAGTGAATTCTAACTCTTTTCGTGACTTCACATGACGCAGAGACGAAAAAGTGGATCGGAAGATGGTTCCAACTTGTTGAAGAGTCCCTCATTTTGCCATATCTTTTTTACCTATTTTACCTCTAACAGTCGCAGAGGCAGCTGCGGGCAGCTGAAACTTTTTAAAATAGGTTAAGGAATAATCAGAAAACGTATTTTAAAAAAGATGGCAAATATATAAAATTATATTTTTTTTTATTTTCCATAAAAGTTGAAAAATAGTGGAAAAATTGACAGCTGGTAAATAGCGATTTATTTGGAAAAGCACACAACGATAATAATTTGTATACACCTAAAAAGTATTTTTATCAATAAACAAAAAAAAAAACGATTCGTCGTTTTATAAATTAACATTTTTCGTTTTAAAAAATTTCTTTAAAACTCAGCAGTCCCCAAATTTGAATTCAAGAACCGCTGCTTAATATAAGCGATAATCAGTGAAAATATGGTACATAAAACTTATATATTTATGTTTGACATATAGTTCTTCCCGTTGTCTCTTGGTCATAGTAATTGTAATCTATCTAATTATTTGACCTCTTCTACTAACTTGTTGCTAAGGTTCTGATTTTTTTTAATGAGCATCCAATTACTCCAAATTTTTAAAAATTTCGTTAAGTTTTTTTTTTTTTTTTTTGTTTTTATTATTACATTCACTTATCCTACAAAACTTTTTAAAAAGGTAGCTTAAAGAAACTTTAGCGTTTTTGCTCATTGATAAGTTTTGCAAACAGATAAAGTCTATTGAAAAGATTTTGGAAACGTTGCGACTAAGGGCTACCGATTTTTTTACTTTTTTTTCTAAAATAACTTTTAAATAGCACTATCTGATCATACATCTCCACCTCCCTACCTCTCTTCTTTTTGGACTTATGACCAATAAAAACTCATTAAACTAACAAATAACAGAGCAAATTCTTTGTTTATTTGAAACATAGCAGAAATCGGCCTTTAATGTGTTTGATTTTTGTGTCACATAATTATTAAATTTTCAAACCTAAAAAAAACATGATATGCCCATTTTATTCAACTATTTACATTCCAAAACACGGCCTCCCATAATGTGGATAATACCCATCAAAAATAATCCTTGGTATTACCTTGTTAACCCAAAGCCTCATTTGAGTATACTTTGATCTATTATAACTGAATAAAATCAATTAAGTCGACTATTTCTTGGTCTCTGTTACGAACCAAATGCAAAAGCATACAAAAAAATGTTTTATTCTAATTTTGCACAATTATCCTCGTGTAAAAATTCTTAACTTAAACTTAATTAACGAAACTAATCGATAGCACTATATTAAGATCAGACACTCTAGATGGCCACACCTTTGATGGAATTCGTGCAAATCATTATAAGCATCATCATACGTTTTCTGCAGCTATTCGAAACCTGCTATTCTATTCAATTCTCTTCCTTAATCCATCCATCAATTAGACACTCTCCATCATTTAGTGCACCCCTCACCGAATGAATGACCAAAGACCATAACAAAACAGAAAATCTACTTAAACAACTTAATGATTACCCCACCCATTTATAGCGGCTGCTGCTGCTGCTGCAACAACAACAAACCACGTACGCGTATTTTGAAAGCAAAAGTAAAGTGTTTTGAAAGTAAACTACACTAATTTAAAGCTGTAAATTAACCAACTAAACAACAAAATACAAAGCGCTTCAAACCAAAGATAACCTTGAATGCAATGAGAGCTTTAATTAATTGTGTGCTCACAATTAAAAAGGTGTAAAAAATAACAACAACAACAACTGAAAATCCCCACCAAGGGGAGAGCATCAAGGGAAGAGCAACAATTCTGATCGTTTGATTAAAATTGAAAATGCGTAACTTCTATCAGTTAAAAACTGGAGCAATTTTCACGCTTTGCCAGATGAAAAATAAATAATACAATAAATACGTCATCTTCAGCTTTGGCTCCACCTCGAGGTTTGTACTTGAAAATAAATGAGTTGTCCAAAAATGACACACTCAAGAGATACAGAAGCCGAGCAGCTACACTGAAAAAAACCAATAACGTTTTTAAATAACTTAAATGAATATGTCAAAACTTTATTATAATTTGGATTTAATAAAAATTATGTTAATATTAATTTTTAAAATTTTTTTATCAGTGTAGCAGTCCCTTGCCGCTTGACTCTGATGAGTAAACACAACCGTTGATTACAATAGGAAATAATCCCACAAATTGCTTTAATATTCACTGCAAATCAAATGAAGTTGTACCGCCACAAAAGCGACACAAAAGTCGCAAAGTTTTTCAGTTTTTTTTTTTTTTGTTTCTTTCGTTTTTCTTCAGTTTTCAAGTCGAAGCTTTTAACCTTGGACCATAAAACTCTGCAGACAACAACAACAACAACCACAACAAATAATATGTAATCATCGCATTGAATCTTAAACTCGTACTCCTCGCATGTGTGTGAAATTGTAGATTTTGTGTGTGTTTTTTGCGCGCATTTTTGATACGAAAAATTGTCTCGGCCTTTTATAATTGTATCGCAATTTAGCTTTGGCATATTGTTTAGTATGCGTTGATATATGGGAACCCATTCGAAACGTAGAGCAGGTGGTATTACTCGTACTCCACTTCCACTTCTTCCACTTGGTCTGTGAAAGATCACTTTGATGCCAGCGGCCGGCTCCATTGTCAAATCCAAAGTGGGCTAGTTTGTGGGCAATTTGAAAGAATTTGCCCATATTATGAGTTTTGTGTGGGTTAAATGGTGGGTTGACATGAAAGTGCCTCATTTGCGGTATTTGGTAGGCTGTAGTTAAAGAGTGGAGGTGTAAAAGAGGTGGAGTTTTGGCTGAGCTGAATTAAGATGGGTTTTTGTTTAGGAAAGACGATGAGTTGGTGAAATTAATAGTTGATTTATGAGTCTTGCGGAGTATGCGGAGAAGAAAAAACTTTCGTTAGCTGTAATTGGCACTAAAAATGTAACTAACTGTGGTTTATAGGCTTTAAATAGAAACTTTTAATCAGCGTAAGGTTCCTTACTTTACATAAGAATATCGTTTGAGGAAAATACGGTTAATAGCTTCCAATTCGTCTCCTTTACACAAAGAAAAAAAATCATTCTAAAAACACGAAACTAAGCACGAATTCGAATCGGTATTGTAGTACCAATATTTTTGGAACCGAATCATCGTACCATTACAGTTTCGGTTATAAGAATTTGTATATTTTATACAGTGTATTCGATAGTGAATTAAATATGGGTAGAACCTAAACAGATCCTTTTATCAAAACATTAGTTTCGGTACGTATAGAAATACGATACGGTTGATTCCCTGCACGTAATGTTAACATTATTGAGTTTGTATTAAAATGACCTTAGACCGCTTTGGGATGTTCAAGAACATTTTGGACGTTATTGGTTTGGATCCGACGGTATAAAGAATATATAGTATTGATCAGCATAAAGATATGAGTCTATATGTCTGTCTTTACGGTCTGATTCTAAGCTATTTCCACCGTCAATCCTAGAACAATCTTGATACAAATTTTCACGAAGCTTTCAAATACTATAGGCTGCACATTTGTCGGTTGGATCGGTTAACTTTAGCATAAAGCTGACATAGGAACAATTGCTTCGAAAACTTGTTCTGGTAAGAAAAATGTTTGTTTTCAATGGTAACAACTCTCAGCTTGGCAATTAATTATTGAATATGCTTTCACATAATTCTACATGGTTTGATCAAAATCGCATGACTATATCATAATGCTAATATAGAAACGATCGGTCAAAATATTTGTCTTAGTGAGAAAAACTTTTTTCCCTTCTTAGAGAAAATCTGTCCCACCTGGCTACGCACTTGAAATTATCTGCTTCAATACAACAATCGTTTTCTGACTTGTCATCGAAGAGGCGCCATCTATTGGTCATTTGGACAAAATATTAATATTAATGGAGCAAATGAGTTAGCTTTACTCTATTTAAAACATCTTTAATGTCGGTACGGAGGATTTTTTGGTGGGGATATAATTCTATTTAAAAATCGCATAACGCGTAACGCATAACGCTCACACAGGTACAGCATACACTCCAAGTAATCGCCTGGCCATCAGAGGAATTTCAATTAAACTTAGTAAACTCAGAAATAAATGCTTCTAGAACGAACGGGCTACAAATTTCACCGTTATGTACTTCAATTTTGAAGTACAATAACTTATAACTTGGCTGTACTTAACCTAAGTACGAATCAATCTTAAGTTTCAAATTTACCCAAAGTGTTGCTAAAATGAGAACAAAATTTTTAAATGAAATACGAAATACTTAAATCAAGAGTTTGTTGAAACGTATTAGAACAAACGGAATAGAAATTAAGTTTTGTATCTAAAATGTTAAGTATGATTCGTTCATGTGTATACTCAAACTAAGTACGAATCAATCTAATAAGAACGAAAGGGGATTGGTTCAAGGCCATTTCGTTCTAAGAATAAGGTTTAAAAAACTTTGGAAAGCCCAAAATGTACTTAATGTATCCCGTAACGGTCTAAAATCAAGTATTAGGGAATTAAAAAAATCGTACTTGAACGAAATGCGTACTTGTAGCAAGTGTTTTCGTACTTGGCATACCATTGGCACCGTTTGTACTTCATTTAAGTACAAAGTTCTCGATTTTTTTTTTTGAGTATTGTAGTATGCTTCAGACCATTTGGCCTTTGGGGAGTTTTCCAACTCTGTTTTCCGGGACTATTTACCAACACAGTTTAAACATTGTTTTCCAACACTATTTTCAACGTTTTTTTCCACTCTGTTTTTCAACATTGTATTCCAACATTATTTAGCAACATTGTTTGCCATCAAAACCTTTTTTCAACTATGTTTTTAGACTTTGTTTTCGAATACTGTTTTTTTTATAACACAGTTTTCCAACTCTTTTCTCTACAAAATTTTTTTTTAAATCGGTATAGTCTTAAACCAATTTAAATTTGTCTTAAGAAAAAAATTTGCTTGCATAAAAGTAGAACAAACTATTCCTATGTGACCATTCCACCTAAGGGATAATAAAGGTATTAGGATCGGTTGGGAATTGGAAAGGAATTTTCGTGCTAATACTTTGAATAATACTATATCACAAAAGTTGAACCATTTTTTTTTAAGTTGGAAATTTAGCTTTTCTGATAGAATTGTGTCTCTTAATACACTTTTTTTCTTAATTCTTAATTTCCTAATTTTTATCTTTCCACATACAAATTATTTTGTAAAATTAGTAACAAAACACCGAATGTAGAAGTCCTTATAATTCCTTAAACATTTTGTGGGTAAAAACATAACTTTGAGTTCTATTCAGAGTTTTTCAGTTTAAAAAAGAAAAAAAATTTTTTTACGTAATTTAGACTTTAAAAACTCGTGAGAGTTCGGGAATAAACTATAATTTTTATACTATTATTTAATACCTATTAAAGAAATTCTACCTTTGAAAAAATATTTTTCCAATTTTTTTGTTTTCAACATTTCTTCCTTCAATCTTTTTTTAAAAATTCGAGTTAGTTTAGAAGATATAACAATTTTAGTGGAGCAATGTTTTTGCTAAAGTGGGTCAATTATAAGTTGCTTAAAATTTAAACATGCGTTTTTTTTCGAAACAAAGATTTTTGGATCAATATATTTTTTATTAATATTCCAATTTTAAAAAAATAAAAATATGGTAAAAAAAAAAAATAATCACATTGAGGTCCGTAGATAGGAGAGAGAATTTGGAAAAATAGCCGCAGAAGATCCTTTACCGTGAAAATAATAAACCAGCTACCAACGTTTGTCTAAGTTTTTCTCAAAAACAGTAGACCATTTGCTTCGAAATGATTCGCTCTACTTTCCTTTTTCATTTGCTTTCTTGTGCCATTTTATTATTTCATAAATTATCCATCTGGTAATCCATTTCGTAATTTTTTTTTCAATTAAAGCAGAAGAGCATTCTCTAAAAGAAGAAAGTGGCTTTTAACGATGTCAAGCTTTTTTCTTCTAATTTAATGGAGTATTAAATACAAAACTAAATAAAATTGATTACACAATTACAAATTGAAATGCAACCAAATTAATATCATTATGTGAGTTGAGTATTTTTCTGTCCAACAACCTCATTAATCTCAGCCCTAATGTTTGCAATTAAATCGAACTATAAACAATTGCATCCTTTGGCATTTTATCTCACACTTTGTAGTGAAACACTAGTTGGCAATCTCCTTTTTAGTGTCGACCGGAAGGAAATCCCATTTATGTGGACTGTAGCTGCAGCACTTTTGATGCTCTTCTGGTAATTTACCAACATTGGAAACATGTGCAAAGCCGTCAATTGTAATTGCCAGCACGCTAATAAAACACCCCGCTCTACCCCTAGCCTCCCTAGCCATGCATACATCTAACCAACTTGGAAACGGTTGGTAGCCAGTCATGCCAATTATTCTGCAATGTGAACACGGGCGAGAAAAGGGAGGCGTGGCATGGCATGGGGTGCAACGGCAAAATAAAAAAACAACAACAACAACTTGTCAGCAAGTGCGCAAATGCAATGGGATGACTTCGCTCTGCAGTTGAGGAGGAGTCAAAGCACTTGGCCGCATCCGCGGATGCTGCTTTGGCCAGCGCGTCAGCAATTGGAGCACTTTCACTTTAAGCCAGATCGGAATTTATTCGTTGATTGTTGGCGCAATGTGTGTTGTTTGCTGCCATCCGTTGGTTGTATAAGGGTATTTACAGGCTGTCATTAAATGAGTAATGGATTGTCCTTTAATTTTAAAACTAATGAAATGAAAACTTTGCAATCATTCCTCATTCCAATTAAAAAGGTCAAAAAGTATTAATTTAAATTATCAAAAGATTTTAAAGATTTAAATTGAATTGAATTATCAAAAGATTTTAAAGATTTAAATTTTAACAAATTTTAACGTTATTACAATTTTGGACAAAATGGAAGCCCATTTTTCCCCAATGCTCCAATCCAACTTCTTTTAAAGCATTTTGGTCCGATAAACATGAAAATCGACATAAAAAATATATCGACTAGTTATCGAGATGTCATCGTTAGTCGCCTTTATCGATTTTTCAAAAGGTTAAATTCTCAAAAATTGTCGTTTTTTGTTTGGCAGTAAAGAATATTAAATTTTCATTTAAAAAAAGCTTCAAACGTTGAAATCGGACATAAAATGTATTTTTTATTCAAGTTTTGGGAAAAATAAATAGGAAACATTGTAATTTTTATTTAGACGCTGCTGCGGCGATTTTCTGACATTTTTATAATAAGAAATTCTAAAACTAAACTTTTTCTAACATATTTTTAACTCGCTAAACACGAAAATTGCCATGAAAAAAAATGTGATTACCTTGTTATCGAGATATTATCGATAAACAATTTATATTTTTATACATTTTTGGATTTTAGATCGATTTGAAAATTCTTAACACAAATAAAACGAAAACGAGTAGGCAAAGCTAACTTCGACTGTGCCGAAAATTTAATGAACTTGCTAAAGTTCACTCCAACTGATATAACCGATAGAATATATACACGCTACCATCAAAAATTCAAGTTTTCTTAGCAAGACACATTTTTCGACCGATCGGTCCTTGGGCAGCTATAGAATATAGTCATCCGATCTTAACCATATTTTGTAGAGCTGTTTAAAAGAATATCATATTTATAATTCCTGAGGTAAAGAACGTAATTATGGAAAACAAACAAGTTTTTCTTGTAAAGACCCATTTTCGACCGATCGTTCCTATGGCAGCTATATGCTATAGTCATCCGATTTGAAAACACTTTCCTGTATTGTGTGGAAGCATATAAAACTTTTATACTCCATGTTTGGTGACGCTAAAATGCAAAACAAAAAAGTTTTTCTCACTCACCTATGGCAGCTATAGTCATCCGATCCAGGCGGCTCCGACAAAATTTTTGCAAAATTATAAAATAGATTTTGATAAATTTTGAATATGCGATGATTTTAGTCCGTTAAAAGAGAAATAATCGGTCATCAATAGGGCAAATGGAAAGCCTTGGTTCCTATGCTCTAGGGCAGCCTTAGTCACAAAGAGCAAGGCGAAAAAGTGTGAGTTTATTGGTGTGCGAATATAATGCAACGCAAAGCGGCTCGAACCTACCTTGATGGAAGGCTAGGCGAGCACTGATTGGCTTTGTTGGGTTTTTACTCTCTTTGCGAAGGGCTCGGCATGTGTTCGGCTCGTGTCTGTGTGAATTTGCCGAATGTGTTCGGACCGCTGTGTCTTGGACGACGACGTCTGCTCTAGTGACATTTTTTGATGGTGGTACCAAGGCAACTGGGGAATAAGTATGACGTCTGATTATTCTTTAGGCCTCATTTGAGAGAGTCCAAGTTTGATTTTCCTGAACATCGAACCTGTGAAGCTCAGATTCCTATCACATAAAAGTTGAGTAGAGAAATATTCATTTATTAAAAAAACAAATGAAAAGTCGGTCAAGACCGACTGTAATATACCTGTCAAAGTTTGTATATAACTGATAACTTTTCAGTGTGAAGCCATATAAACTAGTTAAGTGCTGCCCAGCGTAATTATATTTGTTGTTTAAAACTCGACTATCCTTTAACTATCGATAAACAATAATGATTACTATCTCTAGATGTGTAGAAGGTCCAAGCATTCTGCCTACAAAACTACAGGAGATATTGGCCGTGTTCAGCAGAAGAACTTGCTCCCTGATCAATGATATATTTCAGGGTAATTCACGTACCCTACTTTTCGTATTGTATTTAATATGATATTTACATAAAAGTATGCTAAATAATAACAACAATTTTGATAAGCTGATCAGTGATCAAATGTCTCTGCTGAACGCGCCCATTAGTTGTTGTTTTTTTCAAATTGAGGGGGAGGCAGTGTGCGTTTTAAAAATTGATTTATTGAAATTAATAAATAATGTTGATAACGATATTTGACTAAACAATCTATTTACAAAATTGTAAAAGATATTACTTTTTTCAAATTGCGGGGGCTTGGCTATATTGACTCTGCTGTTGATACTGATCAGGAATATATATAGTTACATGTATACATACATTTGCACAAACTCATTATAGTCTTTGTTCCTTTGGTACAAAATATAATTTATTTGCTGGAATATTAGTGTGCGTTGCACTTTGTTATTTGCTACCCCAAATAGACAACAAAAGCTTTAGAGGCAAATAAAATTGAATTAATATTTACTTATTAATAAAATATTGGTTTAAGTTAATAATAATAAATTCCATAAACTAAATTTCATGGGTATTCAAATCGTCGACCCGCATTACCATAGTTATCCTGCTGTTATTTTTTTTGTATTTTTTATGCAGTTGTTTTTGTTAGTTAGGCCGCACGTGTTCGAACGGTAGCATGTGTCAGGCAATGATAGGTTGGAGGTTCCAACTTCAACGAGGCAATATAATTAGGCGGCCTGCAGCGGACATTTTGGACATGGAGGGGGACACTTGGATGTGCGCAATATTTCATGCTTATGACCAAAAAAAAAACAAAAAAAAAATGCTCGTTGCCTGCCATGTTACAGTTAGTTTTTGGCCATTGTTCAACGCCCGCTAGTCGAGGCTCCTTCAAATTCATATATATATATAAATTGCAATAAACTTATATATCGTATATATATGTAAGTACGTGGAGAAAAAAGTCTTGGCCAGGCACTGCACAAACACACCAAAATGGCCAAGACAACTTTCTTCTTCCTCTCTCAGGTGCAAACTGGTTTACTTATGATGTGAATGTTGATATGGTTTCTTTTTTTTTTTTTTTTTGCTCTCTCGACTGGGTTGCTTCTATTTCGTTATTTTTAATAGAGTTTATATATGCGATCTGGCGACAAAACTGGCCAGGAGGTAGTCGAGATCGAGACCAAAAACAAAAACAAAACCAGGCTTGGCTATCGCTTTCAACTAGAACAAGCTTAACTGGCTCTCGCCTGCCTGTCGCTTCGATCTCCTCCGGCTGATGTCTCGCATATAAATAATTGTATCATTTGCTGGAGTGTGTGGTAATAAATCGAAATCAAATGGGTTGCTTCCACACATACACCTGCACATATAAAGAGTCTCTCGATTCGCTCAATGAAGAAATAAAAATCTAATTAATTGCATCAAAAATGCTGAGCTGTTGAAACGTTTAGGCAATCAAATGGAGTAGTTTGATTTTTTTTTTTTGCCTTTTTGCCTGATTTGTGAACTGCTCAGCTTAGCTGCTGCAGCTCTCCATGTGATGAAGTCGTGAAATGTGAATTATTTTTGTATGTTTTTTTTTTTAATTAAATATTTGAATACTTTTGATAGCTGCCATACGACGATGAGTGCCATTTCATGGCGCTGGTCTGTTGTCAAATACATTGTATGTACATATGTGTGTGTGTTTGTTTATATGTATGTACTTTCAAATTTCGCCATTCACTCTGGGTTAAGTTTGGTGGGTGATACACGGATATGGATGCGGGACAACAGATGGCCAAAGGAGCTTGCCTTTCAATTAGTCCATCTTGGGTGGTATTAGAGTTTAGCAGTGGTAAGGCCAAATGACAATGGAAAGAAAGGAAAATAAGCATATTGTGTATTGGGCAATTCTCTTTAGTCTTCCCCATTAAAAGCAAGATTTTAATATCACGTTTGCTGGTCATAAACAAATTTTATGAATACTCTTTAAGTTTATTAAATTAGCTTAGTAGAGATTGTAAACAAGTTAAGTCCAAATAGAGTTTTGTGTATTTCCATTTGTTCGAAATTCATTGCTGAATAATTATTAAAATCTGTTTTTAATGTCCATCAATCTGGCATGTTCCAATGCGCTCATTTTCTGATCATAGATAATACTTTTGTCGAGGAAAAATGTTACCATAACCGCGAATCTTCTTGAAGAGTCGCTCTTAACTCGCTTTTTTTATCAGTTTTAACAAG
Organism: Lordiphosa mommai; assembly: GCA_018904225.1. Classification (NCBI taxonomy): domain Eukaryota; kingdom Metazoa; phylum Arthropoda; class Insecta; order Diptera; family Drosophilidae; genus Lordiphosa; species Lordiphosa mommai. Next base: position 501,737 of record JAEIFT010000180.1, read on the forward strand.
AGATGCCGGAAATAGTATCGATATATCTAATATCGATATTTTTGTCGAAATTCGATATACCAATATCTGATATTTTACTAATGCGATATATCGAATATTTTTTTGGGATATTTTCAGCGATAATTTTAAGTTCTGGATGGAAGAGAATGACAAGGCGTTGGCATATGTTATTTCACCAGTTTTAATCAGTTTCAACTAGATATGCCGAAAATACTACTGATATACTTTTGTCGGGGAAAAATGTTACCATAACCGCGAATCTTCCTGAAGAGATGCCGGAAATAGTATCGATATATATAATATCGATATTTTCGTCTAAAAACGATATAACAATATCGGATATTTTATAACGCGATATATCGTATATCGAATATTTTTTTGGGTTTTTTTTTGGCGAAATTTTCAAGTTCTGGATGAAAGAAAAAGACAAGGCATTGTCATATATTATTTCACCAGGAGCCATCGGAACGCTTGGCTTCGCCTATAAAAAGTTTGTCGTCGACTACGAAATGTCGTCGAATAACAATTATCTTTCTAACAATTATTGGTAAAAAAAAAAAGAGTTGTTTCCTACTGCTTATGTTTCTTTTTATGTTTTCATTGTTGTTGTCAACTTCAACGTCTTCTTTCACTATTCTTGAATAAGTTTTCACAACATCCTATGTTATAAATAATATAAAATACATATCTCTGTCAAACTTATAAAACTATATTTTATCTATATTTTTTGGATTTCAGATCTGTAGATTTTGATCGCAGACAGCATTAAGATTTTAATACGCTTCAAATGACACGCAAAAATTACCCCAAAGAACATTTTTGTTCTTAAGAAAAAGTTTTTTTTTGTTAAAAATATCGATAATATCGATTATTATGTCAACAAAATTTCAATATCGAAATGATATTTTTTTAAAATCGAAAAAATATCAATGTAGATATTTTTCAAATATTCGACATACATAGATTCAACCCATTTTCGAGACTTTTTCGAGAAATATTTTACTTGTATACAAGTTCTCCATGAGCCATATTTCGAATGATAAGAAAGAGAATAATAGTGGTTGTGCTTCGTCCGGCTGCACGGAATATTACTTCAAAGCAACAGCGAATCACCATTTCAATCCCTTGCATGAGCATTTTGCGATTGTTTTTGATGTCATGTTCGAGACTTCTTTTAATCGCACATAAAATTAAGCTTATTTTAATCATCAATAGGAAATAATCGTCTAAGTGCTAGGTGGGTATTGATGTATAAAAAAAATCTTATTTAAAATTTATTCTTCATCTTCTCTGGCCTGATATTGCTATCACAACCGATATTCGGTCTTTCGCTTTTCAATTGTACATTTTTTATACGCTTTTATTTATTCTTCAATTACTTACTGAGCCCGCAGTAGCATCGGTTTCCAATAATAATTATTTTTCGAATAGGCCCATAAGCTTAGATCAATCTATTCAATCTTACCGCCCGTTTGTTTTTGCCCATTATATAAATATCATAGTATACAGTATATACTCCATTACACAGGGCAACAGCCATTTCGGTCTGGCCTTCTGGATGCAAAATTCTGTTCCAGTTCTGTGCCCTGATTCCAAAACTGGTCTCGGATTTTTTCCATCACCTCTTGTTTGCGAGAAATCGCGGAAAAACCATTTTGCTGTTTTTTTAGCTTATTGAAAATTATGGGGGTCACACCAAGCACAAATTTGTAGGTTTATAAGTTTTATGCGGTACTACATACATCAATGCAGCCATAAAAAATCAAGCGAGCCGCATCAGCAAACCCGAAAGTGACTAAATTGGACCTTGAAGATAATTTTTTCTCAATTTATAGCAAATTTTTCAAAATAAACCGTCATCCACAACCTAGTGCATAAATCGTAAAATTAAAACAACTATTTTAGCATATAGCCTAACATATCCGCTATTTTTACGAATTTTGTTGAACTTTTATCAGCTACAGTCGTTTTTTCACGAAAAAGTGAATTAAATTTTATGGCAGGACTACTTGATTAATTCACAAAATGTGTATAGGAAATATAAAAAGGCTGCTCGATTTAGCATAGTTCTTACATTAATAGTCAAACAAATGTACAATAACATTCCGGCAGTACTAGATTAAAAAAAAATTTCCCCAAAATTTAAATTTTTTAGTTTTAATTCCAACAAGCTGATAAAAGTGCAACAAAATTCGTAAAAATAGCGGATGTGTTAGGCTATATGCTAAAATAGTTGTTTTAATTTTACGATTTATGCACTAGGTTGTGGATGACGGTTTATTTTGAAAAATTTGCTATAAATTGAGAAAAAATTATCTTCAAGGTCCAATTTAGTCACTTTCGGGTTTGCTGATGCGGCTCGCTTGATTTTTTATGGCTGCATTGATGTATGTAGTACCGCATAAAACTTATAAACCTACAAATTTGTGCTTGGTGTGACCCCCATAATTTTCCATAAGCTAAAAAAACAGCAAAATGGTTTTTCCGCGATTTCTCGCAAACAAGAGCTGATGGAAAAAATCCGAGACCAGTTTTGTAATCAGGGCGCAGAACAGGAACAGAATTTTGCATCGAGAAGGCCAGACCTCACAAAAGTGGTCATTTTGTTGCCCTGTGTTATCAGATCAAAGAAGTCGGCCTGCTTAAAACATCTTTTGGTAGCAAATGGTTCGGAGTGGATCGTTCCGAATTTGACGGAGCTTTGTGAGCTTCTCAACGTCATACTGCAAAGTCGTCCTTAAATCGTTTGCGTGGGTCGTCGTCAAAAGTGAATTTAAGTTAATTTAACGAACTTCAAATGAGAATTTTGTTCTTAGATTCGTAAATTCTACACTTAGTCAGCTTTTGACATCGTCTGTACTGGAATTTCTCTTGCTTAAAAAATGGAATTCCTGATTTTTTTATGTGTATCTATTAGATCTATATCTCTAACTCTTATGATCTCTAAGATCTGTTTGTTCATACGGACAAAAAGACGAACAGACAGACGTACATGGCTATATCGACTCAGCTGTTGATTTTGATCAAGAGTATATATACTTTATAGGTATATACCTTCTGGCTGTTACATAAATTTGCACAAATCCAATATACTCTTGGTATCATTAGTACAGAGTATAAAACCAACTATATATAATGCTACCATGAATCTTTTTCTTTTCTCCTTAAGTAGCGTCTTAAATTTACAAACTCAGACAACAACCGTACAACATCAAATATGGTTAAAATTATGACATATGGCGAAATTAGAAATAAAACTTTATTGTTTTTTTTACAACAAATTTATTGTTATATTTCAATTAGCCTTAAAGCAACTGCGTCTCTCTCATCTATCCAGTTGCGCTGGTAATTAGATGCTGAAAGATATGACCACATAAATTTTCGTATCCAAGTGCCTGAGCCAAGTTTATGCCACAATTAATTTAAAGTTGCGGACATCCTTAGGTTAACTTCGAAATCAATGAACACGTATCAAGATTGCCAATTGAATTGAGTTGTACTTTTTGCGCATTCCACACACTTGGAAATCCGCATCAGGTACCAACCAAAATTGAGTCTTATTTATGAGTCTTATTCAGTCTGATACCGAGGGACATAAAAAAAAATACTCCACAGAAATTGCTTAACTTCATAAGCAAAACACAAGACGGTAACTAAACCAATTTTGCACCTTAAAATAACAAAATTCAATTATTCAAGCTGAGCATTTAGTCGACGCTGAGGAGCTGGAGCTGTAGCTGGTGCTGGACCAGTCCTAGTCTCTCTGTGCCAGTTATATAAAGATAAAATAAGAAATAAAACTGGGAAAACTATAACAAACAACAGGATGCAGTGCAGCCAGCGGCGAGGCAGGCAACTGGTCTACCTAACGATTCGCTTTTTGGAGCATTTGGAAAGCACTTGCTGGCATACGTAGAAAAATTGTTTTCAATACAATTTTCGACATTCATTCATTCAGCGACCAACGACCGACCAAAAAACTAAGGGGATCTCTTTTTGCCGCCTGGTGATGATGGCAATTGCGGCGATTGCGGCAACTTGGCTGCTGTGGCAGTTTGTTAGTTTGTTGGTTTCGTTTGGGGAAAATTGAAACAATTTCCGATGTCACTCTCACTTTTTATTTCACTTGACGGCCAGTCCAGCCAATCTAGACGACGAGATATGTAACGCAAGCAAACACAGCAACAACGCTCCGGCAAGACGTGATTTGGAGATGTGTTTGCTCTGTGGCAACTGTAAACGGCAACTACTGTTGTGGCACTTGTTGTGGTGTCCAGTGAAGGAAAAAGTGGTACAGATTGCACAGCAGCATCATCATCAACAACAACAACAACAACAACTGACTCCTCAAACGCATCCAAGTTGGTTGCCTGTTTGCCAATGCATCCAACAAATGCCGCAAAAAAAGTTGCTCTTGTTGATGTGCCACCACTTACCACATTTGATCTATGTATAATGGTAACACTATTTGTGGAATCATTCACAACTTAGACTTAACAAAATAATGGAACAAAATATGGTATCTTATAGTGTTTCTTTAGTTTTTAAATATTAAAAATTAAACTTTTTTAACCGAAGCTTTTTTGCTCTCTGTTTTGGTTCGGTTAGGAATTCCCGAAGATACTTGGAGACTCCGACTTTTATTATTATTTCTATCTAGAAAGGCCACATTATGATTTTAAATTATGATCAAGTAAACATTCAAAGCATTTACTTCACAGCGACTTTATTAAGAGTTAAAACAAAAATGTTCAATTCCATTAGATTCCATTCCGGGCAAAGTCAACTAGAACCGGGAAGTTTTTTAAACCGATTTATAGACGACCAGTCTCCTTTGTGGTATTTTGTGTGTCAGCATAGTATAAATTATTTTTAGTATATGGACCTGATACACTTTCGAACCGATTCATGTTCATTGCTTGAATAAGTCTTGAAATATAGCTCTGAACCACTTTTGAACTGGTTCACTCTGGTTTTGGCACCAGTAAAATGGGCTTACTCCATATTATCAATCTACAGAACAAATTTCAAGTTCATTGCTTAAATAAATTCTAAGATATGGCTCCAATTTTACCGGTTTAAAACCCCTTGCTTGAGTTTTTTAATCCTAAACAGTGGATATCATTAGCCAATTTTTGCAACTGACATCAATTTATTTTTATATACTATGTTTTATCCGATTAACTTGTGCTTTGGTTTGAAATGTGATTTTCCAATGTTCGAAAATTCGCCCCAGTGTTGGAAAACAGCCGGAAAATAGTATATTTGAAAAAACTATCGGGCCTGTTCCCGTCTTCGATTTCGATGAAATCATTCGGATTCGGAATTGGTAAATCCTCCCGTCTCCAAAAACCGATAGTGTTATTTGGCGAATAACTTCATATTTCCTTTTATCTTTATTCGACTGTCTTAATGACAAAATGAACTAATCAAATTTTCGAATCGTTTCTTGAAAATAAGAACCTTTTCCAAATCCAAATGAGTGCGAAATGACCAGAAATTTCTCCATATTTTTCATATGTTTGACTTGAAACCCGTTTTGTGAGCAGAATATGTGAAACATTTGGACATGATTTTCACAGTTTTACAAGCCAAAGATTAATCCCGAAATGAATATCGGTTCCGGTACGTACCGAAATGAGATATCGGTTTTCAGTTTAATTCGTTTTTCGGTTCCGATACGGTACCTTGATTTTTTAAGTTCGGTATACCGAAACGTCCCGGTACAAATATAATTTTTGTTATATTCAAAAATTTTAATTGTTTTTTAATAGAATTTAAGGAATTATAAGAGTAAACCACATAAAAAAGCTTTTTTCAAATATTCCAATTTCTAACCTTTTTATTTATGGACGAACAATTTCGTTTCCATATTTCTAGAGCAACCCCTACACTCAGAAAAAAGCGAACCTCAATTAAGGAATTCTCTATTCTTTTGTCACCCTGAAAAGCTCGCGTTAGGGCCGATTACACTTACATAAAATCTTTCTTAAAAGCAGAAAAAAGTTTCTTAATTAATTTTCGAAATAATCGGACCTAAAATCCGATAATAAATAATATAGATTGGAACCCATACTGCAAGACTACGGTTCAATATGACCCAAATACTCTAATAAAATTCTCAAAGGGGTATATCAGATCTAAAAACGCTGTAAACCAGTTAAAAACCAAAAAAAAACTATTAAACAATTTAAAACAAAACTTTTTTAAATTTAACTGTTGATTTTATAAGGACTCTGTACCTAAACGAAAGAGAAGTGTCTAGTTCGGTTTATTTTACCGACGCGTTTGATGATGTTATTCGCTTCCTTAAAATTTAAGAATTTTCATATTTTAGATAAATGTCAACTAAAAGAAATACCCGAATCGTATACTAACAGAAAGATGGGCATTTTATTATTTCAAATTATAAATTATTCAACTTTTAATTATTCTTTGATTTATTTGATCTTAGATGAAAGTTTTTTTAGTTACTTGTTTTAGACAAACAAAAATATCAAAAATAATAGCGATTCGATAAACGATGTATCAAAGCGGAACTGAAACCAGTATATTTTTTTATCAATATAATATTTGAGAGTATTAAATTAATATTTATCGAGTTAATACCTATTTGAAATCAAAACAAGTATGATGGTCGGCCAAGTCCATCTGTAAAATACTCTGTACCTGTCAAAGTCTGCACATAACTAATTAATATAAAAGTGCTGCCTACCATGGTTGCGGGCGGTGCTGCCCAACATAATTGTTTGTTTTGCTTTTAGCTCGATTTCGTTCCTCTGGTCGAAAAATGATGTACAGTGGATCAAGAAATAATAATAAGTAAAATCTTTTGAAGGTCCGAACAACATAACTCTTAAATTGTAGAAGATGTGAGGTTTTTTTGGACGGAAAGGCGCAGCAACAAAAATATTTTTTTTTGTTTTATTGAAATGGTAAATGCATTTTATAGCTTTTTGCCAAGTATAACTGTCCGGTCTAAAGAACGCTAAGGGACAATACGTGCCCAATGCTAATATATTTTATAGATTTTATTTTCAAACACTAGTTCAGTGCTCTTCTCTCAAGCTGCACTTTACTCTCGATATCTAATTTCTCCTCTTACCAACTAATTAATATAAATAATTTCACCAAAGCGAAAAATTTGCAATGATAAAAAATCTTGGGCACAACCAAAGTCAAATCCTACTTTGTCTTAATTAACCAAAAATGAATGATTGCAAGTGTTTATCTTACCCTGCTTAATTTTCATTAACTATCCTAGACTTGCGCATGACTGGAGATCTCTTTTTTTTTTGTAGTTTACGAGTATGTGAAAATGTGCGAGTGAGTGTGCGTGTTGTTGTTGTTTGTTGTTGCAAGTTGGAAGTTTGTTGTGACGATTTTGGTATCAGGTTGCTGCTGCTGCTGCCTCGTTTGAGAGCAAAGACTTTGGAAGTGGGGATCCTGCCAGTTAACTGTAGAGTCGCCGCATAGTTGGCGCTGTTGCAAAACTGATGTAACAAGGTTTAATTTTCCATTTCAGTGCGCGGCTTTGCTTTGGAGATTTTTACTCTCGTTTTTCATTGTGTGTCGCCAAAAGCCGGCTTTGGCTTTTGGTTTAGTTGCGGTTGATTATGCTCCTCAGCGACGACACTCAAGCGAGACCAAAGCCAATGATTATGATGATTACAATGATAATTATGCAGCTGCCGATGCGGCTGCTGCCTGTCAATGATCATGCTGATGATGATGATGATGGGTTTGCACGGGAGACGCTTTGGGATCATTTAAAACATGACAAAGTTAATTTGCAACTTTGCAATTTTTACTTTGCCATAACCATGGTCGTCCGTTGTCCACCTCATGAAGATTATGCCTTCAGTTTACACAGCTTCAGTGCTTGGCAACATTGTCAACATCTTCCACTGGACATTTTCCAATCTGGAGCGATCGTCGTTGCTGTTATGTGTCCGTCCGTCCGTCCGTCTGTCTGCCTGACTGCGTTTTTCGCGGTTTTACAACTTTGATTTCACTTTTCTTTGCAACATGCGACGACGCTCAACGATGTTGTCGCTGGATTTGTATTTTTGTATTTTGTACCTTCACCGTCCGTTTTTTGAACTGTTTGCTTCATTGCTCTGGTTGTGTCGGTTCGCTTAAACTTTGTTAGTCTTTAATTGGTTTTTTTTTTCCACTTCACCATCATCTTCTTTAGGCATCCGTTTTCAAGCAGCGTAGTTGACGATGATGATAATGATGATGCAGTGGCGTCCAGCTTTAGCTTTGCCCATAATTGTCAACCGCTTTGGCACGTTTGCAACAAATTTTAAAACACTTGGGAGGCAAAAAAAAAAACCAAAAAACAAAAGTGATACGATTAAGTTGGGTGTTTTAGGTGCCAGTTAAACATGGTTAAATTTCAAAAGAACATGTTTGAGTATATTAAGTTCATATCGAAAATTCCCACAGCTGTTCCAGCTTTAAAAGATGTTTTTTGTGAATGGTTTTATATTTTTAGGGGGAAATTCCCTCTACGTCACAGTTTTCCTGTTGACTCAACTCTATGAATGATCATCGCATATACGAAAGGAACCAACTAAATAACTGACAAATTCTATAAGACATCTTTTTCTAATTTTTGTTACCAACATCTTTATGTTGTTCTTCTTTCTTCTTTTTTTTTTGGCGCAATGCCAAAAGCGTCAGCGACACAAAAGTTTAAACAATTGTTCTATTGTCTGTTATTTTGGGACGGAAAAATACTTGAAAAATTGTTAACGGTATCTAGAATGACGATTATGTAAGACAAATAGACGAAAAACATCTAAGCACACACACATGTCCATTAATATATATATATATGTGGCGAGTGGGGTTACAGTGGCATCTCATGGAGGTCGAACCCAACTAAAAGGTGCGTGCAAGGCAACCCATAAACCTGCGTAGGTTGCAGTTAGAAAACAAAGTTAACTCTTGGCAGATGGCGCGTCAGGCCCATCATCATGTCATGTGAACCAAGTACAAAGTAAAATATTTGCCAACTTCAACTCCAGCAACAACAACAACAACAACTACACGCCAAGTGGGCGCGAGTTGATCTATGGAGCTGTTTCTGCTATCTAGAACAGAATTTTTCATGAGACATTTTCGTGGGTTGCTGTCGTCGTCGTCGTTGTCGTTGTCGACGTTCCATTGCAGCATTTAGCGAGATGTGGCGACAACAAATTGCCTTTTGTTGTTGTTGTTGCTGCTGCTGCTGCTGCGGTTGTTGCCAAAAAGTTAATTAGCCGCATTTGCGGCCTTTTGATTTAATGTTGTTATATAAGTGGCAAAAAATTGTTACAGAATTGAGTTGAGAATTTTTTGTGTGATGAGATTGAAAGAATACTTATTAGACGGGTCTTTAGTCGCATAATTTGCATTTAAATATCAACTATGATAAACTGTGCTATCAATTTGGCCACCACTGTACCATACAGAACATCTTTTCTATTTTATAAATATTTACTTAGCTGGGCACTTTCTCTTTTATTGTTTGCTAATTGTTTACATAAATTTTAGTCATAAATATAGATATTCTATACATAAAAGTAAAAATAAAAAGTATTTACTAATTAGTTAAATTTTTCAATCTATAAAAAACAATTTTGAATCGCTAAAAAGTGGCTCAGAAGTAAGAATGGTCATTTCTTTAAAGTACGAGGAAATCAAAATTAGTTTCAGCGCGGAAAAACACAAAACATGGTTTTTTTGACCCAGCCCAACACAAACCAGCACGAGTCTTGATTATATTTAGAGCCTGTACCAAGGTATAAAGGGCATAATAAGTATAATGAGAAAGGAAACATTCCCGACCCTATACAGTATATATATTCATATTCAGCATCAACAGTCGAGTCGATATAGCCATATTAACGCACAAATCTCTGAGATGGCAAATGCTAGAGACTAGAGATGGGCGCGGGAAAGCAAATTTGATCCCGTCCCATCCCGATCCCGACCCTAGTTTACCCCGACCCGTTCCGATTCCGAACCCAAGTTTTAAATTCAGTCCCATCCCGTTCCGATCCCGACCCTAGTCTGTCCCAACCCGTCCCGATGCCGACGCCAAATTTCAAATTCGATTCCGTCCCGTCCCGATCCAGAAGTTTTTTTTCGGGACCCGCGGCAATCCCCAAATTTCCCTTCCCGCGTCCATCTCTACTAAAGACTCTAGCTTAGATATTTAGACACCTTGTATTTGCAGGTAGTCTCTAGAATATTTAAAATTATTGACACGCCTACCTAGCCCAAGTTGTTTGAAATCTTAAATCTCCCACCAATTTTGTAGGTAGATTTGTTTGGACTTGATTTTTATGTATATTTTAATTAGCATTATTTATCGATCTACCAAACATATCTAACAATATAGAAGCAAGGCAAATTCTTGTACCGTCTTTTATTAATGAGCATCTTTTTAGCGAACAATTTCTTCGACTTTAAAGCGACTAAATTACAATACGATTTGCGTTTGTAGAAATTTGTAGAACACATGAGAACATTTTTTAAATTCTATAGTCAAAGTATTTAGCTCTCAAACAGGGGTGTCCTGGAAATCTCTTGAGATTTGGGCCTTGGTTGATATGCAAAAAGCTCGAAAAAACCGTCAGTGTCACAGAACTTCAAGAGATTTATATTCTTATTTGCAAATCTAGTTAGAAGGTTTTGTCTAATATAATAGTAACTCTCACCAATAGGGTTGGCGTCTCTCTCTCTCTCTTAACAAATTTCTCACGAAATCTGATGTTGAAACCCAAACACGTAGTGTTGAGTCGTGCGTATAAGTGTCATAAAGAAAAACACGACACTCGCCCAACTATCGTCGATACACATATCCTTGCAGCTTCTAATCCTTGGTAGGAAAGGTCAATTGTTTTAGAAAAATATTAACTTTTTGTGCCCTTAGGAAGCAATTATTTTACGTACTTAAACTTAAGTCTTTTATCAGAATTTATCATTTGTATTATTTTAAGTAAAAGACATTTAGTGAATTTGTAAAAATAAAACAAATCAAATTCGATCATAGCTGGTCCGCTTAAAAACCCACAAACAAGGGAGTAGCCAGGTAGGTGCACTCAGAGAAAAAAACGAGCAGATCGTGCTTGATATCAAGCAGATTTCGTGTTAGAAGTTCGGCAAGACAGAATCTTCTTGGATCCAAAAAGAAAATACTGAAATTAAGCATGAATTTTGAAGCTCGATCTGCTCGGTTATAAATTTAGTCGACTTCATTTCAAGCATGATTTATTCTCGATTTCAAGAATAGATCTTCTTGAAAGTAAGCATTTTAGAACAAAGTTGCCAGAGAGCGAGAGAACTAAATGCTCTCGTTTTGAACGCCTCACCTCTCTTGCTACCAAACTCAAATCGAGCGCACAAGTCTTCTCGATTTCAAGCAGATGTCTTCTTGAAAATTCAAGACGAAAAAAAACTAAATTGAAGCCGATTTCTGTCTTGCCTAATCGTGCTAGATTTCTCTGGGTGTGGTAAGGGGGTTTGTCTATGGACCATTAAGGGGTTCTTCTACCTTTGCACTGGGTTAAAGGTCTAAGGGTATGGGTCTAAAAAAAAAACGAGAGCGTAAGTTAAAGTCGGCCCTGCTCGACTTCGATATACCCGTTATTCATGGTTTATTTAAGAATATTTTATTAGATTACAACATGCCCAAATTGTGGGAGATATGATACTATAGCTTATCTGATCGGAAAATGATGTATGGCGGATCGATAAGTAATGATGTTTAAAATATATGTCTAGAAGGTTCGAACAATCTTTCTTCAAAATAGTGGGAGATATGAGGTATTTTTCAAATTGCGGGGGTGGCAACTCTGCTATCGTTCATCTGATCTGAAAATAATGATGATCATAATATATGTCTAAAAGGTTCATACAATCTATTTTCAGAATTGTGGAAGATATGAGGTTTTTTTCATATTGCGGGGGCGGGAGGGGGCGTGGCAAAACTTTGAAACAAACTTGATCTGCGTGCAGACAAAACAAGTCTACACTGAAAAAATGGTAGCTCTAGCTCTTATAGTCTCTAAGATCTAGGTGTTCATACGGACGGACGGACAGACGGACATGTCTATATCAACTCGGCTGTTGATGCTGATCAAGAATATATATACTTTATAGGGTCGGAGATGCATCCTTCTGCCTGTTACATACATTTGCACGACCTTAGTACTCCCTTTTTACTCTACGAGTAACGGGTATAAAAATCCTTTGGTAATTTTTCAACTCCATTGAATGCAAAACTAAGATCAATTTAAGCTTATTTAATCTCAAATAGCTAAAAATAAAACAAATTTAAATATCCAGTCCAAATGGATAGGGAAAAATATCCCCTTTTCTAAGACTTTCCCCTCATATGTTGAAAACTCTATGCTAATATCTGAATTTGTATTTTCTTTCCCATTCCAGGTATATAAATCCTGTCTACAACTATTTGAAATCCAGAAGGCAGCATTAACCTTAAAAACTAATAGAGACAATCAACTTCTAAAAACCCCCCCGAGAGAGCGAAAGAGAGGCGAACGGCAGCAACTTTTGCGAACAGAGCACGAGCAACAGTTATGAGAGAGAAAGACCACTCACCAAGAAAGATGCTTCCTAGCCCGAAACAGGGCTGTGTTTACCCTGCCTTAGGATTAATACCCACATCGTATATATCACATGTACCTTATGATTTGTCTGCAGCCTCCACCAACTCGTCGACGGCCAGCAGTAGCAGCAGCGGCAACATTACCACAGCAGCAGCAGCGCGACATCTGCAACAGCAACAGCAGCAGCAGCAACAGCAGCAACACCTGCATCATGGCAACAAGGCCAAGAGAAGGTGTAGCTTTGATCAGCCCTTGGACCTACGTTTGGCCCACAAACGAAAACCCCATATGGGGGAGGAGGAGTCGGAGGCGGACCAGGCGGTGGGTAGTCCAATGGAAGATGAGAATAGCAATTTGATTATGTTTGCGGCCCAACAGAAGGAGAAGGAGCTGAATAACAATCATATAGCTGCCTCTCTGGCCGATTTGGGTTTCGATATGAGTCGCAAAATGTTGAGAGCCCTGAGGGAGGGTGTAACGGCCAGTAGTAGTCCAGTTCCAGCGCCTGTGCCCTCAGTGCATCCCACTTTGCTGGAGGCCATGACCAAATCGTTGCCCCTGCAATATCGTAATGTATTTGCGGCCACCACCGCCACAGCGGCCAGTCCTATAAGTGGAGGCGGAGGAGAGTTTCCCTTTCGGCATCCCTTGAAGAAATGCGAACTTACCTGGCCGCCACCCAATGAGCAATTGCAATTGGAATTGCCCAATCCTTCACACACTGCCAAACCCACGACAGCTCAACTGCAGGACTTTCAAAATCGTCGAAAGACCAATAAACCCCGAGGTGGAGTGGCTGCCACACCAGCCAGTGTGCCGGCTACGGGCTCCTTGCCCGCACAGCGTAACAAGGATCGCTATACCTGTAAGTTTTGCGGCAAAGTGTTTCCCCGTTCCGCTAATTTGACGCGTCACCTGCGCACCCATACGGGTGAACAACCCTACAAATGCAAGTATTGCGAACGTTCCTTTAGCATCTCATCGAATTTGCAGCGTCATGTGCGCAACATACATAACAAAGAGCGACCCTTCAAATGTGAGATCTGTGAACGTTGCTTTGGCCAGCAAACGAATCTGGATCGGCACCTGAAGAAACATGAATCGGATGCGGTGTCATTGAGTGCTTTAAGTGGGGTCAGCGATCGTATGCATTGTATACGTCGTTTCTGTGAGAATCCCACGGAGGAGTCCTATTTCGAGGAGATACGTACCTTTATGGGCAAGGTCACCCAGCAGCAACAGCAACAGCAGCAGCATCAACAACAGCAGCAGCAGCAGCAACAGCAACACCACCAGCCACCATTTCAGTCAGTGACCACGCCACGCAGTTCAGCCACTTCCAGCGTTTCGGGTTCCTCCTCCTCGCATACGCCCACTTCCTCGCATACGCCCACGCAATCAGCATCGCCCGTTACCCTCAATCAAGAGTCCGCACGAATTACACCGCCGCCCCAGGTGGAGGAGGAGGAAGACTCCAAACCCATTTTAGAGCTCAAGAAGACACTGGTCTCCAAGCTATTTCCCGGCATGCCCACTGCCACCCCAGCAGAGGAGCCCTAATCCTGTTTCTATATTACTTTCCTAGAGAGAACCGAACAATTCAACCCTAAACCACTTGTCTAGCTGTAAATATGTATGTTTTAATGTTTTATATATATATGTAAAAATGTATTTTGTACAAAAAACGAAACAAAACGAATTGGCAAATTTATATATAAATATATTACCTAATATTATTAATTATTATTATTATTTGTAATTGATTAGATCTAAAGCATTGGCATTTCTTTGTACATAAAATGACACATGGAAAATTGTATGAGCATGGAGGGAAAAAACAAAACGCGCCCACTGTTTAAATAAAAAGTTACAAGTTTTTGAAATTATGCAAATTGTTTGTGTGTGGGGTTTGTGTCTTGGCTATTAAATTTCAATTTTTTGAGGCGCCATCTATTGGGTTGAAAAAGGGTAGTAGGTGGCGCCATCTATTGGGTTGAAAAAGGGTGGTAGGTGGCGCCATCTATTGTGTTGAAACAGGGTAGTAGGTGGCGCCGTCTATTGTGTTGAAGAAGGGTAGTAGGTGGCGCCATCTGGACAGCTGCGAACATATCGATAACAAACCGATAAGTAGACCCTCAGTATCGATAGGCATTAAGATGCGCTAACGAATTAAAATTTAAATTAAATTTACGTGCCACGCATTTTATACTAAAAAAAGCTGCAAAGAAAATAAAACGTTTGTGCAACTGTATAAAATGGGCAAAAGGAAGAACCTACAATTTTTGATCAGCATCAACAGAAAAAATTATGGCCTGTCTATTCGTATGAATGCACAGATATAAAAAATATAATTTTTGTTGTTTTTGTTTTGCTATGTTTTTAAAATGAAACGACAATATTTTATTTTTATTTTTTTATATTTATTTGAACCTTCAAATTTGTATTCAACAAGTCTTGAAGAAGATATCGGTTAAATTACCGCTAACAAAATTTGAGGACCATAAAGTATATTTAAAAAAACATACTAAAAATTCGAATAAATTACAATTAATTTCAAATAGTTCCTTCTAAATTGTAGCCGCTCAGGTACAATGAATTCAATATTTTATCCTAAAACGCGTTTTTCATCAAACTTAATGTTTTCAAGCCCAAGCATAAGATGGCTTCAAAGCAGGGAATAATTACGGAACCAAAACCGTTAACCAAAATAAACCGTTTCAAGCCACGTACCGATATCAAAACCGGAACCGATATTATATTTTTTTGGAGAACCGAAACCCGTTAACCGTTATTATGGGAACCGAAAAAACCGGAAATATACCGAAACACTAATACCGGTACTGTTTCGGTTTCCAGTTGAAATATTCAACTGGTAAAATAGCAATATATATACTGAGAAGAAAGTCTTACATTTCAGAAATTCGCCCTTACAGAATTACCAAAATCAAGTTCTCTTTTTAGGATACATAAGACATAGAAAAAATTTCTATAAAGTGTTAAAACTTTTCTTTGCTAAATATAAGCCCTCTAATTAAATGTAAAGGATTTCTCAAGTCTTCGAAAAATCTGTGTTATGTAAATGTTAGAAAAATTTTAATATAAATTTTAAAATTGAAGTTTCTGGATTTTATTCAAATTTAGCACTTAAAAAAAAAACTTGGTTTAATATTTTGGAAAATTTGATGTCAGGTAAAGCTAAGGCAGATTTTATGTTTCCAACTGTTTTCGTGTTTTTTTTAGAGCTAATATACCATTTTACCATATTTTTAAGAGCTATTTTGGACCGTAGTCTTATAGTATGGGCTCAAATCTATCCGAATCACTAAAGATCTCTATTTTTGGCGCAGATACGGCAGATTTTAGGGCGACATAAGAATAGAGAATTCCTTAATTCTAGGTTTCAGGGATACCACTGAAAGCCTAGACAAAAGCATTTAACGAAATTGTTCGTCCAAAAATCAAATATACTAGAAATCGGTATACATATTAAAAAAAAACGTTTTTATGTGGGATATTTGTAGTACTTGGATATCTTGAAATAATTTAAATTTCACACCTTCAAAAATTCTGCAAAAATTATACAAATTTTATCTTGTTATGTCAATTAACCATGGTTAATATAAAAGTGGTACCGCAACTAAAATTCTTAAATAATTGAAGTTGAAAATTTCGCAGAATTTTTAGAGTCGCGGATTGCATTTTAAAAATCAGAAAACTTATGCTGGGGGGAATGTTGACATGCCAGCTATTGCTATACAAATTTGGGAACGCTTGTGTTGGAAATGATAAAAATCGTTATATAAAATTCACGGTTGGTACCAGAAGTATACAAAAAAAAATCGATAAATTACTTTCAGTTGATGTACTTTGAAACTGCATACTTGAAATATGGATAGAATTGGTAAACCCGGCTATGCCCTTTAAAAATTCTTAATGGAGCATTTGTTTGCATTACATTAAAGTTTTTACTCTTTGTATCATGATGACATGTCAAGTGATCATACTGACCAGTAGATGTTGCCAAAACGAAAATACATTCTTTAACAATAATTCCACGTTCCATTAAAGTATAGCAGAATATTTTTGGTCTTGATGAGATCAACTTTTTTAAGTCTCAAAATGTTTGTAGGTCCAGATTTATTAGTTTATTTTTTTTAAATTTTCAGAGCTTAACTATATAGATATATATGCATAGATAGTTGTTTGCAATAGAATCTAAATTATACCCTATCGATTTTCTGTAGTTTTTAAATAAAACTAAAATTCCTCAAATAATTCAAAGTGTGTGCGGGACCTTAAAGTTTGCTCACTCAACCATCCGCAAGTTGGCAACCCTGTCAGTCCCTCAGGTAGAATTGGCAATTGGGGTGCTTAAGCGAAGACGGAATAACCGTTAATCCACGATCATAAAAAAGAGCTCAAAACTGAAAACGTAGAAATATTCGCAATTAAAACCCAAACGAAATATTTGCAGCTGCTGCCTTAAACCTTTTGTTGCTACCTGTTGCTACCTAACTCAAAAATGGCTGCCAATTTCCCACCACTTCTGGCCAAATTATCGGCACGACGACGACGAACCTAACCTGCATACAAATAGCGAGGCTGCTGCCATTTGCATGCCAGTTTATCCCCAAGACAGAGACGCAGTCGTATCTACATCCGTATCGTCAATATCTGAGCAATTTGCACCGAATTTTGTGCCGTACTATTATCGCCTGTTGACACGTCCCATTATGAAGCG
This sequence comes from Lordiphosa mommai, assembly GCA_018904225.1. NCBI lineage: Eukaryota > Metazoa > Arthropoda > Insecta > Diptera > Drosophilidae > Lordiphosa > Lordiphosa mommai. Next base: position 519,104 of record JAEIFT010000180.1, read on the forward strand.
AGGAAATGGATATGAAGATTATATCAACCTGGAGGTGGCCACACAGCAGAGTCTGATGCGAAAGCAACATGTTATACGCCGCCCATTGGGACAATTGCAAATGCCCCGCTGATAAATATGAAAATCAAGGAGAAAAATGTGACACCCGTGGTGGCAGCAGCTCCTCCACCCACCGCTGATTAATATGAAAATCAAGGAGAACAATGTGACACCTGCTCCACCACCACCTACACATCGTCGCATAGTCAATGCCACTTTGGTGGCGGTGGCTTCCACATTTAGTAAATCCAACCAATTGCCAGTGGATCCTTTGCCACCGGTAGAGCCTTCGTTCAGGGAACAAGTAACCAAAATACAAAAAAGTCAGGAAAACTATAGCCTACTCTTTGGACGTTTGACCACC